>JANBPO010002829.1:0-241648 GCA_024336825.1 Amorphophallus titanum
ACACCATTCCTTTTTTCCATCCGAGTCTTCAGGCTCGTGGGAGGCGGGCCGAGGTTCGAGCCGTGTCAGTTTCTTTCCTGTACACGGATCCTGGGTCGCAACAGTTGGTATCAGAGCGAGGTTGTGAAGGTGTATAAGAATCTGAAATGACTGCAGTGGTCCGGAAGGTCCATGAATGTCCTGTACAGTCAGCGACTGGCTTAGGGTCCGTGTGTTTTATTGATATGCGATTACTTTCTTGATGCTAGGTTTGTTATGGCACTGCGGAGGATGGCTCGTTCCCAGTAGTGGGAGTTGAGTAGTGGTCCAAAGGAGCAGAGTAGAGCCTCGGTTCCAGAGAGTGCAGCTGGAGGTGTGTGAGCTCCCGGGATGGATGATTTCTTTCGAGGCATGTTTTATTATGTCTTCCAGTAGCGACAGCAGGGAGACCAGTAGCAGAGAGGTGATGCTGGCGAGGGTTCGTCATCTCAAGGTGGTCCTGGTCGGGTGCTGAAGGAGTTCTTGTAGTTTTAGCCACCTTCTTTCGGTGGGCAGCCAGATCCAGAGGGCCAGAGAGTGGCTGGGTGATTTGCAGAGGATCTTCAGTGCAATGGAGTATGCTGAGGAGGAGTAGGTAGTGTTGGCTATGCATCACCTTCAGGGAGCGGCCCCGACTTAGTGGACGTCAGAGTGGGAAGCAACATTCCAGTCTCGTCCCCTTCGGCAGATCACGTGGCAGGAGTTCATCATGGCGGTCGAGCGTGCCTTCTGTCCGTCTTTCGTCAGGACGCAGAGGCTGCGTGAGTTCATGGAGTTGACCTAGGGAGACATGTCAGTGATGCAGTACCGCGCCAGATTTGTTGAGTTGGGCCGTTATGCGTCTCACATCATGGCAAATGAGGAAGTGAAGACCGATCGTTAGTGGTCTGAGGGTCAAGGTGAGGCACCATCTTCTTGCATCAGGTTTGACCACTTTGGATGCGACATGCAAGGCAGCATCGGTGTTGGAGAGAGATTTACAGAAGATTCGAGGGCAGGGCAGTGCTGGTCAGGTGCAGACAGGTTTTGGTCAGCCGATGGAGGTTCAGCCGTAGAGTACTGTCTAGCTCTCAGCAGGTGGTTCCGTGGCGGTGCAGTCTGTGGCTCCTGTGCCAGAGTCATCATCCTTCAGCTCGAAGCTCAAGAAGCTATTCAAGGAAGCTAGTTTTAGCAGGAGGCTACGGAGTCGCAAAGTGTCGTAGCAGGAGTCGATGGGTAGTGTTCAACAGCTGGTAGCTTTTCAGCATCGTAGTTCGGTGAGTGGTGCTCGGGGCGGGTGTCCCGGGTGCTGTGGTTCTCGTCTTGGCAGGCAGTGTTCAGCGCCCGTGGTTTGCTTTAGGTGCGATCAGCCAGGGCACATGGCACGTGACTGTCTGCAGAGATCTAGTCAGCCGCCTGGGTTTCAGCAGCAGTAGTTTCAGCCCCAGCAGATGCCATCACAACCGCAGTAGTACCAACGACAGGAGCAGTTTCCTCAGTTGTCTCGGTCAGCTACTGTAGGGAGGCAGAGTGGCCCACATGACCAGAGCGGAGGTTGAGGCGTCGCATTTGGTGGAAGGTACTCTTTCAATTTTGGGTCGTGCGGCTCGTGTTTTGTTCAATTCGGGTTCTTCTCATTCGTTCATTTCAGAGGATTTTGCTCAGAGCGTGGAGGACCCGGTGGCTGAGATGTCCTATGATATGGCAGGTCCGAGCACGTCTCAAGTCCATGTAGGTTTTTGCCTTAGGCAAATTCTGCTCGATGCATTGTTGACCTGTGGCAAAATAAAGTTCGTGCTAGTTGCACGCTGCAAGTTAAGTCAGTGCATGTGTTGGTTACATAAGTCCTTGCACGCTTTGCCCCTTGCAATTCTAAAGCCTGTGCATCTTTTTCCTTTGGAACGAACCAAAGTCCGTGCACGTTTTAATGCTACTGAACGAACCAAAGTCCGTGCATCTTTTTCTTTTGGGCAGAACTAAGTTTGTGCATGATTGGTCTATTGCATACGAAGTCCGTGCACATTCTTTGAACAAAGTCCGTGCACATTCTTTGAACGAAGTTTGTGCACATTCTTTGAACTAAGTCCGTGTACATTCTTTGAACGAAGTCCGTGCACATTCTTCAATCCAAGTCCGTGCACATCTTTCAAATGAAGTTCGTGCACATTCTTTTGTTCTGAATGACAAAGTCTATGCATATTCTTTGTGCGCCATATGAAGTTCATGCTTTCCATGAAGCTGTGCAAGTTTCTCATACATACATACATACACGTCTGTGCATGATTTACTGCCACTTATATAATGCATACACAAAGTCTGTGCATTATTTTTAACAATAGACTCATGTGAATAAGTTATGAGTCCGTGCACATTTGCTTTGTGAGTATTTCTAGTCCATGCATAAAAATAATCAGACGGTCTATCTATGCACATCTGGTTTGAGAATATAGTAACTCTATGCATCTTTTAACTATTTGTCTAAATCCTTCAGGCTAACATTAAGTCCAACCTTACAGGATATCTGCTCATGGAGTTTAAGAATGACACCTGGTCCAAGAATGGAGGAGGTGCCAAGATGATGACACGTGAAAAATAGTCAAGCTGGGATGCAGCCACGTAGCTTAACTACTCCAGATCTGGATAAAGCTTTTGGGCAGAATCATGGAAGACACACGCCCTACCGCCCTGCTGCTGCATATAAATAAGGAGATTCTCCTTCAAGAGGATAGTGATCATAATTGTGTGAAAGAGAGCAGAAGCAGAAAGAAGAAGAGCTAGTACAATCCAGAGAGTAGAAAAGAGAGAGCAGAACTGAGAGAGAGTAGTTTTCAGAGAGAAAGATCTGTTATCAATTTTCTGGTTCAAAATCGGAACTGATTTTGCTCACTGTTCAGCTATATTCTCTTCGTGATTTTTGTTTCTTCGTTTGTTTTCTATTTGTCTTTGAATCTCTTGTCCAAGCTGTGAGTCAGAGGAGGTTAAGCTGTAATCCTTAGCGGTCATAGGTGGATTCCTCTGGATAGCAAAGCTGTAACGCTCAGCAGTTTGTAGGGAAGGAATTCCCTAAAGCTGTGGATCAGCTAGAAGCTGTTAGTCAGCAGTGAAGCCACACTCAGATTTGAGTGTGGGGTGGACGTAGACCTCTAGATTGAGGTTGAACTAGCTAAAAACTCTTGAGTACTCTGTGTGATTGATTTGTGTCCTGAATGTATCGCATCCCTTCTTCCTATTCGGACTAGATGCATGTTTAGGATCGAGTAAGGGCTGATCTATTCTATTTGATTTGTTCCACTATGATTGTGATTAAGTGTTCTTCTGTCAGTCCTACAGTAGCTTATTTTTATTCCGCAATCACCTCTGCTGTAGTGAATTTTATTGGGTGGTTGATCTATTCACCCCCTCTAGATCATCCTTTCTCATGTCTGTTTACTCTTTGCGAGAGTGTAGCTCGGGTTATCGGCGAAGAACATTTCTATTTCGGTGACTGCCAAATTGAGCTGATCGAAGCCTTTGATGTTGGTGCCGAGAACTTTTTCACTAACCTCGGCCGCCAAACCTCGGTGACATATGGTGATGGAATCCTCTTGGACTGGCGGGTTGACACACCTCATGCTGAGGTCTCACCATTTGTTGATGAAGTCGAGAACACTCTCGCCCTTCTTCTGTCGTAGAGAGCAGAGCTCGACTAAGGAGATTTTTCGCTCAGCCGTTTGGAAATGGTCGAGAAATTTCCTATGGAGGCCCGCCCAGTCGATGACTGAGTTAGGCTTCAGGCGGGAATACCATTGGAAGGCCGTCCCTGTCAGTGAAGTGGAAAAATAGCGAAGGAGACATGATTCATCCAACGTGAGCTCGCCCATGGCCGTAATGTAATAGGCCAAATGTTCATGTGGAGACCCCTGTCCGTCGAACTTTTACAGCTTTGGTGGCTTGGCGTACTCCGAAGGGAGCTTCTTTAACTGGTGGTGCAGTGGGTAGGGGACGCTGTAGAGATCTATAGTCGTGACCCCTTCTCTGAACTGGGCAAGCTTGGTCTCGACGATCCGCTCGATCATTTGACACTGTGCCATGAGGTTTTCTGGCACCGGCATATTGGGAGGCCGTGGTTGGGCTTCGACCAAGGGTGTGTCGAACCCAGTTACTATCGGAGTTCAGATAGCCGCGGCTGAGGCGTGGGCACCATTCTGCCCTCCTGGCAGGACTGACGCTTCAGCCGAAGGCCTGGTAGGCGGCTGAGGGTTGAGGTCACGTTCCTGAAGGAGGTCCTACAGGAGGGTCTTTAAGTGCTGGTTCTCCTTCATAAGAGTCTCAAGAGTCATCTCTTGGACCTCACTCGCTGGGGGAGCTTTATTGCTTGGCTCCGTATGCCAGGGGCAGCATGGTCCTCAATGGGATCTTCCTCCACTCGTGCCGATGTCTGAGGCCCGACAGAAGTGTCGACATGACCGATCGGAGCTGGCGACTGAGTCTGGTGATGAGGCTTCCTGAGCTGAGCTATGGGCTGGTCCAGATCGTCGGATTGGACCTCGGGCTGGTGGCCGGTGGTGTAACATGCAAACATCCGGACTGCATCATTAAGGCGCTGGACCTTCCGCTTCTTCTGAGTTTGTTTCTTAGGGCGGACGGGTACCCCCAGCCTGTCAATGACCGAGGTACATTGCAGGGGAGTCTCCATTGTGGTGTCAACCTGAGGAGAACTTGGGGCCGGATGCTGGTGAGGCCCGGAACGGGCCCGTCTTTGCCTCCATCTATGCGGGCGAGAGGCGTTGGCTGACCAAGCATCGTCAGGCGATGTCGTTGTGGCATCGAGCGTGTCTTGCTCGACACTGCATTTGAGCGCCCGAAGGGGGTTCCTGAGACGCGCCCTCCTAACGACTTGAGCTTCCTCTGGGGTCACCCAGATCCTCCTCAAGTCAGGTTGCTGGTCTCCCTTGTCGCTGGCTTTCTGGTGAGACTTAGGAGCTCGTACATCAGGCTGGGGCGGGTGCCTTCGGGCTACTGTCTGGGCACCCGCCTTTTTGAGTTCCACTTTGTCATCTCGCATTTTCTGCAAGATGCCAAAGTGATTAGCAGTGGGGACCAAAGAGACAATCCGTTCCTGGGGTATGATCGGTTCACCCCCATTGAGGTGAATCCGTAGATCACCGACAATAATGGTTTTGCCGGAGTTGTTGGTCACAGCGACGAATTGCCAGCCTTTGCGGCTATGGCGACGCTTCTTCTGGGGAGCCGAGGAAGACCCTGCTCCGAGGTGGTAGACTGAGAAGACCCGGCCTGTAGCCACTGGTGGCGCAAGATTATCGGCTGGAAATATTGGAATCAGCCCCCGAGACATGAAGTCTGTGGTGGAAGCTGACGGCTGGGTGGCTACGGTGTAGGCTTTCACCCGGGCCGATAAAAATGTCATTGACGCTCGAGACGACGCCCTTTCATCGGGAACCGATATAGCTGGAGGTGCCAGAGTGTCGGTGACCCAAGGCTACGAGCCCATACCCAACGCTGGGGAGACAAGAGAGTGGGGTAGAGGACCTACACCCAACGTCGGGGTCGCAGCATCCCATAAAGGAAGACCTATGCTGAGAGTCAGTGCCACTGAGAGGTAGGGGACAGAGTCCCACATTGAGGCTGAGAGGCCCGAGGCCCGACGCAGAGAGTCCAGGCTGGGGACCAACCTTGAGAGATCTTGGGGTTGCGTGCCCGGTCTGGGCACTAGAGGGCCTCGAACCAGGTGTTGAAAACCTAGGTCAGACGATGGCTCCTCAGAGGTTAGGGTCGAGAGGCCCGAACAGAGTGCTGGGGAGCCTTGCCCCCGGGTCAAGGGACCGTGCGGGAGGCTGGCTCGACTAGAGCTCGAGACTGAGTGCCTGAGTGGGATGCTGGGAAGCCAGGCACCCTAGGGTAGAAACCCATACCAGATGCTGGCTTAACTGGAGCTCGGGGCTGGAGGCCCGAGCAAGCTACTACAGTGGAGACCGAAACCCAGGGCGTAAAGCCCACGCTGGGAGTTAGTCGAGACTGGGCCCGGGAGCTAATGTTTGCCCAGGCAGGAATTGGTCCGAGGCCCTTACGGGGGCCAGTGATGGAAGACCCGAGCCTAGCACCTGAGCGAGTTGTCAAAGCTGGGAACTGGTGCACCGCATTCGTTGCGCCGCTGTGCATAGGATCTGAGGGTAGCTGCGGAGCAGCCACGGGGACCACACCCAAGAAGTAGGGTGATCCGATGACCAGGGCAAAGCTATCGAAGGCAATCGACACAGCCAAGTAACCCACCCGCGCATGGGTGGCGATGACAATGGGACCGTAGGTAACGGCTGCCATGGCTACTGGAGTACTGGATGTTGCAAAGGTGACAGCCACTGGCAGTCATCCAGCGTGGTTCAATGATTGAAATGTAAACTGGAAGCTACTGGAAAGTGCGAATGAGTGTTGTCCTCTACGTCTCCTGCAAGGCCAGGAAAAGGGCACTAGGATTTCAGGGTTGGCACAGGCTTTCTCTTCAGCAAAAAGAAGGAAGATGGGAGACGTCCCAACGGGTGTGCCATCCTTTTGTTTATGCGCGTTGGGTCAGACATGGGGGTGTGTGTTTGGTGACCAAATTGAGGGATGGGAAAAGGTGATAGGGGAGACACCAGACTCTGGCGTACTTCGGGCACCCCCTCACTACGGCCGTATCCTTCTCAGGGCGGCACCGTGCACTCGCCGTTTACGAAAAGTCAAGGGAGGATAGAGTGGCACAAGATGTTTTCAAATTTTGAGGGAAACATGATTGGGGTGTGGGCGTGCCAGTCGATTTCTCCACAATCACCTACAGAATCAAGGGTTGACTGGGAAGCATCGTCAGGACGCGACACGTGGGCTCGGGAGATGGGTGACACGTAGATAGAAGGGAGGTTCCACAGGTGCGAGTGCGTAGGCAATTGTAGGGAGTTGTGTACTGGATGTCTTTTCCCACCGACCGTAAATAGTTGGTGTTTATTTACATCAGATTGAATCCGAATACCTTCGTTCTATGCTGAAGAGAAGTCTGTATATACATCTGGAGCCATGGGTAGAGAGCGAAGGGGCACTTCACAGCTATGGTTTCGCGTTTAACCGAGAAGTGTTAGTTGGGGTCAGAGGTACTGGATGCCTGCACCAAATGGTGCGGGAGAAGGATGGGATCTGAACGTGGATGCGAGGACATTGATTCAGGTGATAGTATAATTTATGAGAGCCACAAGGGCTTACAGGTGGGCCGTAGCGGCCGAGGTATAATGGGCGCAAGCCGCAGGACAATTCTGACAAGGGGGTCATTGACAGACTACGCGGAAGGTGAGCTAGAAGGGGAGGGGTTGAATAGATCACCCCAAATTTGATCTAACTAGAACGAATCGAGACGCCGCAGGTAATCTAACCCAACACTCGAGAATAGAAGTAATATCAGAGATGAGTTTGATCGAGCGTTAGGCGTGCAAGTAATCGAACAACAGATGGAAAAAGGCAAACCACAAGGGACAGATAGTTTTTAGGTGGTTCGATTGCTACACGCAATCTACGTCCACCCATTACTCCTCAGAGTAAGGCTTCCTTGTCAAGATCAACAAGATCACAAATAGATTAGATCCATTAGGTTCAGAACCCTTTACGAAAAACTCATTTCAAAAAGAGTCGACTCTTGCACCCTGTGCAAGCAGGAAAACCCGTGACAGAAGCCTACCAGAAAAGAGTCAACTCTGAGAGTTGACTCTTGTTGGTCCAGTAGGCAAGAGTCGACTCTGAGGCTGGGGTTCTGTCCAGCACCCAGCATGTTGTGTCCCCAAGTTTTGATGATAACCAATCATAAATTATTATTAGATCCTTGACAAATACCTAAGAAGTTTGGCTTAACATTTTTCAGAATATACACTCAAAGCGTGTCGACACCTCCCCTCAACATGTCGACAGCCCATGAAGAAATCCCAAACGAAGCTGTCTCCATCCGGGCTCTGGATCTACAAGGTGTCGACACCCTATGTCAAAAACGTCGACACCTCGGCTCAAGGAATCAGGCCTTCCTTCTACTGGAGTGAATGTACTGACACGTCGAGCTAAAGTCTTAACACCTTGGCCCAAGATGCACGTGAATGCATATAGCCATGCTAGCAACGTTCGTGCACGTCCACTACAAGGTCCGTGCACACTCGAGCCAATGCAAGACAAGGTCCGTGCACATATGCTATGAGGTCCGTGCATACTCGAGCCAGCGCAAGACAAGGTCCATGCACATATGCTATGAGGTCCATGCACACTCGAGCCAGCGCAAGACAAAGTCTGTGCACGCCTACCATGTGGTCGGTGTAATGTCCTGACTCTGTGCAAGTCTCCCCAACAAGGTCGGTGCTAGTCCGTGCATAGCTCGGCAAGGTCCGTGCTAGCTCATACGACATGTCGACACCCTACCTGTAAAGTGCCGACACATTCAGGTTCTCCTAGAACGGATCTAGAATCGCAAGCGCTCGTTCTCCAACATTTGCAAACCGATTTGGAGGATCCATTTGACTTAAAAGAGCTACCGGAAGGACTCTTTTGTCAAGGGGATAAATGTCTGGCAGAGTTCCCTCTACTTTGTTGAAACCATGGTAGATTGTGCTCCCTACCTGCCCACAAGCCAGCTGGAGTGATTGGTAGAAGTCAACCTTTGATAAGAAGCCCAATCAAAATAATATGGACGTGACATTCTGGTTCTAGTCTTCATAGTAGACAACAAAAGAGATGCTTCAACTTGCTGTTCATACATTTTATATAAATGGGAAGAGCAATAGTTAGCATGATATGCAAGGAAGAGAAGAACCGTCAAGCTTGTTGAGTAAGAAATCTCCTTCTCTGTGCTGCTGGAGACTGAGCAAGACCGAAGATCTTCTTCCTCTAGCCGAGAAGCTCGCAAGGGAAAGTGAACATCATTCCTCCACAGCCTCATTCACTGGAGTGTTAGCTGAGGACTACCATTTCCCTTGCAGTCTTGGTGAAGACCCAGGAGAAAGACGAAGAAGACACAAGCTTCGTCTCCTCCTATCCAGACAGAAGCTTTCCTCTTCCATAGAGCTTCCTTGCTATACTCTGTCTGGGTGTTTATTTTTCTACTTGGTTTTTCTTCAGAAACAATTTCTCGTATAACTGCACCCTACCTGTGAGTAGGAAGACAGATGGCGTTGGTCACCGGTCTGTGGTTGTTGGGTTGTGAACCCTCAAGCTGTTAGGCAGCGGTGTTGTGGGAGTTTATCTCTCTGTTAGAAGCTGTGAATCAGCGGTAGTGCTCTTGCACTAGTGAAGCCTCACCACCTTGTCTTCCGGAGGTAGGGGCGGCAGTGGCAAGTCACCCATTTATGCATCTGCGATGGCAATTTTTTTCCTTTTTTTCTTTCTTTTTTTTTTACGGGGTCGAGGTCGATTCAATGCCGATGTGGCGGTCTGAACGAACCTGATTCGAGATTGTCTGAAGCTGTGGTTTGAGACCCATGTTGTGAACTGAAGATGTCGGAGGAATGATGACCCGGAGCTTGACACTTGTACTGGGTGTTGACGAAGCTAGTACCTAAGGCTGAAAGCCTGTACTAGGAGTTGATGAAGCTAGGCTCTGGTGCTAGAAACCCATGTTGAGTGCTGACAAAGCTAGGACTAGAGATAGAAGCTTGTCTTGAGTGTTGTTGGTGCTGGGACCTAGGATTGGATGCCGATCTTGGGTGTTCACAAAATTGGAACTAGTGGTTGAAAGCCTGTTCGGGTGCTGATAAAGCTAGGACCCAGGGCTGGATGCCCATCTCCGGTGCTAATGATGTTGAGACCTTGGGCTAGAAGCCCATCCTAGGTGTTGGTAGAGCTAGGGTCGAGGCTGAAAGCCCATTTTGGGTGTTGATGAAGCTGGATACCAGGGTTGGAAGCCCATCTTGGGTGCTGATGTAGTTGGAACCAGGGGCTAGACACCTATTTTTGGTGTTGCTGGAGCCAGATCCCCGAGATAAACGCCCTTTTTGGGTGTTGCTAAAGCTAGAACCTAAGGCTGAACACCCATCTCGAGTGCTGGTGAAGTTGGAACTCGGGGCTGGGAGTTTGTCACGGGTATTGATGATGTTGGGACCTAGGGTAGGAAGCCCATCTCGGGTGTTAATGATGCTAGAACTTGGGGCTGAATGCCCATCTTGGGTGTTAGTAATACTGAGACCTGGTGCTGAACGCCCATCTTGAGTATTGGTGATCCTGGAATACTGGGACCCAAGGCTAAGCACCCATCTTGGGTGTTGATGTAGTTGGAAGCCCATCTTGGGCATTGATGGAGCTGAGAGCCATGGCCGAAATCCCATCTTGGATGTTGAGGTGGTCACGTCCCAGGGTTTGGTGCCCGTGTTAGGAGTTGATGTGGTCGAATCCCTGGGCGTGATGCCCCCACAGGTTGTTGTTAATGTTACACCGGGTATCTGAGGCTGGAGGCTTTGTGCTGGAAGCTGGTGTGGTAGAGACCCAGGGTTTAGTACCCATATCGGGTGTTGCAGTGCTGAAGGCCGGTAGCTTGTTGTCCCTGTTGGGAATTAGCATGGTTGGAAACCCAATGCTTGATGTTTGAATGGGTCGGGGGTGAAGTTGTACTGGAAACCCGAGGCTAGAGGTCCATGTCTGGTGCTGGCGGAGCTGGGACCCAGTGGTCAATGACCGCATGGGTCATCGTTGCTGGAGGAGCAAAGGGGCCAGCTACCTGTATGGGCAGTTGCTAAACTAGGCTGCTCATCGGCCACAACAATGGCCCCCGAGGATCAGGGTGAGCCGAAGGTTGAGGCAGAGTTGCCAAACACGATTGGTGTCGCCAGTTGTACGTGCCTGGTGTGGAAAGCGATGACGATTGGGTCATAGGTCACTATCACCACCTGTTTGTTGTTATTGTTGTTGCTAGTGCAGGTTGGTTGCTCGACGATGACCGATTACGCATTGCAGCTTGGACGGGGGCCCTCCTCTTCCTCTCCGATAAGAAAAGGCAAAGGCATCACAGTGTCCTGTCTCCCACAGTCCGATAGTTTACATTTCATACATTCATGCAATCATCTACACATAACACAAGAAAATCAACAGAAAAGAAAAAAAAGCAAACTATGTCACTATCATATCATATCATGTACAAGTGTCTGGAGTACAAAATCAGGCCGCCCCCTCTAGCCTGTCACTGTCACCTCCTCCCTCCTGCCTCTTCGACAGTGGGCCCATCGCAGAGGTCGCACCTTCCTGCCTCTCTTGTCGCCGGCGTCGGTCCTCCTCCTCGTTCCTCTGCCGCTGAGAGGAAGTGGCAAGGTAATGCCCGATAGAGCCGTGAGTGGCCTAGCTCCCGCTCGGGGCCGCACGGCTACCACTCATCCTACTGCGAGACCGGCTCATCTCCTTATATGCTCGTAGCTCACCATGTAGCTCGAACGCCTCCCACCAGTACTGCTCCAGCTCTGAAGCCGCAGCTCAGAGTCACTGTACCTTCACTTGAAGGAGTGTCGTCTCTACTGAGTCTGATGATTTGGCTTGTGCTAGTTGCTGTCGAAGGCGGGCTGCTTCCTCCCGTGCCGCAACCTAGCCTCGCTCCGTCTCCTCAATCGAGTGAATGCTCTACTCCAGCTGGGCCCGTAGGTGGTCCTTCTCCTCCCTCGAGTGAGCGCTGTGCTCCAGCTCACCCCGTAGGTGGGTCGCATCCTCTCTCAGGCGATAGCTCTGTGCTAGCTCCTCCCACAAATGGGCAGTCTCATATTGAGCCAGTACGAGCTCCTCTCGCAACTGGTCACCCTCGCCTATGGCGGTAGTCAACTCTGTCACCTACACACATGCATTCACCATCAGTCAACTGCATTTAATATAGAAGCATAATTCACAAGGGAAAGTGTAGGGTGTACCCGCTTAGAAAGTGCTGACTCAGCTGCCTTGGTCTGCTCCACTATCCGCTGAAACTCTGCCTCCCACTCTGCTCGGTCGGCTGGAGTCTGTGCCAAAAAAGTAGACGGAGCATTGGCCCCCTGTCTCTGGGCCTCCTCCCCTTGCTGCAATCAAAAACTCCAGGTCAGTTATGTCTCAGCATAATCATAATAGAAATGCATAACTTAAGAGTCCATGTTTAGAAAACTCACCAGAAGGGCTGAGGCCTGTCGGGCCTCGTCGCGCTCCCTGATCGTCACCGTAAGGTGCCCCGTCAGCTCCGCAAGACGCCCCTCAGGGTCGATCTGCATTTATAAGTCCAAGTGTTCGCACCTCATCAGATAGAAATCATAAAAGGGTTCAGGTTTGGAAGTCATACCGGTCGGTGGGCACCCCGGAACACCTGGTCCCGATAGTGTCGCGCGTACACGGTGTAGTACGCTGCGTCGCTCTCAGCCCGGGCGGTCACCACCCGCCCGAGGGCCGTCCAATCGGTGATCTGTGTAGCATTTCTTGATGTCCAATCAAACACTGCGGACAGGCCCCTCGTCATCCTCGTAACTCGCTCCCCTGCCTTCTCCGGTGCTGAGAACTCCACTGCGGGCTGATGGACCTCGATGGTCCTCATCACTAGTCTGAAATGTAGTGGCTCCACCACGTTCACGCAATGAAGCCACACCTCTCATCCCGCGAAGGCGAGGGCGCCAACCACCCATGGCTGGCCCTCCTCCGTGTAGGGTGTCCACCGCACCTGCAAAAATAGGAAATTGCATCAGTATCATAATCATATAGGAATGAATTTAATTAGAGAAGTGAGTCGACCACCCTTGACTCTGTCGGTTTCTCAACCGCGTGGATCCACGCTATCCCTCGCTTGGGACGACGAATGAGCTTGCGTTTCTGTTAGCGACGTATAGCCCATAGGAACTCTTAGTGTCGGGCCAAGGCATCTCTAGTGTTCACATGTTGTTGGTCACGTCTCCATCTAGAGTCCGAGGTTCACATCACTTAGAGTCGGTCCCTCAGTCCATCCCGCATCAAATGGGATGCAATATCTAAGACACGACTTCCCTAGACTCGACTTAGTTCTGACAT
The DNA here is from genome assembly GCA_024336825.1 of Amorphophallus titanum. Lineage (NCBI taxonomy): Eukaryota > Viridiplantae > Streptophyta > Magnoliopsida > Alismatales > Araceae > Amorphophallus > Amorphophallus titanum. Next base: position 12,988 of record JANBPO010002829.1, read on the forward strand.
GAGCGGACTCGACTATGGGGAATGCTACGCCTAATGCACAAGATGACCCTCAACTCAACCTCACTCTGATACCAATTTGATGCGGGATAAGACACGACTGGGCTAAGACTTACGACCGACTCGAAGTGCAGCCAGCACTTGCACGCTAAAGGCAAGCCGGGCAGCTGACCTCTGTGGCGTTCTCTGGGTGGAGATGTCTCTCAACAAGAAACTCACTCTAGCCCTACGATCGTCCCTGCGAGAGAAGCGCGGGATCGCAGCAGTTAAGGAACCATTGTCGCCTAGGGTGATGCAGTTCGAGCTCGATGCTCGACTGGTCTGTGGGACAAGTACTCACACTCACAACTGCGGTGATTTATAATTTGGCTACGGCCCTAATCTCACAAACACAGCATATGAGAAAATATACTAAATAAGCAAATGCTGGGATAGGAACGTCGCACGTACCGCCACGACCAGCACGTGGGGAAGAAATCCCGGCCGAATCCGACAACCCCGATACAAGATAATGATTAATCGTACAATTTCAGAATGTTGCCCACTCCTCCCAAGGAGATAATAGGCTACAAGCACAGTTTTCGGGGCTGCTGGAGCTCGGGTTGACGGGCAGCACTCATTGGAAGCCAAGGAGGTGAGTCACCGCCGATCGGAGGCAACAATTGGCCGCCGAGAGGTTCTGCCCGCACTGGTGACCCTGCGCAGCGAGCTTGCAAGAGGCGGTATGGCTTGATCTGACGTCCAATCAGGATGCTGTTTGCGGGCACGCCTCTAGGATTGGCTGAAGAATGCCCGGTCTGAAAGGAGCGATCAGATCTGCTCTGATCTGGGTACAACAGCACCTGCATAAGTGCTCACATTCTACTCGCACAGAACTGCATAGAAAGAATAAATAATTAAGGAAAATTAATGTCGGTGTCAGATCAGATCTCCGCTTGCTGGAGAACATCGGCGACACCTAGGGGAAGATCTAGACTGAAGGGTTCAGTCAGATCTGAGAGGAGGAAGTCTCGGGCTCTCCCACAAATTGAAGCTGGATCCGGGTCAGATCTGCATAGATCGGCCTGTGCAGTCTCACCAAAATCGACGCCACGCTCAGCACGGATCTCAGATCAGCACGAAATTGGTGGTGAGGCGAGGAAGACAGAAAAAGTACAAAAATGCTAGATCTTAGGCCCAAAGGCGCTGAGAGGAGATCTGCAGAATTCTAGTATCAGTGATGGGGACATCAGGCGACTCACCCCTCCGGAGATTCCAGCAGTGATCCACATTGGCATAATTTTATTTTCAGTTCCATGATAGTAATTTTATTTTTATTTGAGTCCTGTAAAGCCTTATTGGGCCATTCATATAAGGCCCAAAGGGCCATTATGGAGTCTAGCTTGGTTATTGGTCACCATTAGCTTAAAGTCACCACTTAGGCCCTATTCTTTCCAGAATTTTAAAAGGGCCAATAAACCTTAGACTCAATTTTCCTTTAACGCCAAACCTTTTGATTCCATGAGTGGGTGAGATTTTCAGAAAAATATACTCCCCCACTTAGAATTCAAGATCTCTTCTTCTATTGTCGGCATAACTCTTTTGCCGTGATTGAGTAATTTTCAGCCTTTCTCTGATCAACTAGATGTTCTGAGTTATATCTTGAACAATATCAGGACCAATCAATCATTTCTCTCCAACCTCACTCCAGCATAGAGGTGATCTACAACTCCTACCATATAGTGCTTCAAAAGGTGTCATTTGAATGCTAGACTGATAACTGTTGTTATATGCAAATTCAATCAAGGGCAAGTGTTCATGCCAACTTCCACCAAAATCTATCATACAGGCTCTCAACATATTTTCGATAATATGATTCATCCTCTAAGTTTGTCCATCTGTCTGAGGGTGAAAAGTCGTGCTAAAGTTCAGCCTAGTACTCGAAGATGATTGCAAACCTTTCCAGAAATGAGAGGTGAATCTTGGATCTCTATCCAAAACAATAGAAGTTGGAATACCATGCAGTCTTACAACCTCCTTGATATATAGGGCAGCTAGAACATCCACGGTCCATTTACTTTTAATGGGTAAGAAGTGAGCAGACTTAGTTAATCGGTCTAAAGTCACCCATATAGCATCAAATCCACTTCGGGTCTTCGACAACCCAACAATAAAATCCGTACCAATACTATCACATTTTCACTCTAGTATTTCGAGAGGTTTTAGCTTCCCAGCCGGTTTAAGATGTTCGGCTTTAACTTGTTGGCAGACCAAACATCAGCTCACGAACTCGACTACTTCTCTTTTCATGTTAGACCACCAAAAGGTTATTTTGAGATCTTGGTACATTTTTGTGGCACCAGTGTTGGGGTGTATGGCTGGGATCTAGAGGGGGGTGAATAGATCCCCTTTAAAAAATTTTGGCCCAAAATAAGACTCATCCTACACAAAATGGACTAAGGAAGGCCAAATGAAATAGATGGCTCACACTAGACAAACTTCAAACACTTAGCATATAACAAGGAATGCTACACCGAACTGAAATGATTGAAGTCCACCTAAGCATGCAAATGTGAAAGTGAATCGCACAAGCAAAACAACAAGCACTTGGCAGTGTGCTAGTGCTGAACTGAAATATGTATAATCCTGTAAGCATAAAGCATAGAACAGATGCAAGCACACCATAAGGCAATCATGCCAATACTGAAGATAGCTATCAACCTATCAACGACCTGCTATCAATTCACATAGCCCTAAATAGTTAACACAAAGTTGCTATCATGTGATCTACACTCTGTCAGATTAATGTGATGAAGCAAATGATTTCGGATAGAACACACATAGATGAACTTCAATTATAAACCACACAAGTTGACTTTGAAGGGGGATAGAGGATATGGAAATGTGCGCAAGACAAACCACAGTGCACTGAGATTTTTAGATGGTTCGGTCTGCTACCCACAGACCTACGTCCATCCCCCACTCAAACCTGAGTGAGACTTTCCACTAACAAACAACTTGAACTGTTGAGCATTACAGTTTGCTTACACTGTAATGCCCCGGATTCTTATTGGGTCTTATTGGATCCTGTGTATGGGTCTCGGATCTGTTTTCTCGAGGAATCCAGCTCCGTCGTGTCCGGAATTTCGGGCCTTGCGGCCGATGGTGGTGTCATCAGGGATTCCCTTGGGTGTCTTATCTCTGCCTTTACTGCACCTTACGGTGGTGTGCTGCCCAGCCTTCAGTCTGAAGCTTTAGCCCTCCGTGATGGCCTACGAATTTGCAAGTCGCTCAAGTTTTCTTAGGTTTGGTCTAGTCAGACTCCAGCATTTTGGTGGGGATTGTGAAGGGTTCTTTCCCATGTCTGTGGCGCCTTCTTTACATTATTCATGACATCCTCTGGCTAATGTCATCTCTGAGTGTCTGTGTTTCTCATTGTCTCAGGGAGGCCAACCAGCCAGTTGATTGTCTCGCCAATTTGGGTTGTTCTCTTACTCATTTGTCATCTAGGAACTCTTGGGCTGGTCTTCCCACTTTTGTAAAAGGGCCCCTCTGGTTAGATAAGGTTGGGTTCCCTTCAATTCAACCCTAGCCTTTGTATGATTCATTTTGATTATCAATAAACTCTGCCTCTGTGGTGTGTAGTAGTGGAGCGACCCACTCATCGCTTCCTTGAAGCGGTGAGCGCTCTCTTTCTGCTCCAAATGGGCTTTTTTTGCTTTAAAAAAAATGACGTCCTCACCTACACGCCCCCTGATGTTTGGCTCCTCTGAATGCCCCTCAGCACCCGGTTCCTCCTCGTCAAGTTCCTCCTCGCCATCGCTGGCCTTAGGACCGAACGGCATCAGTGGAGGGTGCAAGGGAGGCACCGACACGCCCAGGCTATCGACTGTGGCCTGGAGGGCAGCCACCCCAACCTTCCTGAAAGCCCCGGTCTCGAGCAGGGCCATAGACCTCAAGGGCAGTCACGTTAAACTTGTCTAGGTAAGATGAGGATGAACAGAAGCACTCCACCACCTCCTCACCAATGGAAGGCAATGGCGAGCGCAATGCCTTGGCCTGTGCCTCTGCTTCACGGGCTTAGGCCTCCGCTGCCTCAGCTTAACTAGTCATCTCCCAGAGGGACTCCTCAGCAGCCTGGGCCTGAGCCCAGAGGACGTCTTGATCCATCAAAGTGTCCACCAGAGCCCTCTCCTGCTGTTCGACCAGCCCCCTCAACTTGGCAAGCTCAGCCTTGTCAGTCGCTTAATGCCACTGGAGCTACTTGCACTACAGCGACAGCCCTTCCCGCGCCTCTTGGCTAACTACGAGATCTTGCGCGAGCCCACCAAAATGGTACCTCCACAAGCCCAATGCCATGGCAATCGTACAAACACCCTTTGCGGCCAGGTCTGTCTGCTCCTTCTCAGCCCCGGGGTCGAACACCCTGGTGCGCTAGTGCCACCCGATGCTCTAGTCAATAAGGCCGATGGCTGCCGCCCAGTGCGCGTACCCCAGCATGGTCTCGTTAGGCGGCAGGTAGCGGATGCTTGGGGGAGCTTCAGATGGCTGAGAGTGGGTTGCCTCATGTGGACGCACTTCCGTTGAATTAAAATTAACTTATTTGGTTCTATCAGTTTATTAAGTGCGTGGGCGTGCCAGTCACCGAGGTGACTATTTATTCGGGCTCCGCGGAGCCCATGGTGCGCTCGATCCGACTTCGTCAGACGACTGTGTAGCTCGTGTCTGGACCCAATCCCGCCATGCCGTAAAGGTCATGACGTCATTTACATCCCTCATACGAGGGAACACCTTTGATTAATTACCGAAATTAGGGGCTCCGTGGCCAAAGAAAGTAATACTGATTAAAAGAACTTCACACTAGCTGTAATTGGCTATGGCATGTGGGAACTATGGAGCGCAAGAAACTTTGCTAAGTATGATGGTAAACACATATCCAAGTAAAGTCTTGTTCACAAAATTACTTCCAAGGTGAAGCAAACTTGTCTAGCAGCTGATCTCAAGGAATCTAGTTACAGCAAAAGGAAAATTTTGGAAGAATTTGGGCTTCACAATGTCACCCCTGGCCATCAACAACTTCTGATCATAAAATGGATATGCCCACCTTGGCCATCCCTTAAGCTAAACACTAATGGGGCCTCGAAGCAAACTAGTGATTCTGGGGGAGGTGGTGTTATTAGAGATCATAGAGGAAACATTCTCCATGCCTTTTCTCACTTTTATGGGAAGTCCAATAGCATCATAGCTGAGGCCCGAGCTCTCCTCGATGGTGTTAAGTATTTGCGCACAATGGATACCAAGCCCGCCCTCATTGAGTGTGACTCGAAAATTCTTGTACAGATCATCAAAAGACAAACCCAATGTCCATGGTCCATCCTCACATACGTCAGAGAAATATGGAGTATTCTTTCACAGCTGGATACTATCACTCACATCTACAGAGAAGGCAACACTGTGGCAGATTCTTTAGCTTCCTTAGCTTGCACCTTGCAATGCAATTCATTCTATTCTTACCATGAGCTTCCCTCTAATATAAAGGGTGCAACTCGTTTAGATAAGCTAGGCATGCCTAGCATCCGAATGATGTAAATGTAATTCTTTCTCAATAGTAATAAAATTTACCCCCTAGTGACCTGATGGTGGAGTGGCCATTCCCCTTACCTCTAGTAAGGGGTGCACTCTCCCACCTATCCCTAGGCAGGGTTTTCAAAAAAAAAAAGGGTGTCGACGCATCTCATTAACGCATGATCTAGCATCGACCTCATCAATCTTGCATCGACCTTATGTAAGAACTAGCATCGACCTTATGTAAGAACTAGCATCGACCTTGTCGAGCTAGCATCGACCTTATGCACATACTAGCATCGACCTTACTGGAGAAACATGCACCGACCTTGGTCTTGTGTTGAAGGCAGGACATACACTGACCTAGTCTTGCGCTGGCTTTGAATGTGCACTGACCTTGTTGTATTCAATCCAAACGTGCACCGACCTTATAGCAGATGTGCACGGACCTTCCTTTGTTCTTGAGAAAGATTGCACCGACCTTGCATGCATGTGAGCAGTGCTATGCATTGACCTTAGTTGCTGGAGAGCAAAATTAGCATCGACCTTAGTTGTAAGTGGCCAAAACTAGCATTGACCTTTGTGTGAAGCATATGCACACTAGCGTTGACCTTAGTTGTATGTGGCCTGGACTAGCATCGACCTTACTTGCACCGCAATAGTAACATGCACCGATCTTGTATCACATGAGAGCAAACTAACATTGACCTTAGAGACGCCAGCCGCTCGCGTGTAGCTTGCGCCGAAGTGTCGAGTCTTGGGCTCGACGTGTCGGGAAGTGTCGACACTTTCCTGTGTGACTTTATTTACCAGAGCTCAAGCCGAAGAGCTAAATGATGCTAATTTCATGGCGTGTCGACACATCCCATACACCAGGTCGACACTTTCATGTTCTTCTCCTGCACTTGATCAAACCAGAAGTAAAGTAAAAATATGTTAGTTAATCCACAAAGATCTGTTAATAAATCATGGTTGGTGATCATCAAAAATAGGTCCTATGAGGGCTGTGACCATGATGGGATGGCCAGGAGTGCTTGTGTATGATGTCGTGTCTGTGTGTGTGTCGTGTTAGGTTCCAGTCAACCTGGTGAGACCAGTGGTTGGCAGGTAACCTTGTGTGTCTCGACGATTCTGTCCAGTTCGAGACATGATTCTGGCTGCAGTGAGGTACCATCTTACCTCGATCTACGTGTCCAGGTGTACTGAGGGTCCTCGGTGTTCCCTCAGATCTCCGTGTGTCATTTCCTTCGTCAGCGTCATTTTCTCTGGCTTAGGATTAGCCCGATTGGCAGCTTGCTCTACTGTTAATGACGATCTTACCTCCGAGTCATTAGACTCAAGGATCGTTACGTGAGTAGGTCTAGTTGCCTTGTCTTGAGATTGTCAGCAGTGGCTGTGCTGCCATTGGTGCTTTGAAGTACGTGCGACAGTGCTCTCTTTCCTATCTGTACTTCCGCACTCATGTTTTGAGTCTCCGTGTCTTGTGAGCCTTCACTAGTGATAGCCTTACGTCACGTTACGGCGTGACGGCTCTTGTAGCGGGGCACTTTCCCGATTTACGGTTCTTAAGCTAGTTCAATGGGCCCCCGTTCCAACCGTAGCATCCTTCGGAGGGGGAATACTAGCTAGAGGCCTGGCTTAGGCAGTGGGCCAGTGTATGCACACGTGCTCAAGGGCTTTGGACTTACATCGATGGACGTGACCCTGACGAGTCACTCGTTACTGTAGTTCCATTCTGGTTCAACGTGTACCTCAGTCTACGCGGTCCTGAGGCGTTCGTAGGGAGGTACTTGTGGCGTAGTATAAGACGTCAGTGGATGCATCTGGTCGTTCTTCTAGTGAGAGGTACTCTAGTCACGTGGCATGCGACTCTCGACGTTTCTTGTGCGTCGTGACCTTTCGGGTCAGCCCTCTCGTGGCTGCACTATAAGACGTCAGTGGACGCATCTGTCCATTCTTCTAGTGAGAGGTACTCCAGTCACGTGGCACATGACTCTCGACGTTTCTTATGTGTCGCGGCCTTCCAGGTCAGCCCTCTCATGGCTGTGCTCGAGGTCAGTGTCCTGTCGTATGCATGACATTCTAGTCATATGTGGGACAGTGTGCATGACGTTCTAGTCGTGTCGTCTGGGTCTACGTCTGTCTAGGTTTTTATCTATTTTGCAAGTCCCTTGCAGTGTCGACAGATCGGCAACTCCTGACTTCGTCAGCTTAGAGTCACCTTCCTATTGCTGCCTAGAGTAGTTTGGGATGCCGAGGTTAGTTCGATAGCCACTTGTCTGGTATGGTTTCTTCCCCTCTTCCTGAGCTTATTCCCTACTCCCACTCCCTATCTCTTCTTTTACTGCTTTCTAGCATAGTGTGACAGCTTTGTAGTGTAGTTTTCTCACTTTACTACACCTACTATTTTTCCTGTTATTTTTCTTGTTCTGTGTTACTGTGTATTTTTCAGTGGGGATCCGCATGACCCCTATTGAGCCAGTGACACGAGGCTCACCCCCAACTTTTCAAGTGGGTCACTGTTCGTTCTACTTCTGCGGTTCCTGGTGTGCGAGTCAGTAGCTGCCAGCTGGTACCTTCATCGGGCTTCCCCCGACTTTCTTGGTACATCTTTCCTTTTATGTCAACTATACTGTTAGACTTGTTGTCCTTCCTTTTGACTGGACTCTGGTATATAATTGTTAAATTTAAATTATTAGTAACTACGGTGGCCGATAAAATCTCGGCTCTACAGCTACTCCTACTGTACCAGAAAACACGATCCTGTCTCCCGTCGGGAGACAACCAAGTCACGTGCCCGACATCCCGATCTCACGGTCGAGGAACAACCAGACACGAACCATCCTACCCAAGCTACCAGGAAAACGACGCGACGCCTCGATCGCGAAAACCTACCCTTACAGCAGGGCCTGAGCCGAAACCACACGGTCTGAAAACATAGTCACGACCTCGCTGTCGTTAACTCTACGCCGTTTAGGGAAAGCTCTCGGTGATGCTCACCGAAAATCCCAGACCTCGGCTACGGGAACGCTCCCGAAAATAACACCCAAAATCCCGTCTCGCAGATGAGAAACGGAAACCCGAGACCCGATAACTCACGTCACGTGACGGGAGCACCACCCACTAGAAGAATGACCGGATGCATCCCCTGACGTCTTACACCGTGTCACAAGTGTCTAGCTACAATGCCCCGGACATGAGACTCAGACACGCAACAAGTACTACAACAAGGACTAGCTGGGGTCACGTTCATTAGCATGTCTCTTAAGCCCCCAACGACGTGTGCACACATAAATCATCTGATCTAGGTCAGGTCCTCTAGCTGGTTTTTCCCCCCACCGGACTCTAGTGGCAAAGGCAAGGGGCCCTACAAAAACTAGCCTAAAAATCATCTCTCACCGGGTCTCGCTCTCCACCACTCCCGGGTGGGTCCGCACGCGCGTGTGCAGGAAGCTACTACTAGTGGACGAGTCACAGACGTGAACACAGAAAATCACGCACGCACCCATCGCAAGTAACATGAAGTAACAGATGACTCGAGGTCACCTGACTCTAGGCAGCCCACCAAATCTACTAAGCTCAACGGTCCTTGAGTCACGAGGCTCGAGGTCAAGACTGTCGTACGCGACAGCACTACACCGTCAATCTGGCTTAATCCCTATACATAAAATCACGGTAGCACGATGACTCACAAGGCCGAAAGTCGACCACTGGGTCACAACCGGGTTGACCGGAGGCCAACACAACACTCAAACGGTCACGGAATAAGCCACTAAGGTAAACCGACAACGCACAGGGATGAGCGGCTCGGGGAGGACCGCACAAGGCATGCGCGATCAGGGACAGCCCGTTCAAAGGGGGGATGGGCGGTCAAGGGTAGGACCACCCAAGACATGAACAGTCTGGGATTGGCCACTCAAGGGTCAGATCCTAAGGGGGATAGGCGGTCAAGACAGAATCGCCCAAGGGGATGAGCGGTCAAGTCTTGGCCGCTCAAGCCCACAACCCAAAACAATTCCTGGTCAAAACGGTCTTGACCGGACCGCTGAACGGAACCAACTGACTATAGTGTCAGTCAAAATGGTCTTGACCAGACCGCTCATCACGACCGACACTCAACAGTTAACCAAGGGTCAACAGGGATGAACGGTGAGACCCTGGCCGCTCAACCCAAACGGAAGATAGGTGGCTAGAACCTGGCCGCCCAAGGGGGGAATGGGCAGACGCTACTGGGCCGCACAACCATGTGCGGTCTATCGTGCGACCGCACAAGCCCCAAAACTCAGTGGGGATGAACGGTCCAAAGTCAGCCGCCCATACCTTGGACGGGCCCTGGTTCGACCGTCCAACCGTCACAGTGAACAACCCCAAGGGTTCATCTGATCATGATCTTTCTAGGCCCTAGATTGCCCCTTGGGCTGGTCTGCCTAAACCCCTTGCGGGAAGGGGTTTAGGTAGACCAGACCGCCCCCTTCAGCTGGTCCGCCTAAACCCCACTAAACGAAATAATAATAATAATACAAGAACCCAGCCCCTGTCAGCGTAAACCCCCCTTGGGGGGGTTAGGCAGACCAAACCGCCCCTCTAGGCTGGTCTGCTTAAACCCCCTCCCCCACTTTGAAAAACAAAAAAAATATCAAGGGTTTACGCGGACCAAGTTTCACCCTTAACCTGATCCACGTAAAGCCCCCCTGACTCTTCAAATTCCACTATAGAAACCCCCTTAGAAGCTCAAGGGGCATGCATGCTTGAATATACGAACTAACTACTATACACTCCGACCTCCGCAGGCACCTAGCAAGGATGCAAGGAGATAAGTGCCCGTGGTTGGCTTGGATCGGCTTGTACACACCGACAGTATGTCACACGTACTCCCCTCACATGGTGCCTAGCCATATCACACAAGTCCATCTCCATCGCATATAAGACGTTATGATGATGGCGAACACACCAGCATCTCGGGTCCACCAGCGTATGACACCCTACGACGGCTACGCATGCGCCACGATGTCGCACTTATCTCCATGAACTGCGCTGGCCACTGCTCGCCCTAAGCTGGCCACCGATAGCCCCAACCACAGAATCGAGTTAGCCGGACCTGGCCCGGAAGTAATATTCTTGGGACCGGCCTTGACTCCCCAGCATGAAGACGCTCACCTTCCAGGGCCCGTACCTAACTACTCATCTTGAGCTACATCTAACCTCCTTCAAGCGCCAACTAGCGATCGCCCATACCATCTAGACAATTTAGGCTCACCTCGATCTCCTCATGGAGAGTCTCTGTAAAAACACGCAGACATCTACCTTGTTACACATTGACCCAGGGATTGACACACGCATCATAATTGTCCCGCAGCTTGCGCCAGTTGTATTTTGGCCTCCTCAGTCCATTTATAAACCCCACGCGGCTCTCATAAAACATGAAACTAGTTAAATACACATACCCGTACCTGGGTCGTAGCCCCACCTCCACATCACCAAGTGTAGGTCTAGTTCCCAGTCTCCAGTCAATCAAATCTCCTTGAGGAGCATAACCATCGCCTCATAGCTGCCGGGGCATCCGGTCCTCTACCCATGGCTTCAGAAATATCTAGGCTCTTCTTCAGCATGGAACAAAGGTGTTCAGATTCAATTTGATGTAAATAAACACCGACTACTTGCGGTCGGTGGGGAAAGACGTCCCATACATGAATCCCCACAATCGCCTGTGCACTTGCACCCTTGGAACCTCCCCTCTATCCATGTGCCACCCAATACCCCGAGCCCATGTCCTGCATCCTGGCGACACTCCCCCAGTCAACCTTCAGTTCCATAGGTGATTGTCAGGAAATCGATTGGCTCGCCCGCACCCCTGTCCGGTCACCCTAGCTCCCGAGAACCTCTCGTGCCATTCGACCCGTTTCGACCTTCTGTAAAAGGCAAGTGCCTGGTGCCATCGTGAGAGGCATACGGCCACAAAGGCTGTGTTTTTCTTGATCACTTTATCCCTTCCCTCATCCCGGCCACCGATATCTCCACGCACACGTGCTGGGGCCAACATTGACATAAATAAATTTAATCAAATTTATATGTGTAATTCTACTAAGACAATTTAGGATAAATTATAGGCCTCCCATGAGCAAACCGGCGCCCTCTTTCCCCCTCTCCCATGGACGCGGCGGTGACCTCCCCTCCGTCTGTAGACAGCGGTGAGGCGACGGTGCAACGATGGCGGTGGCAGCGTGGTGATTGCGTCGGTGTGCGTGGCTTGTGGGAAGCGTGTGAAGAATGGGGGTTTTAAAGCTTCTTCCTTGATTTCGGCGATGATTCGACGGAGCATTCACTCCATTGAGGTAGGGTGACATTCCCTAGCTCATCGTCTTCCTTTCCCACAATTTTTAGCTCGAGGCGAGGCCGAGAGACGGGGTTTTTCATGTCGGGAGGGAAAACCATGCTTTGGGGAGTGGCCGCCTGATCCATCATTTTGGCCTGCGATTCTGCGTTTTAGGGGTGTATAATCATGCTAGGGGGGGGCATGGGGGCTTATTTCCCTTCGTTTCCCCATCAATGGGGCTTGTTTGGGGACGAAAATGGAGAATTTCGATGAGCTCACCATTTTCCGCCAATGAGGGATAAACGGCTGAACTAGAGCCCGTTTATCCTCATGCGCAGCCCAGTCTTGACCGCCCTTCGGCTTGGAGCGCAGTGGGGCTTACACGGCCAATCGAGTGACCGTGTAACCCTTGAGCAGCCCAAGGCCAATCGTTCGTCCCCTGTGTTTTTGACCTTTGGCTTGTTACCATTGCATAGTGTTTGGGTTAAGCGGCTTGGGGCTAGCCGTGTGTCCCTTGAGCGGCCAGGGGTTGGCCATTCGTCTCATTATGCCGTTGGTGGGATGAGTGGCCCTATTGGGTCCACCCATCCCCTTGAGCGGTGAATCTCTAGCCGCTCTTCCCCAAGCACAACTATGGTCTAACCGTTCACGTTCTATACCGTGGGTTGATGAACGGCTAGAATGGACCGTCCATCCCCAACGTATGGCTAAGGGTTAGCCATGCATCAGTTGAATGGCATAGGGCTAGCCGTTGCGTTTTCCATTTGGACTAGGAGCAGAACCGTCCATCGTTGACCGTCCAATCCCTGGCGCGACTTGTTCCTGGCCATGTGCCCCTTGAGCGGCCCAGGGTGGACCGCTCATAGGGTTTGTCTAACCAGTGTTTCTTTCTTGGCCGATTCGAGTCCCAGGATGTGGCTTTTTCGGCTTACATCACCATGAGTCGGTGTTGTGTGAGGAGTGATCCTTATACTTGTCTACCTCCAGAGTTATTTTTCGTGACTTGAGAGTCTATTCTTTCGGTGGCCCATCCACTAGTCGTAGCTTCCACGGCACGCGTGTGTCGGCCCATTGGGAGCACTGGTGTAGCACACCCGAGAGAGACGGTGAGTAGGCTGGTTACCGTAGGGCCCTCGTATAACGTCGAGTTCGGGCTGGTGGGGGAATTATCTGCTAGAGGACAGACCTACGGCGTATGGTCTAAGTGTGCACACGAGGCTGAGGGTTCGGACCCACGCTGATGAGCATGACCTCAGCTAGTCTTTATTTTGTGATACTTTGGTTAATGTGCGTGTTTGAGTCTCACACCTGGGGCATTGTAGCTAAACACTTGTGATGCGGTGTAAGACATCAGGGGATGCATCCGGTCATTCTTCTAGTGCGAGCTGCTCCTGTCAACCGACAGGTGTGGACTCGAGTTTTGATGGACTGAGGTTTGGTTTGCACGGTACGGTTAGATTAGACAGCTTTTTTGTTTATTTATTATAGCTTGTTGGTTCTCTTATCAATTAGTGTTGTAAACTTCATTTTGATGGAATAAAAGTATCATTTTCTCATTCATTTCTGACTTTAGAAATGAAATTGTACATGCTCTGATCAACACGTTTGATTATGACTCGTCGCGCTCCTGATATTCCGCATCGGGGCATGACAACTGGCATCTCCGTCAAAGGCCCAGTAGGCGGCTAGGGGTGAAGCTCATGCTCCTGCAATAGGTCTTGTAGGAGGGCCTTCAAGTGCTGGTTCTTCTTCATAAGAGCCTCAAGAGTCACCTCTTGGACTTCATTTGCCAGAGGGTCATTGTTGACTGGCTCCGCATTGACGGAGGCGGTACGATCCTCGACGAGAACTTCCTCCACTCGTGTCGATGCCTGAGGTCCGACAGAGGTGTCGACGTGGCCGGCGGGAGCCAACTGCTGGGTCAGGTGACGAGGCCTCCTGAGGTGAGATATAGGCTAGTTCAAATCGTCAGTCTGAACCTCAGGCTGGTGCCTAGTGGTATAATACGAGAACACCTTGACCACGTCACTAAGGAGCTGGACCGTCCGCTTCTTCTGAGAGCGCCTCTTTGGGAGGATGGGTGTCCTCAGCCTATCAAAGATTGAGGTGCGTTGCAGAGGAGTCTCCATCACGGCATCTGCCTAAGGAGAACTCAAGGCTGGATGTCGGTGGGGCCCGAAACGAGCTCGCCTCTGCCTTCGCCTGTCTGAACGAGAGGCACCAAAAGGCTGGGCACTGTCTGACGATGCAGCTGCAGAATCAGTAACATCTTGCTTGGCGCAGTGTCCTAGTGCCCAAAAGGGGTTGCTAAGACGTGCCTTCCGGACGATTTGGGCTTCCTCCGGGGTAACCCAGATTCTTCTCAAGTCAGAGTATTGGTCTCCCTTGTCACGGCCTCTTAGACGAGACTTGGGAGTTTGGACACTAAACTGGCGCTGGTGTCTCTAGGCCGCTGTGGGAGCGTCTGCCCTTCTAAGTTCTGCCTTGTCTTCTCACGTTCTACGCAGAAGGCTAAAGCAATTGGTAGTGGGGACCATGGAGACGATCCATTCTAGGGGTGTGATGGGTTCACCCCCATCCAGGCGAATCCGTAGATTGCCGATAAGGATGGTCTTGCTGGAGTTACTGGTGGTAGCGGCAGGTCGCTTGCCTTTACGGCCACGACGATGCTTCTTCTGGGGAGCCAAAGATCACTCCGCTCCGAGGTGGTAGATCGAGAAAACTTGGCCCATGACTACTGGTGGCATAAGGCCATCGACCAGTAATACTAGAATCGATCCCCAAGACCTAAAGTCTGTAGTGGAGGCCGACAGCTGGGTGGCTCGAGTGTAAGTCCTCACCCGAGCCGACAACAGTGTCGCGGCTGCCCGCGATGACGTGCTTGTACTCGGAGTTAGCACTACAGGGGGTGTTGGGGTGCCGGAAACCCGAGGCCTTGAGCCTGAACCGAGGACTAGCGGGACCGGAAGGTGGGGCACAGGGCCTTCGGTCAACACCAGGGCCGTTACGTCCCATAGAGGTAGACCCGTACTAGGAGTCGACGTCGTCAAGTTGTAGGGAACATGCCCCCACGATGGAGCCGAGGAATGCGGAACCAGTCGCTGATCACTCACGCTAGGCGTCACCCATGAGAGACCCCGGGGTTGCATGCCCGGTCTGGATGTTGAGCAGCCTCGAACCGGGGATTGATGGCCCGAGTGAGGCACTAGCCCCCTCTAGCTACATCTTTGCATCCCCGTCAGGCTGTCCGGGGAAGCTGAACAAAAGCGGTGCCGCTGGGTTCGTCACTGTCCCTCGCGTCACCAGTCCCGGAAACAGCAGTCCAGCCCACACGCTGAGGTAGTGGGTCGGCAGGAGTATGCTCCTCTCTCTCGACATCGGGTGCACCGCCAGAACTCCCTGTCCTTGGTAGATGTTGGCCAGTGCAGCAGGAGCCAAGGCCAATTCTCTCCCCTCAGCTAACAGACAGGTCGACCACAGCAGCTCAACCCTCAGCAGACCATCCTCCCCATGTGGAACCACGAACGTCGCTAACTAGTATGCCAAGTAAGCGGCAAGGTGTGTCACGTCTGGCAAGCCGTGGGGGTTCCACCCTTCCTGTGGAGCATAGACGTACCGGCTGTAAGTCCTGAAGCACAGCTCCACCTCTGTATACTCCTCCCAGGGAGTCTGGTCCCTGGCGAGCTCCTGATAAAAGCAAAATGGCCCGTTGTAAAAATGACGGACCCATACATTCAGTGGCACTCTCAGAGTCTGCGCCGCCCTCTCTCTCCCTGCTAGGGCCAAGTCCCTCCAGGTCTTCATCAGATACCGATTGTTGAACGACACTCGGTATCTCCCCTGTCCATCACTGTGGCTGCGATGAAGGTCATCAAGCACTATCTCCTCGTATCCCTCACCGCTGGCCGGCAACCCAGAGATCCTGAACAGAGACTACAAGTCCAGCGAAGTCTCTCCCTCTACTGTGGCCACTGTGTTCCAATGGCGGTTGAAGCACTCTAGCAGCCCCTACAGCAGCTCAGTGTAGCAAGGGTATGCGTACAAGGCGGCAGTCACCGCGTACCTGATCCCGGCCCGGTCCAACAGCACCCGGTAGTGATGGATGACCCCCATCAGCCACTCAGTGGCACCCTGGCGGTAGTAGTGCAACGGAATCACTGCCCAACGACCATACCAGCTCGTGACAGCATGCCTCATAACCCCGTCTAGCATGCTGTGGTCATCATAGCCCTCTCCAGCATACTGCAAGCCTGCGGGCTCCAGCAACAATCCGGCGGTCCCCTCTGTCTCAGCGTGATGGTGACCGTGAGTAAGGGCCAGCGGTCTGACTCTGACCCCAGATCTCTCCGCTCCACCAAAGAACCCCAAACACTCAGCACTGGGAAATTGTCGCTGCCTCCAGTAGTCCTCTGAGAAGCTAGGGTAGCTGTAGAAGGCTACGCCCTGCAGGCTATCCCTGCCGATCAAGATGGCCCGCTCAAGTCGACGGTGGGCTCCCAGAATCCGTGAGTCATCCTCCTCCATGCCAGGCGGAACGTAGCTCCGAAGAAACTCAAATAGGTGCCAATCCAGGGGGAACTCCAATGGATACCCTTCGTTCCTGTCATAGGTGTACATGCCACCGGCCTCCTGAATCCTAGCCACCTCCACGATCCCAACGCCAGCGGCTC
Organism: Amorphophallus titanum; assembly: GCA_024336825.1. NCBI lineage: Eukaryota > Viridiplantae > Streptophyta > Magnoliopsida > Alismatales > Araceae > Amorphophallus > Amorphophallus titanum. The sequence continues at coordinate 29,512 of JANBPO010002829.1, forward strand.
TCTCGCCAAGGGGACCCTCAGTCATCACTATGCGCCCACTGTCCAGCTGCTCTATCCTAGCCACTGTAACCACTGGCGGGCCCAAAGGAGGCAGCTATTGATCAGTCCTCCACACCCAATGATCCTCCCCTCGGGTCACCCGCCTCAGGACCCGTCCATCTCTGCCAAAACATGCCATAGCTGCAAGACAAACAAGGAAAATTGGTCAGAATATGGGCAAAATCAACACATGCAGCACAAGATTTACCTGCAAATGTCTCATCAGTAATGGATGATTGTGTGCTTAATGTCTGAGTAATAGGAATGATTCCACTCAGAGTTGGAAGGCTCCCTCTTTTTTGTTCACCTAGTTTGGTTGATTGAAAGCCCCGTCTGAAGTTTTTTAGTTCAACTCTTTATTTTTGATGTTTGCTCTAGGCTCCTCATTGGTCCGAGGGATTATATCCCCCATGAGGTTGCTCGTGTTAAAGAGGGGCGATCTCGCGCTGGTCCTGAGCAGGAGCAAGTGATCACCATGTTGAGACTTGCAAGGAAGGGAAACGGATCAGGGGGCCCTGGGATGGCTCCCAGGGAAAAAATACTCCGATGCCTAAGTCAGTAGAGCAGTGGTGGAAGCTGTGAGGGGAGGAGGAAGAGGTTGCGCGAGATCCCTCTCCCCCAAGGTGGTGAGGAAGTTCCTGATCAGGGAGTTTAGGCATGTCAGGCCTTACCTTTTGTCAGAGGGAGTCCCTAGTTTAAATAGTGTGCCAGCCTCATGAGTCCCGTAAGCGGAGGAGTTTAGGCGGGGGTTACGTCCTCGACGTGGGCTCTTTATAGCCTTGAGGACTCTTGTCCTCCCTTATCCTCATAAACTCCTGCTCATAAAGGGCTCTCAATGGCTACATGGATAAGCATCTGTCGGTCGACCCAAGCACGGAGGATGCCAGCTCTTATCCGGGTGACAGGTATAGCTCAGGTGCAATTCGGTCGGAGTGGGTGTGGGGCGCCAGACCTTATCACGACATGGGGCGCAGCTCGGGCATGAATCTTCCTTCGACCGGACCGACGCTCGGTCCTCCGAGCCTAATGGCCGCCTAGGAGGGGCTTGATTCTGAGTGAACTTATTGGGCTTTCATGACAAGTGAGCCCTGTGGGGCTGTCACTTAGATGAGCTGGGCCTCATTTGGTCTTGCTGGACCTCGTTTGGCCGCTCTTAATTGGGCTACAGAAATCGCCCTCTCCACTTGTCCCCCTCCTACACCCAAGACTTATCAGGCTCGGAGGAGTAGTCATTGGGTTTTGGACCGGCGTGGCTCTGGTGGGTGGAAATTTGGCGGTGTTAAGAAGCTACGTGTCGTGGTCACCTGGGCCCATAATAATGATAATCATGATGGATTTGAAACGAAGAGGCCCCCTTTGTCTTGGAGGTCTAAACGTTGTGCCGTCGTCTGCGAGGGGATATAAGCGTTATGCGCTGTTACCATTCCAGACTCCGACTGCTTTAGGGTTTTGCTCTCCTTCATTTTTGCTTTCATGCACCGTGGAGATAAGGTGGAAGGGTAGGGACTTGTAGCGACGTTTCGTGGAGTTGGCGGAGATAATCGTGGCCGCGATCCAGCAACTTCCTCTCCCCGCCAGAATCTTCAAAGTCTTTGGAACTTTCTTCCCCAAGCTCCTCTTCGGATTCCAAGGCGGATCAGCGTCCGGGCGGGCCTGAGGCGAGAGTGGTGGTGATACCACTGGCTCTGAACTGCAGCGAGCTGGATGAGGCAGAGGTGAAGCAGTTGGAGCACCATTTCTGCCTACCTTATGAGTATTACTTCGCCGCTGCTACCCCTTACGTGTCACGCCCCGACGCGAAATATCGGGACGTACAGTCAGAAACTAGATAGAAATAACACCAATATGCTAAGCTAAGCAATTACATAGGTGCTATGAAAAGAAATACTTCTATTGATCAAGAAGAAGGATGCAAGTGCCAGGCTCTAAGGATGGATATCACTGATATAGGGAGCTCACAGATCATGGGAGACATCCACTTCAGGGTGGAGTAGTGCCTAGGGCCGGGGAGAAGCTGAGGTGATGGAAGAAAAGAAAAAAAGAGAGAAGAAGAGAGGGAGGATATTAACTTACCTCTCTCAAAGGGCTAGAGCTCAGGTGCCTAGGAATAGTAATCAATCTTTGCAGCACCCTGTGCTCCTTCCTAGCCAGCCTCGGCCCATCATAAGCAGCCCGACCCAGGGAACTTCCTTCAAGTGCCCTATTCTTGGTGGTTTAGGTAGGTTTGGCAAGGTTTTCAAGACCTAGAAGAGGGGTGTTGTGAGAGAAACGAGTTAAGATGCACTCCTACTTATGGAGCCCTAACTCTTGGCCTAAACCCACTAGGATTGAGGTAGGACAGCCACAAAATGGGTTAGGATAAGCCTTAGCACGGATTATGACTCCTTACCCACGGATTGGGACTCTCCAACAGAGTCTCGATCGGAGCTACCAGGGTTTCATAAGCCGTGGTCTATCGGGCGACTGCCGTAGCCTAAAAGCGGTCTTCAATGGACCGTTCATGCGCCTTCTACACACTTCACCTCTCAAGCGAACTGCACAGTCTCGAGGAGGCCACTCATTAACTCAAACGATCAAGGAAGAATCGTGTTTTTGTTCTTTGCGGTCCAATGTGGACCGTTCATAACCTTCTTTGGGCTCTTGGCCGAACAACTCCCATCGGTCTATCAGGATACCGTTTGGTCCTTGGAGCGGCCATTTATGTGACCGTCTATCTCTCTGCTGTCGCAGTTTGGTCTTCTTTGCACCAGTTCTGCTCGAGTCTCTTTGTCTCTCTCTCTCACTCTCCCGTGATAGTCTAAGATTCGTTGTCAGTTAGTTAGCGTCAAGCATACACTCATTCATTTGCAGAATTAAAACATGCTATATCATAATATCATAACAAAAGTACATGTGTGTCGTAAGGTACATCAGGCTTGTCCCTCTCCTAGGTCTCCACTGTCATCCAAGCCCTCGTGCCTCTTCGATGGCGAGGCCATGGCTGAGCTCACCTCCTATTGCTGACGTCGGCATCGCTCCTCCTCCTCGTTCCTTCGGCGGCTGGAGGAACTCGCGAAGTACCCTCTGTATGAGCTATGCGTGCCGTGCGTGCTGTGTGTGCCACTCAGGGCCCCGCTGCACTCCGGTCTCCGGCTCATCGCCTAGAGAGACTACTGGTATGCCTCCACGGCGCCCTCCAACATGGCCACCTGGAGTCGGGACGGGTCCAACTCTGCCAGGACACGCTCCATCTCCACAGTCCTAGATCGGAGTCACTTCAGCTCTGCACGAAGGAGTGCCAGCTCTGTCGTGTCCACCAAGCAACTACACTGCACCTCCCTCAGTCGAGTGACCTCACTCAGCGCAACTGCTAGCTCAGTCGTCTGCATACACACACATCATAATCAGCTAGTTACATTTATAATCATAACCCACGGGAAGGTGCAATTGTTTACTTACCCTCTCGACGAGTGCGGCCTAGGCCTCCTCGGCTTGTGCGACCATCTGACCAAACTTCGCGTCCCGCTCGGCCTGATCTGAGGATGGCTAGGAGGAGGAAGACGGTGCGTCAGCTGCCTGACGCTAGGCCCCCTCAGCATGCTGCATTTAGAAGTTTAGGTTAGTCAGTTCATAGGATGAAAAAGTCATGCTTGCTACATTCCAGCTTCAGGGAGCAGCACTCGCGTGGTGGACCACGGAGTGGGAGGTTGCTTTTTGTTCTCGTCCACTTCGTCAGATCACCTGGACAGAGTTTATCGCGTCCTTCGAGCGCACGTACAGTCCGGCTTATCTTAGAATGGACAGGATGCATCAATTCATGGAACTTGCTCAAGGTGATATGACTGTGCTACAATATCGAAATAAGTTTATGGAATTGGGTCGGTATGCGTCCCATGTTCTTACTGATGAAGCCTTAAAGACTGAGCAATTTCTGCGTGGTTTGAAAGCCAAGTTGAGGCAGCCGTTGATTGAGACTCGGGTGGTAGAGATGGATACAGTATATCAGGTAGCTGTAGCATTAGAACTTGACATGGATAGATCCCAAGGGCGTACTCAGGCCGGGTCAGTTCAGCCCAGTGTGCAATATCAACATGTTAGTCAGCCGACTGTAACAAGAGTCCCATCTACTACGCCTACTGCTAGTGGTGCTTCTTTCTCTAAATCCAAGTCCAAGCAGACGTTCAAGAAATTTAAGAAGTGGTTTGATCAGCTGGCATCCTCTGGTACTGTTCAACAGTCAACGCCTTCTTTCCAATAGCGTCAAGGTTCAGGAGTGAGTCAGCCGAGGCAGTGTTCGAGGTGTGGTGGTAGTCACCCAGACAAGCCTTATTCGTTGCCGGTGGTCTGTTTTCACTGTGATCAGCCATGGCACATGGTTCGAGACTATCCGCTGAGGCCAAAGTCAGTGCAATTTTCTCAATTCTATCAACCACAGCCGTCGCAATTCAGACCTCCACCACCACCTCAACCTCAGCAATATTATCCTCAAGCTTCAGCTTCTTCTTAGTAGTCTTCCGCAGCTAGCAAAAAGCAGAAAGGGAAGGTTTCTCATATTACCCATGCTGAAGCCATGGCGTCCCATCTCGTTGAAGGTACGATTGTGATTTATGGCCATACAGCTCGTGTTCTTTTTGATTCAGGTGCTTCTCACTCATTTATTTGTGAAGACTTTATTGCCTGTATTAAGGAGCCGACATCTGAAATGTCTTGTGAGTTGCTTGTTTAGTTACCTTCTAGAGATTTTATGTTCACTCCCCTCTGTTTGCAGGAGACTCCTATTGTGATCAGTAATCAGCTGTTGCCAGCGAAGTTGTATGCATTGTAGCTGGCGAATTATGATATTATTCTGGGCATGGATTGGTTGGAACAATATGGAGCTGTGGTTGATTGTAGATCCAAGAAAGTCTATTTTCAGCCACATGGGAAACCAGCTTTCTATTTACAAGGTATTCGATCTTGTTCTTCTCGCTTGATTATTTCAGCTATTCGAGCCTGTAGATTGCTTAATACAGGTTGTTAGGGATTCTTGGCTTCCGTGGTTGCTGTCGAGGCATCACAGCAGGAGATAAATGACATTCCTGTAGTTTGTGAATTTCCTGATGTGTTCCCTGATAAGTTACTAGGCTTACCTCCTCAGCGAGAAATAGAAATGGTGATTGAATTGCTTCCAGGTATGACACCTTTAGCAAAGGCACCATACCGTATGGCTCCAGCTGAATTAAAGGAATTATGAGCACAGCTATTAGAATTATTGAAAAAAGGTTATATCCATCCCAGCTTCTCTCCGTGGGGTGCTCTAGTTCTATTTGTGAAAATGAAAGATGGAAGGCTGAGGCTCACATTTTCTCCTTTAAGTCCATGCATAAGTCGGGGGTGTTTTGAAAGACTAAGTCCGTGCACGTTTCTACAAGTCCGTGTAGACTTTAGCCCATGCATGTGTTTCTACAAGTCCGTGCAGACTTTACCCCGTGCATGTTTCTTAGCAATGAAGTCCGTGCACATCTCCTTGAAATTGAGTCCGTGCACAGTTTTTCTTAACAAAGTCTGTGCATAGTTTGCTTAACAAAGTCCGTGCACAGGGTCTAGCTAGGTGCATGCCCCACCCCCTTGCTCATTTAGTATCTTTATTAATTGCCACGCAACGAAGCCAGAGAGAGCCTGATCCATGCAACCTGTCTCCTGAGTACATTGTTGTGGACTGAGAGAGAGAGCTTGTATAATCCTATCCTTAAGCCTTAGAACTATCACATCAGGGCACCCTAATTATCAGGAGGTAGTCTCACAACTACTTCACCTACGGGCAAGCAACTCTACCTAGCCGGTCCCTTCGCAAATCGAATTGACCCTTTGAGTATTAGCCAACAAGTAGGTCTACACCTTGCTAATCTTCGATCCCAGGATTGCATCAATTAGGTCTGAGCTCGTGCATGTAACATTGGTCTAGGAATTCATCAGGCCGTCTAGAGTGCATTTCAACAATACAACCATCCATGGATCAAGATAGCGTGAGTGCCATGTTAGCCCAGTTCGAGCAAAATCTTACAGCCCAATTTGAAGCATCTATAGGCCAATTGCGAACGAAGCTAGATGATAGGGTCCGAGCCTTAGAGGATCATGTGAGGAGATTGGAAGAAAGGTTAAATGGTCACGGAGATCCCATCGCCAACCATAGGGAAGAGAGAGACTGAGCCCGCTGAAATCAAGCTCGAGGTAGAGAGCGAGATGATCGTGTGCCTCTAGGGAGAGACCATGAAGATGAGGATATCATCTTGAGGGACGTCAAAATAGACGCTCCCAGTTTGATGGGTCCTTAAATCCCGCCACATACCTTGATTGGGAGACCGTGATGGACCAATATTTTGATTGGCATTACTGCATGACTCCTACTACAAGGGTTAGATTTACCAAAATGAAGCTCCTAGGTCAAGCCAAGACTTACTGGTGTAATTTTGAGAATCTCCTAGTAAGGAGACGAGAGGAGCCCATACACACGTGGGAAGAAATGAAGGAGAAACTGAGGGAGAAGTATCTACCACCCTCCCACCATCAGTGTCTTTTAGACCAATAGCAGAAACTCACCCAGGATGAAAAGTCCATAGATGAGTACATCGCCAAATTCTATGAATTCTTCCTTCGGAGTCGTGTCATGGAGGATGCCTCTGTCACCCTCTCATGACTTAGAGCTGGCTTACACGAGAGCATTTAGCGGGAGCTATTTTTGGGAGAGGTTAACAACCTCGAGCACGCCTACCAGGTTGCTCGAGACGTTGAGCGGTTTCAAAGGGTGGCCCCACTTCAGATTTTCACCTACCGCCAACCTGAACCCCAAAACCCCATAACTCGCTACCCTGAGAGGCCGGGCCTCTCTACTTCATATGTCCCTACTGCCATCCCACTTCGGGTCACCGCCCCTGATGTTCCTTTCACAAGGAACCTCTTACCTGCACCTTCTACTGTGCCCAGGTTGGAGTACACTCCGCCAACCGATAGGAGGGATGACAAGGGAAAGGGAGCCATCCCTAGCACCTCCCAACCAGTCCCTCACGCCCACATGGAGTGGTGGAACCCGACAAGTGGAGGTGGGCGTCCGAAGACAACAACACCTTTAATAAAATATTGGAAAACCTGAGAAAACCAACAGAGGGAAGGCCTCTCTAAGGCTGGTCAGGGGCATACCGGCCAAAGACTATGCCGTTGAAGAGGTGTAGCGGTCAATGCGCCAGCCAGGGAGGCTATGCAGAGCTAGGAGCGTACCGGTCAAGGAATTGGCAGTGTGCCGATGAAGACATTTGAGCGTGATTTAAGGCCAGTGGGAGGGAGGAGGCCATGGGGTCTGGGGCTTGGTTCAACTGGCAAGAGGGGCTTCACTTGACGGTAGGGAAGGCTAGGGACTGGGGGTTTCAGGAAATTAGAGGAACGAAAACCAATGGTGGTGTTTGGGGGGGCTTGGGCTCTCAAAGAAGAAGAAGGGACTCCCCCTCATGGTAAGTGGATGAGGGTGATGGCTAGAGATCCCTCAGGAGGGAGCAAACCACTAGGGAAGGAAAAGGCCGGTTGAAGAGCACACATGGAGACCCAATCCAATGAGATACAACACAAAAATGACAAAAATGGATAAAGAGAGAGAGAACGACAACAAAGATGGTTTTATTAATGGCAAATGGGAACCAGAATACACCGAACATAAGAAGGGAGGGGAAGAAAGAAAAAGAAGGAAAATGGAGGAACGAGGGGTTGAGCAGGGGCGACAGCTCCCTGCTCTTCCCTCTTCTCCCTACTACATTTCTCTCTTCCTCTCTTCTTCTTTGGTGGCCACCGAGGGGGAAAGCCCCTTTCTTCTTTTCTTCTTCTTATTCTCTTCTCCTTCTTCTCTTCTCTCTGGTCTAGTCGTCCGTGTCTCTCTTGTGTCTTCCCTTTTTTTTTGTTTGCCGAAGAAGAAGGGGCTTTTATACCCCCCCAGTGGCGGAGGCATTCGAAGGCAAGAATGGGCTAGCATTAATGAGGATTTGATTTGGGTTGTCTTTGGTTGACAGGAGGTAGGCTGTGTGTCCCCCTCCCCGTTCGACACCTCAGCTACCTTACTGCGCACTGAGGATCTATAGGACGTGGCGTAAGATCCTCCCTATTGGACGCGTCGTTTTGGGAAAGCCAGGTCATGCCATTGAAGGAGCTGGGCGTACCGCTGAAGAACCCAAAGAAGGCATGCCGCTTAAGGGGCGTAAGGGCGTATCGCTGAAGGCCTGCACGGGCGTGTCATTGAATACCTTGCTGGGCATACCGCTGAAGGCCCATACGGGTGTGCCGTTGAAGACCTTGCTGGGCGCACTGCTGAAGGCCCGTATGGGCATGCCGTTGAAGTCGATTTGGGCCCGTTTTGTGCCCGATTGACGATCCATTTAGTTCTCTTAGGGGCCCACGAGTTGTGAGGCCCCTAGGGGTTGGTTCCTCTTCCCTGCCGTGACTCTGGGAGTGGCTTCACGGTAGTGTACTGTTCATTCAGAGGGTCCGGATGGGACGTGTTCTCTGTAATCTCTTCAATTGAAGTTGTTTATTGATGCTGGATTGGTCGGGACAGGCGGGCATGCAATTTTACACGTCCACAAATGGTCCTTCCAGAGACCGTCACACATGTAATGATCCCTCGATAGACTGTTATGTATCGTTCGTCGTTTTTGATCTTTCAAGGCTTTGTTGGTGTGACGAATTAGACCTGGTCTGTTACGTGAGTATAATGCCCCTGTCTAGGTGCATTACGCTCGGGCGATTTTTGAGGCCTGCTGCTGTTGTCAGCTCCTCGATGACTGTGTTACCTCGAAGATCGTGTCAATTAGTTCACTGTAATGGATCTCTTCCTATGCGTTATGGTTAGGTAACGCACCTCTGTGGGTTTGTTACATTGTGTTTGACTGCCGTTTGAATGGTTATGGTGGTTGGTGTGACGCACCAAGCCCCATGCGCCATGTGGTTGTGGTGGTCTCAGCCTGGTCTGTTATATGCCTCTTATCTGTGTTAGTGTTTTGGGTCTGTTGGCTTTAACGCCCCTATCCTAGTGCATTAGGCTTGTGTAATATGCCTTGGAGGTCCGTTACATGCCCTTCATTTGAGTTTTGGTCAGTTTGCCATAACACCCCTGTCCTGGTGTGTTATGCTAGTGTAACGCGCTGGTTCTAGTCCATTACATGGTCTACATTAGATTTTAGGTCTGTTTGCCCTGGCGCCCCTACTCTAGTGCGTTAGAGCAGGTAATGCCCCTATGCTAGTGCATTATAGTCCTGTTGTGGCCGTAATGGCCATTGTTCGGTTCTATGTCTGTTCTGTGTGTCTGTAAGTCTTAGGTTTGTGTTTTAGGGTGGTGTCTGTGTGTCGATGGTTTCTGGATCGATCGATTCAGGTGACTGGGTGTGGTCTTTTCCTTGACTGCGATAGAACTGTAACGACTTGAGCTAGACCTGCCAGTGTCTTTGTCTCTGGTCTTATAGTGGCTTTCATTGACTATCGGGTTCGCCTAGCGGTTGAATGATAGTTCGCTCTACCCAGAGTGTAGTCGTTGTCCACCGCACCGATTTCTGGTTGTCTTGACTTGATCTTGTGGTTTGCCCATGACCCGTGGGTGTCTGTTGACATCTTATGAGGGTAGTGACCATGATGGGACAGCCAGGAGTGCTTGTGCATGCTGTGTGTATATGCCGTGTCAGGTTTCAGTCAACCCGGTGAGACCAGGGGTTGACAAGTGACCTTGTCTGTGTCTCGACGATTTTGTCCAGCTCGAGATAGTGTTCTGGATGCCTCGAGATATCATCTTACCTCAGTTTGCATGTCCAGATGTGCTTAGGGTCATCGGTGTTCCCTCGGGTCTCAATGAGTTATTTCATGTGGAGCGTCGTTTCCTCTGGCTTAGGAGTAGACCGATTGGCGACTTATTCCGCTGTCTGTGACGATCTTGCCTCCGAGTCGTCTGACTCAAGGATTGTTACGCGAGTCGGTCTAGTTGCCTTGTCCTGAGTTGTCTGCAGTGGCTGTGCTGCCATTGGTGCTTTGGAGTACATGTGACAGTGCTCTCTTGTCTGTCTGTACTTCTGCACTCGTGTTTTGAGTCTCTGTGTCTTGTGAGCCTCCACTAGTCATAGCCTTGCGACACGCTTCGGCGTGACGGCTCTTGTAGCGGGGCACTTTCTCAATTTATGATTCTTAGGCTAGTTTCATGGGCCCCTCGTCAACCGTAGCATCCTTCGGAGGGGGAATACTAGCTAGAGGTCTGGCTTAGACGATAGCCAGTGTGTGCACACGTGGTCAGGGACTTTGGACTTGCGTCGTTAGATGTGACCCTAACTAGTCACTCCCGTTATGGTACTATTCTGGTTCTGACAATGTCTTGATCTCGGCCTAGTCCTTGCAGTAGGTGATGTGGACAAGATGCTAGTAGGCACACCATAAGACGTCAGTGGTCGCACCTGGCTGTTCTTCTGGTGGTGAGGCACTCTAGTCACATGGCACGTGGCTCTTCGCGGTTCTCTTCGCGTTTCGTATGCGTTGTGACCTCCCGGGTTAGCCCTCTCGTGGCTGTACTCGAGGTCAGTGTCTGTCGCCTGCACGACATCCCAGTCGTGTATGGGGCAGTGTGCATGACGTTCTAGTCGTGTTGTCTGTCGTCCATCTAGGTTTTTCCTAGGCTTTGTTGTTCTCCTCGCAGGTCTTCGTTTTGAGCCTGGCGTCTTATCGACAGTTTGGTAAGCTTCTGACTTTTCCCAGTTCACTCTTCTGCCTTTGTTTGGTGCAGTGTCTGCTTGGAGTAGTTTCGGGGGCCGAGGTTAGTTCGACAGTCGTGCTCGTCTGGTATGGCTTCTTTCCTTTCCTTTTAGCTCCCCTAGCCCTCAGCTTGTTCCCTACTCCTACTACCTTTTCTCTATAGCTTTGTAGTTTAGCTTTCCTGCTTTACTATTGCCTGTTGCTTACCTACTGTTACTTGCTATTTTAGCATGTTACTGCGTGTTTTTCAGTGGGGATCTACGTGACACCTACTGAGCCAGTGCAACGAGGCTCACCCTTGCTTTTCAGGTGGTCGCCATCGTTGTTGTTCATTCTACTGCCGCGGATCCTGTGGTAGTTAGCGTGTTATCGTGACCAGTAGGTACCTTCGTCGGGCTTCCCTCGACTTTCTGGTACGTCTTTACTTTTCTGTCAACTGTACTTGGCACTTGTTGTCTTTCCTTTGGACTTACTGGGAAGAGCCCAAAACAATGTCAGAGAGAAACAAACCTTCATATGACCGGCTGCTTGGGGCATTGATAAATGACGTGAAGAAATTGATCCGAATCATTGGTAAAAAACGGGTGTCAACACATAGTCGTGGTGGAAATGACAACATTTCTTCTTGCTCCTCATGAGGAATGGCTCCTTGCAGATCTCCATCAGGATCTAATCAGGCGGAGCCTTCAGGGGCGTGTAATGGTGATAACTGCCCCTTTCCTTTTCGGAGCAGTCGCAGCGGTCTCCGTCGCGTCACTCCCGCTTACTCTGACCTCCCGTGGTGGGTCGACGGATCTCTTGCGGTCGGACCGTTAGGTTCTGGCCACACAGCTCAGGGCCACTATATTTTCCTCATAGCGTGCGTGCTTCTGCGCCAGGGCGAGGAGGTCACGAAGGGTCATTGGGGCCTCGACCCCAAAGGGCACGCCAGAGGATGTGGTCCCGCGTCCCCTGGGTGAGGGTTGTAGCGGCGATGCCGACGTCGATATGTGAGATCCGGAGCGCTTCCGCACGGAAGCGGGAGATGAAATCCCATAGTGTCTTTTCTTTGCCCTTCCTGAGGGCAAGGAGGGTCACCGCGGATCTGGCCACCTTTCGGCAGCCGATAAAGTTCTCCTTGAACTGCTTCTTGAGCTACTGGAAGGAGAAAATAGTCTCTGCCGGCAGGGACTCGAACCAAGCCCGGGCATTCTCCTGAAGGGTTGTTACGAATGCTAGACACTTTACGGTGTCTGAGGCCCGGTGAAATACTAGGTGGGACTCGAAGCTATGCATGTGGTCGGTCGGGTCGGTGGTACCATCCTAGGAGGTAAACGACGGCAGTTGAAGCTTTGGCGGGATGGAGACTTCCATTATTTCTTTGGAGAAGGGGGCATGGAAGTCTAGGTCGTCGTCGATCAGGCCGTGATTCTTGGCAGCTAAGAGGACATCATCTAGGTATCAGACTTTGTCCTCTATTTCCTTGAAGCACTGGAGTCGGCGATCTATCTCTAGGTTGGAGTGGAGCGGGCTACACACCCTCGACGCGGGCATGCTGCCAGATCGTCGGGTCCTTATGGCTGAGGCACGGGATGCCTCTCGCGCTTGGCGGGGGTTCCCCCCAATCTGGTCCCTCTTGTCCTCCCGTCGCTCAGGTAAGACGCGGTGGGGGTCGACCCGCTGGTCCCGGAACTCCTGGCAGAGTTCTGTCAAGGCCAGGATCTATTGGTGAAGTTCGTCGAGGTCGCCTGGGGTGACCTCCTGTCGGGGATGAGCAGAAGAAGCTTCCTGCGATTCCCGGTGGGAGCTGGGCCCCTGGTGGGACTTACGGCCCCGGTTGCTGGTGTTGCGGAGGCTTCCACAGAGCGCCATAGCCTTTCGCTCATAGTTCCCACAGATGACACCAAGAAGTGTAGAGGCTAGAAAATAGTTACTATGTCACGTACCACATTCTCTATTTATTTGTTGGGAAAGTCGTCTCGCGCCTGTGGAGGCCTGCAAACACCAGAAGCCAAAGAGGCGTCAGAAGGAGTATCGGGTGTTACCTTAGGGGACAACCCTCAGATGCTTATGTCAGCAACGGGAAAGTAGAGTATAGAGAAGAGCGGGTGAGAGAGAGAGAGTGATGGGAATCGAGTCCATGCATCCATATTTTATTTTTACCTTTATGTACTTTTATTTTTATTTATGTCCTTGCAACGAATCATCGAAGAGATTTGACGTTGATTCTATTATTAGCCTTATTTTTGTTCAAACATGACTCTGAGTCAGGCACTGGAGGAGCTTTTAAAGCATTTACATAGGCTGGAGTCGACGCAGGATTCGCATGAGGTCGGCCTGGAAAAGAGGGCGATGAGTCAGCGACAGTGGGAGGTGGATCGACACTAGAGGAAGGCTGAGTGGTGAGTCAGCGCCTTTAGGGAATGGGGGTCCAAGGGAGGAGAATGGATCGGCGCGGATAGAACGATGATTCGGCGACGTTGAAAAGGGAGGCTGGGTGACAAGAAAGTGGATCGGCGCGACGGGGCGCCGACCCGTTGGGCTGGTCGTCGACTCACTTCCTAGGAAGGGGAGTAGTGCCGACTCGCAGGATTTGTAAAGGGGAACCCAATCTTCTAGCCATGGAGGCGATCTGGGTAGTATTAAGGTCGATGCAGGGAGGCTTTAGCATGGGTTAGAATTATTAGGGAAGCTGAGTGAGGGGGATTGACCATAGCCAAAGCTGGGTGATTTATGTCATTGAATTGCTCACCTTCACCTTGAAGGGATGAATGGGGCTTGGCAATTATCCTCGTGTTTATTGTATTAGACTTCTTATTGTTCTTAGTCTCATAGTTCGCCATCCGTGCGAGGTTCATACTCGAGCACGGGTATACAGAGCTTACAGGAGACATGTCATGTGTAACCATTCATATAATACTATCCAAAACCATTTGCTGACTTTGAACTCAGTTCGGATTGAAATGAAAGACGTTCAATCAAGGTAAATGGTCGAGGAACACTTGGGAAGGTTTGGGCAGCATCTCCCCTTATTTTGAAGGTTGTAGGAGATGAAATCGAGATTCATGCACGAAAGATTCCGAAATGAAACCCGTAATTACCGAGAGGCCGAACACAGCGGTCTTGTAAACCACATTGGATGTGGAAACCCTGAGGGCTAGCCTACTAAGGGTCCCAATAGTCCAGGGTCAGAGCTTCAAGATGAAGGTCCTCTGTGTTGTCATCAGGGTGACGTTCATTGTCCACCTCGAGAAGAAGGTTCTCAGGAGACTGTGCCATGGAAGAGCAAGCCCCTGGGAGCCAATGTGGCTTAGAATCAGGAACGAAGAAACAGTGAATGGGGGATGTGTCCCCTCCCCAATGACAGATTGCCAGACCTTCTTGAAGATAACTTAAACACCAGATGAACCACGGTTTTATCCCAAGCAGAGGGGGGTACAGGACATGCTATTGGAGTCAGCAGACCTGCGTCCCTGCCATGGACCGATGCGCATAAACCACTAGTGCGATGAGTGACTCAAGGTTTCACTCATCCATAAGGGTCCAAAGCGAGAAACTCACCACGAAGGGTGCTGCATACGTAACTGCTCAAGGTGAGCCATTAACCTCTCGAAGGAGGAGATGAGCACACCGCGACGATAACCTCGAAAGACAGAGCTTCTCCAAGGCAATCTGTCGAACACCGGGCAGAGCTCACGCAGAGACCTACTGAGGGTGAAATAAAAGCAATCATGCAGACGAGGATACAGGGCAAACAAGAGCCCAGTTGCGATTTCGGAGTACACCATTGCCCCTACAACCTAGGGATGGAGGTGAAAGGGCATAGGGCCATCTCCCCTATTGATAAAAAAGGGGCGAGTTCGTCGATCAAATTCCAACATACCACATACATACTCATGCATCGGACAACCATCCTCAAAGAAAAAATAAAAAATATCAAAATGGTGTTAAAAAAAATAAAGATATCCCGGCGGCCTTAGTCGACTCCTGTTACGGGACCACTGGGGGCAAAAATTACCGTCAACTGAGCTGGGGTGAAAATCCGCAAGGGCACCCCATGCAAAATCGGGTAACCCCACAATATGAAAACCCATAAGGGCGTACCGAAAAAAACTAAAGGGGGCCAGCTCTAGCGAAAACCTGAAAGGGCCGTAGAGCTGGTAAAGAGAAAAATGAAGTACTTCTCCTTCTCTACTCCTCACCGATAGGGGCCATCGATTCCAACATCCTGTCGATGGTTGTCTCCAGATCACCCCACAACGAGGGCGACCACTACTCCCTCAACAGACGGACAAGGCCCAGCTCCAGTCCTAGTCCTCCAGTCCCAGCCTCGTGGCCTCAACGCCTTCATAGGCCGATCACCCAGCTCTAGTTCCAGTCCTTAGTCCCAGCCTCATGGCCTCAACGCCTTCACAGGCCAGTCACCCAGCTCCAGCCCCAGTCCTCAGTCCCAGCCTCGTGGCCTCAATGCCTCCACAGGCCGACCACCCAGCTCCAGTTCCAATCCTCAGTCTGAGCCTCGTGGCCTCAATGCCTTTACAGGCCGGTCACCCAGCTCTAGCCCCAGTCCTTAGTCCCAGCCTCATGGCCTCAACGCCTTCACAGGCCGGTCACCCAGCCCCAGTTCCAGTCCTCAGTCCCAGCCTCGTGGCCTCAACGCCTTTATAGGCCAGTCACCCAGCTCCAGTTCCAGTCCTCAGTCCCAGTCTCGTGGCCTCAAGGCCTTCACAGGCCGATCACCCAGCTCCAGCCCCAGTCCTCAGTCCCAGTCTCATGGCCTCAACGCCTCCATAGGCTGGCCACCCAGCTTTAGTTCCAGTCCCCAGTTCCAGCCCCTTGGCTTTAACGCCTTCCCAGGCCAGTCACCCAGCTCCAGTACCAATTGCCAGTTCCAGCAACGTAGCTTCAATGCCTTCACAGGCCAGCCACCTAGTTCAAGTACCAGTCTCCAGTCCCAGCACTCTGGCTTCAACGCCTCTACAAGCTAGCCCCCCAGTTCCAGTCCCAGCTCCCAATTCCAATATCATGGCTACAACACCTCAATAGGCCTTCCACTCAGCCCCAGTCCCGGTGCTAGTTCAGCAATCCAGTCATCATGCTTCCGTGAGCCAGTTACCCAGACCCAGTGCTAACATCCAACTCCTGCATTTTAGCTACCATCCCCTCATGGAGTAGCTGGCCAGTCCCAGCCCCCAGTTCTGGCCTTTGGCCATCATACCTCTCAGGGACATTCAACCATCAAAACCTCAGCTTCTCAGCCTAATGTAAACTACATTTTCGGCTAACAACATTAAGACAACCAACACCTCACGCGTCGGCCTATGACCGACGCGTCCCATAACTAGCCCTCAGTCTTAACCTCGTAGATCACCATATCCTGGCAAGTCTATGCTAACCCTATACAATAAGGGCTTTCCTCTTTAGAGGACTAGTCCCCAACATTTGGCCTATGCCCCTACTTCCCAGTCTCCAGCCCCTAGTTCCCAGTACCCAAAGTCCAGTCACACTATCCCTCAAGCCCAGTTCTCTATGTCAATGCCCCCCAAACTGGGTGAACCTGACCTGTTACACCCTGTACAAATACGTGGTAGGGGAGAATCAAGCAGACAAATTTAACAATTATGTACCAGAGTCCAGTCCAAAGGAAAGACAACAAGTCTACCCAGTACAGCCGACAGAAAAGAAAAGACATACCAAAAAGTCGGGGGAAGTCCGACGAAGGTACCAGCTGGCAGCTACGAACTCGCACACCAGGAACTATGGAAGCAGAATGACGCCACCCACCTGAAAAGCAGGGGTGAGCCTCGTGTCACTGGCTCAGTAGGGATCACGCAGATCCCCACTGAAAAACACGCAGTAACACGGAACAAGTAAAACAACAGGTAGTAAAGCAGGAAAACTAAACTACAAAGCTGTAAAGCTACGCTAGAAAGCTGTAAAAGAAGAGGCGGAGAGTAGGAGTAGGGAGCAAGCTAAGGAAGAGGGGAAGAACCCGTACCAGACAAGTGACTGCCAAACTAATCTCGGCACCCCAAACTACTCCAAGCAGTAACAGGAAGGTGACTCTAAGCTGACGAAGTCAGGAGTTGCCGATCTATCGACACTGCAATGGACCTGCAAAACAGACAAAGAAAACTAGGAAAAACCTAGACAGACGCAGACCCAGAGGACACGACTAGGACGTCATGCGCACTGTCCCACACATGACTAGAACGTCATGCATATGATAGGACACTGACCTTGAGTACAGTCACGAAAGGGCTAACCCGGGAGGTCACGACACACAAGAAAGGCGAAGAGAATCGTGAAGAGTCACGTGCCACGTGACTAGAGCACCCCTTACTAGAAGAACAGCCAGCTACGTCCACCGACGTCTTATGCTGCGCCTACTAGTGTCTTATCCGCGTAACCTACCGCAAGGTCTAGGCCGAGACCAAGACATTGTCAGAACCAGAACAGTACAACAGTCGCGAGTGACTAGCCAGGGTCACGTCTGACGACGTAAGTCCAAAGCTCCTGACCACGTGTGCACACACTGGCTCTTGCCTAAGCTAGGCCTCTAGCTAGTTTTCTCCCCCCATAGGACGCTACGGTAACCGCGGGAGCCGACGGAAACTAGCTTACAAACTGTAAACCAGAAAGTGCCCCGCTGTAAAAGCCATCACGTCGAAGCGTGCCGTTAGGCTACGACTAGTGGAGGCTCACAAGACATAGAGACTCAAAACACGAGTGCGAAAGTACAGACATGCTAATCATGCACTGTCACACATACTACAAAACACCAATGGCAACAGAGCCACTACCGACAACTCAAGACAAAGCAACTAGACCTACTTACGTAACGATCCTTGAGTCAGATGACTCGGAGGCAAGATCGTCACTGATAGCAGAACAAGCCGCCAATTGGTCCAATCCTAAGCCAGAGAAAATGACATTGTCGAAAGAAATGACACGCGGAGACCTGAGGGAACACCAAGGACCCTCAGCACACCTGGACATGTAGAACGAGGTAAGACAATACCTCACTGCAGCCAGAACCGTGTCTCGAACTGGACAGGACCGTTGAGACACACAAGGTTACGTGTCAACCACTAGGTGACCCCGGGTTGACTGGAACCAAACAATAACAACTCTATAGTAGGGAAGAGAACCCTACTATAAGCAAGAAGACTCCTGGCTACCTCATAACGTAGTCTTAGCCCTCATAGGATGTCAGGAGACACCCACGGGAAAACAGGCAGACCACAATGATAAGCCAAGATAAACAGAAACAAAAACACCAGAGGATGACGCTCTGGGCAAGATGAACTGTCAGCGATGGAGAGGAAGAGATGCCCTTCAGACCTTTTATAGGCAAAGGGAGGCTACTTGCCTTAAATGATTCTCCCCTCGAAAACACGTTGAAGGGGCCTTTCCCTATGAATGGTCACCTCAGCCTCCTAAGTTCCTCCCAGCAAGACACACGAAGTGGGCAAGCATTTAAAGCATGAGAAAATGGAAAGACACCCAGTCAGACGCCTGGCCAACTAGCGTGCAAGAGATGCGCAAGAAAAATCGGTACTTTCTAACTACTACAGATATGATGGTCAAACCACGGCAAAGGCAAGCACAAATGGGCAAGTCCAGATTACGACGCCACTGCCTTACATTTTTTCTTTCATTGCACCAAAAAGAGAGAGTTTTTCTTCAAGAAAAAATACAAGAAAGGAGAAAAGAAAGTCAAGTACATCGGGCCTCTGCCCCATCCTGAGGCTCAGAAGTTGAAGGCCCGGATGGTTTACCCCGGGTATCCTAGGCGATGGCCGACCTGGGCACTGACCCAACCAGTGTGGGAACTGCCTCGGTTGCGCACCCTCCCGAGACATCCGGAGTTGGCGATCCCTCAGAAGAAGATGAGTCCCTTTGGTCCTCCTCTTCCCCCTATGCCAAGCCAGAAGATTCTGAGGTCGCTAGGTCCGAGTCGTATTGTTAGCCAGAGGGGAAAATAATCATCCCTGGCACCTGTTCCTCTACCCAGGAGATGGCTTGGCCATAGCCGTGCTTGAACCCCCTGTGGATACCTCGGGGAAGCGCTGACTCATAGTAGGGGAGGGCCACCTCCTTGAGGTCGACCCGGTAGGCCTCCAAGCATTTATACTACTCAAGTGCCTCCGCCCCGACCTGCCCCACCCTACTAGCGAGATCGGCTTTCTCCTGTTCCGCCTTGGCCAACCTCCAACCTATCTCAACCATCTATTTCTCCACCGTGGCCCGATCAGCCTCGGCCTCTGACTGAAGGCGCATGGCTTCCCCTGCCCGATCTAATAGCTCGGCGCACTCAGCTTCCCACTGGCCTTATCACTCGGCATAGGCCACATGCTCCTCCTCTAGAAGCTTACTCTTCCTCTCGAGCGACTCGCGGGCTCGAGCCAACTGCTCGGTCAATGTCTGAGCTTCCGCTTGGTTCACCCTCGCCTGCTCTTTAAACAAGGAAAGTTCCCGCCGAAGTGCATCACGATCCTCGGTGAGTCGAGCCATTTTCTCGTCGGACGAACCAAGGGTCCAAGCAAGGCTCGAGCGTTCCGACTCCGACTAAGCATAAGCTTCCGCCAGGGTGGCCCCCAGTTGGGCCAGGATTAGGCCCCCCTCCATTACCAATTCAAGGGTCACTGCTGGAGAACGCTGCCTGTCCCCTCCTCGCACTATCTTTGTGGCTATGCCACAACACTTTTGGTACAGAGGGCCCCGGATGCCCAGCCTCTCGAGAGCAACAGGAATAGGGGCTCCCCCTCCGAGCGACACCTCTTCAGGAGCCCCGCCGGCTGGCCCAGATTGAGCCGATGCGTCGTCCGTCCCTCTAGCCTCGATCGGTTGAGGCTGTGTCGCCTCTCCTCGCGACCCGCCGGCTTCGGTCGACTCGGCCCTGACGTCTCAGCCCAAAACGCCGCCTGCCCCGCTCGACGCTCCAGTCTCGGCCACGCCCCTGGAGTCGTCCGCTCCGACCTCGGCCCCCTCAGCTCCCGCAGAGGGGAGAGCCGGTCTCTCTCCACTCTCTCGATTCTCTCTCTCTCCCTCAAGCGCTCTCTCTATTTCTCTCCCAATCTCACTCAGTTTCGGTCGAAACGACGTCAGATCGGGTCGTGGGAGGTACCGTTGGAACGGGCTTGACATGTAGGTCGAGGTGGTACCCTCTATTCCGCGGTTCGGAGAGCGTGGAGACGAGACAGGGCGAGAGGAGCCGCGATGTCCCAGTCTGATCTGCACCGTTCTGTGGGCTTCATTGCGATCGAGGTAAGGGAATGAGTTCCTCATCTCGCCAGGAGCGTTTTGATGCCTCATGCGTCGCCGATGGCAGATGTTTTCATCGTTTTCCATGTAAAACCCTATTTGGGAGATTTTAGTCCTAATTTTGATATTTTTCTTCTCCTCGCTCGATTTTTGTCCAGACATTCGCTGATCGAGGCACGGGAGGCGTCGTTGGGAAGGTCATGTCACGAGGATTGCGTGGACGTCCTTCTTCCCTAGATCCATGGAGCATGGAGGCGCGTGAAGTCGGGAGGTCACTGTGGCCCTCATTGTCTGTTCGGCATCAGATTGGCTTCGTCGTCGTGTCAGAGGTAGGGGGATGGACTCTCTTCCTCGCTAGGAACCTGCCGGTACCACATGCACCGTGGTCTGATGCCAGTTGCATCGTTTTCTGTGCATTGTTCTATGTTAGCATAATTTTAGTCTAAAATTATGAAATTACTTCCATAGCCATTGTATTGTGATTTTAATGGCATGCTTAGTTGTAGAATGGATGCTTGGATTAAAGGATTGGCAGGTTAGTTTGTTTTCACGCATCCCCCATCGATTTCGGTCGACCGGGAGGGAGTTTGGCATTGAACTCGTCCAACCTGTAACCCAGTCGACATAACGTGCCAGGACTGGTGTGTTGTAGTCCTTTAACGTGCCTAAAGTGGCGCGTTATGTGCCCTTTGACGGACTCCTCTAGGTCCGTCATTTGACCATTGACCAGTCGTTTGACCGTTGACCTAGTAAGGAGGTTAGCATAGCGGTGTAGGGTAGATCCGTTATAGTCATATAACGTCCCAGATTGCGTGCGTTATATTATGCATTAAAACTATGGATTTTCTATGATTTTTGGCATTCGGGTGACTTTAACGGACTTAGACCCGTGAGTTATATCCTCATAATGCACCAACCTTGGTGCATTATGTTTCTGTGGTTTCTGATTTCAGTTCGGGTGAGTATAACAGGCCAGGGGAGGCGCATTATACTTAGCATAACGTCCATGCTTGGCACATTATGCCCTACGTTTCTGGTTGCATTGCATTGTTCAGTTATGTATAATGGGCCACGGGAGGCGCGTTATACTGAACATAACGCCGCATGCGTGGCGCATTATGATCTGTGTTCTTGGTTTCTCGCCATCATTCAGTTGAGTATAACGCGCAAGGGTAGGTGCATTGTGCTGAACATAACGCCCTAGTGGTGGTGCGTTATGGTCTACATGTCTGTGTGCACAGTTCACATAGGTGTTTGGGTGAGTTTGACGGATGGAGGGAGGTGCGTTATGTGCCATATAACGCCCCTGCCCTAATCCATTATGTCAGGCAACGGTCCCAACTTGCCCCGTTATACCTTCTGGCATTCTAAAAAGGGTATGTTTAGTTCCTAATATATTTTGTAGTGCATATTCGCCATGTTTAAGTTATTTTATAAAGCTATGACATTATTTTAGAAGAGGTTCAAATCCAATAATATGGTATTCCCATGTTTTTTTTGAAGTGGATGGTACCACCGCATATATTAAAAGGAAAATGAGGGATTTACAATGCATACCGTGTGCTCCCAAAACATCCCTATACATCCCTTTACACAAGATGGTCACATCAAGAAGATGTGACACTCTCTATCACCCCAGAGATGATAAAAAAGTAGAGCTGTGCATGTCTACATTACAAAGGAGAGAACCCCATTCTCTGACTCTCTCCCACAAAATCCCCAACCTTCTCCAGTATCATGGAATTCCCATGTTAGTAACCCCTAATGTGAGTCATAAACTGGGTCGTTGGGCTTCCATGAGAACAAGTGTTTATGCATGGTTAACTTGAATGGAATATTCCATGGTTGGATCTCATACATGACAGTTTAACTGCTCCGCTAAGGGAACAAGAGGTTATGGTTGTTAGCCTGGATGGTGTATTCTGTAATTGGATCTAATACATGATAACACTGATCAGTTCTCTGTTGAGTGTTGTTGAATGAAACCAGAATCTCAAACAGCCAGTGTATCATTTTCTCTTTGGAGGTTGGAATGTGCAGTGTATCTATCATAAGTCCATCCACTTTCAAACAAAGACAGATGTCGATTAGAAGTAACTCACAAGCAGATGATCATGGTAGTCAAAACCTTTTTCTTTTGGTGGTTGAAGGAAGGTTTCACACCTTCTGTCAATCAATTAAAAAACATATGCATTAGTTACCAAGTGCCAAGCAACTGTCAAGAACTTCTGGTGAGTCATTTATGATCAAGGGTAAATGACTCTAGCCTCAGGCATGAGCAATGGGGGTAATTCTATTGATCATAGATATGCAATTATCCTGGCAAGTGTACAACAAGAAGTCTTGTAGACCTATCAGACCACAAGTGTTTCATAATATAATTACTTCAAACTAACTCCCTAATCTGAGCAGGCTAGGAATTGATCGTTATGCAAGATAAAAGTCAATGTCGGTTGGTCTACCATCCCCTACACAACTCTAGATCCATGTCCCAAATTCAAAAAAGAGAATAAAAGAAATAAAAGCTTCTTCCCCAGATCTACCGCAGACAAAGCTGGAGTAGTGGGGGCCACTATATCTGATGCAGGGGAACCCAGAGCAACATGTGAAGTCACCCAATGTTGTTGATGTAGGGGAGTTCCTCGAGGTCACCGACCTCTGCAGCTGCTTCCTCATCAGCGACAGCACCAGTGACAACATCACCCACTACGTCACTCGCCGGTGGACCACCGAGGAGGGCCTCCCTCACCGCAGCTCGCCCCGACAGGCCTCGTGGCCATCCAGACATTCTTCGGCGGGGATGAGCGGGTGGACTCGAAGGTCCGCCTGGCAAGCACCCCCATTATAACGACGGAGCGCACTAGATATGGAGGGCCTTCCTCCCGGAGGGCACTAGGCGCAACCACGAGGTGGCGAGCATTGAGGGGGTAGTGACCAGTCTGGGGGAGGGCTTCCCGCCGGCACTGATGGTGGTAGGGGTTTTGACCCACAATTGAACTGGCAGAGGAGGTACTACGAGGGGTTGAGGAGGGCGGGGAAGGAGGCGAGGCTGGTGGAGTATCCATGGCTTCTTTGCATTCCCGGAGCTCAAGGGTTTCATCTAGGAGCACCAACAGTAGCAGATGAAGAAGAACTAAGGGCGTCGGGAAGAAGGTGGATGGTTCTGGGGCTCCTTGGAGTCACACCGAGGTGTTCCCCTTGTACGTGTCTTGTTGGTTGCGTCTGTCCCAGGCAAGTCTAGTCAACATAACGAGTCTAAGGTTGCATTGTCCGTCCGAGTCACACCTATCCCGCATCAGGAGGCGGTCACTAGAGTGACACGGGCCGTCGAAGGAAGGCTACAGAGCCAGAACCGGCAATTATTCCCCTTCCCGTGGTGTCATTGAAGAATTTGAGGCTTCTCAAGTGCAGACGCCTGTGAGGGAAGGTATATTCTTCCTTCTTTTGCACCTCATTTCTACTCTGGCCTCATTAGCTAACAATTCTTCTTTACGACTGCTGCCACTCCTGCCGTAGTGGTTGTGCAAGAGGTTGCCACTCCTGCGGTAGCTAGAGATAGAGGAGCAGCAATGCCCATAGCTCCTATCGAGGAGGATCTGCCTTCTCCCATGCGCAGCCATGAAATGGAAGGTAATCTATGGTTCATTCATAAGCTTCTCACAGCCCATTATGTCTTTAGCGTACATGAATGTTCTTTATTTGAGCTTCAGTTGATGTCTGAGCGCCTTCGCCTCCTGCTGTCGGGGCTGCTGAAGGAGCTTTTGTTGGGGAGGAGACCGTTCTAGGGAGTGAGCCCACTCCCGAAGTTCATTTAGCTACTACTCCTATTACGGAACTGACCGAGCGGGTTCTTGTTGAGGGAGATGCTCCTCCCGCAGGTCATGAAGCTGAAGAACCGTCTGCTCCGAAGGGGGAGAGTCAGGCACGAGCACCGAGCTCTTCTTCAACAGAGCAAGTAGACTATAGCTACGGTTCCAGTGATGAGGAGTTTACCCTCGTGGAGATAGAAACTGAAGATGCTGGGGCATGTTCTGCTTGTGAGATTGATTACACCACCTTCAGCTCGCCCCGGCTGGCATGGAGTAGCTTTGGGCCACCTGGTCCCTTTATAGCAGAAGGGGCCGGGTAGACAAAGGCGGTGGTCTCCACTGCTGGAGCCTTAAGTTTGGTGCCGGCAGAGGTAAGAGATCCCCTACCAATTTCGCCTCCTTGCTCTTCTTATTAGTCTTGATGTTGGGTTTCTGAAGCATGTCATATCTTTCTTTTCTTGAAGGCATCAGCTATGCAGGTTGAAGTGACCCTACTGATCATGACTGCAAAGATCCCTCTTCCACCCTTGGGCGCAGACCAGCTAACATTTTTCGCCCATCTTGCGGCCTATAGCTATGTGATATCCCAAAGATTCTGTTTCAACAGTAGGCTTGGAGGAATCTGGGGCAATTGTCAGATCTGTTCAGTCGATTGAGGCCTTGGAACCCCAGCCGGTCATTGCTGGCAGAGAATTACTCTCGGAAGGAAAAGACACTTCTGAGATAGAAGCGGGAGAAATTATGGAAGAAGTGGCTAGGGTCTAAAAGGCTTTAACCCATGTCGCAGAGTCAACACTGGTGGAAGCCAGTCAGGCCGAGGATGAAGGTCGGACGTCCTCCATCGTCGAAGCTCAGAGCACGGCTCCATTGGCAGAAGTCGAGAGAGTGGTTGCTACTGTCGAGACTTCCTCTACTGCACTAGTCACCGATGTTATGATTGGTGTTCCATTCTGAATGAGATCTAGATGGGGGGTGAATGGATCCCAGAGACACTTTTTAGAGTTTTAAAAACAAACCTTACTCTTAAATGAATTCGAACACAAATATGGTTTTGGCTGGACCAGCCCCTTGGGCTGGTCCGCCTAAACCCTTCCTCCCCCACTCAACAATGCATTAAGAAAATATTTTTAAGGAGTTTACCCAGACTAGGTTGAACCCTTCACCCTAGTCTGCCTAAACCCTTCCCTGCCTCTTCATCTTCCCCTATAAAAACTCCTTAGAAGCTCAAGGGGTGGGCCATCAACCAAGCATCGAGCAATCAAGCATCAAGTCTCCAAGCTATGGGCACCAAGGCTTCAGCAAGGTAACCAGCAAGGAGAATTATGTGTGGGTGACTTGTTCGTCGGCTACCTCCACCGAGGTTATGTCACTTGTACTTCCCTCATGCGGTGTCTAGCCACGACTCACAAGTCTATACCCACCGCTTGTGAAGCATTAGGACAAGGGTGAACATCCCCTCATGTCAGGATTCCCCTCACCTGCCTGCCAACCGCAACCGCGCACATCATGGCGCCATGCCTCCCACAGCCACAAGGCCATGTTCGACTGATCCACTCAAGTCGTGACCGACTCTCACCCGGACGCCAGCCACTGCTTTCTCCAGTCACCCAGTTATAGCCTCTCGTTTGGCGAGTAAGACATGGTCCACGCCGCGAGCAGGGCCCTCTATAAAACACGTAGGCATCCGCCCTATCACGTCTTGACTCGGGGACCGATCGTCACGTCAGAATTGTCCCGTGACTTGTGCCAGTTGTACTTCGGCCACCATGGCCCACCTGTAAAGCCCATGCGGCTCTCATAAACTATATTGCCACTTGAACGAATGTGCTCGCATCCACGTTCGGGCCCCAATTTCCCTCGCATCACCCGACGTGAACCTCCAGCACCTCCGACCTCAACCAACATCATCTGGCTTAGTGCGAACCCACAGCTATGAAGTGCCCCCCTGCTCTCTGCCCAGGACTTCAGACACATACAACTCTTTCTTCAGCATGGAACGAAGGTGTTTGGATTCAATACGATGTAAATTAACACTGACTGCTTGCAGTTAGTGGGGAAAGACATCCAGTACACGACTCTCCACAGTCGCCTTCGCCCTCGCACCTATGGAACCATCCATCCCTTCACGTGTCTCTCACCTCCCCAGTCCACGTGCCGCGCCCTGGCGGTGCTTTCCCCTGTCAGCTGACGGTTCCATGGGTGATTTTCGAGAAATCGATTGGCACGTCTGCACCCCAGTCATGTTTCCCCAAAAACCAGAAAACCTCCCATGTCACTCGGTCTCCCCTCGGCTTTCCGTAAAAGGCGAGTGCACGGTGCCGCCTTGAGAAAGATATGGCCATGAGAGGAAGTACCCAAAGTATTCTAGGTTCCAGGATCTCCCCCCATCGCCTTATCCCACCCCTCAGTCCGGTCACCGTACACACATGTGCCCGCGGCCCACACCCACCGTGCGTGAGCAGCCCCTTAAAGCAGGGTGGCACAATGGCGGCCAGCAGATCCAAACGGATAGGAAACCCCGAGGGCTAGCCTACGAGGGGCACCATTCTTCCGTGGGTTAAAATGTGATCGGACCGAACGACCAATGAGGGAGGAAACCCCGAGAGCTAGCCTACGAGGGGCACACAACCTGTGGTCACAACATGATTTAAAGGGACGATCGATAGGGAAGGAAATCCCGAGGGATAGCCTACGAGGGGCACACAACCCGTGGCCACCACTAATTCCCCTAGGGACAGTGGGTTTAGTGTTGGGCTAAAGCCTTATAATTTTCTTTCGATTTTCATATTGACTTATCAAATGTCTTTTGACTTTTGATAGCCCTTATTGGCTAGATATTGCAATGAAGCTCACTTTTGAGGGTCAAGACTGCCCCGGCCTATTTGAGACCTCTCCCGTATTGGGGAATACCTAGGTTGTCATCTTATCCATCAATCCCTTGCCCCTACACTCGATCGAGCAGAGAAAAGAAAAGACATTTGTGCATACCCAGAGTATGGCCAAAGCAGCAACGGTGTTGCTCTAGAGGAAATTGGGTATGGCTTGCCGTGAAGTGTGTGAAAAACCCTTGCTAAAAAGGAACACCTTTCAATGATCGGGGAAAGAACTGGGACTCCCAGTGCGGAACTATCACCAGCCTATGGTGCTGTAGAAGTAAACTCATCTTGACTAAGCTAGAACCTAACTAAGCCACTCAAACATGTTGAGGAACCAACGTTATAACCACGTGCAGAAGTAAATAATGGAAATGACAACATATTCTTGCACAATTTAAAAGATACATTTGCAAATCCATGGAGTGAAAGCAACATCCTGAAGTGATCTTGATCAGCGAACTCTATTTTCCTTGCTTGACAGGAGAGAAAAGGAAGAGGATAGCAAAGGATTAGATTCCTCTACACAGAAGAGCGACAGGCACCATACTGGACTAAGAAGGATAAAAGGAAGAGAGGCGAGGGCTAGAACTCCCTCGTTAAGGCACAAAGGCCGTGATAACATGGAACCAAATACAGAATAAGGAAGGATCGGCTGGGATCAAGGCGGGATAAAGCCTCGAAAATAACATGAAAAAGAGTGAGAACCCCGAAAGGGTGAAGAGGAGAGAATGAAAAGCCAATGAGGAGATTGTTGTGAAGATGAGCAAGAAGAAGAGTAATCATCCGACGTGGTCAGAGAAAGAGAATAAGGATCATCTGATAGAGTCGGAGAAGGAGAATGATAATCACCCGACAGCGTCGGGGAAGGTGCAAAGGTAACACTCGAGAGTCCCGGTGAATCAGAAGATGTCCCGAAATTGGGATGGGAGGATGACATAGGCCGAGGCATAGAATCGTGAGAAGGGGGAGAATCTAGAGGCTCTGAATGGGACGAAGAGGAATGGGGGCTTGCGGTCCCCAGAAGAGAGGAGAAAATCACAGAAGTAGGATTGAATGAGGGAAAATACACCACCCAAGGGTGGGAGCTGAGCAAGAGAAATGAGGAATGAAAGGACTGGGAAAGCGAAGTGGACCCTTAAGTGCACAGCATGCGGCCTTTGAACTTGCGCCGCCTCCTCTTCTTGGCTGAAACATCTTGAACACGGGCCCGCCTGATGCGGACTCAGACCTCTGGGCTCCTTGATTTGTAATATCTCCTTAAATAACGGGCCCACTTGGCAGACGGCCTAGCCCGATCATGAACATGCAGCTTCATGGGGGTGATTGCCCCTAAACACCCGGTGCTAATAGTAGATGGACACTCTCAAACAAGTAACTCCCTAAAATGATAAACAACAAACCACGAAGTCTTGTAACTCGGCACTAAGATGTGGAGCTCCGACAACTCCATTCGGCAATCAGTCTTGAAACATAACTCCCTTGACAGAAGAGCAGGATGAAATTGAGGGAGAGTAATGCGTGGCGTTGACGTGGCTGACTTATTGATAAATCGAGGGAGATTGCATAAAATGTGCAGAATGTCCATTGAAAATGCAGAAGATACGGCCCATTGCCCCTTGAATATAGAGTCTATAATCTGCTTGATGGCCATACGATTTAGCACAATACGGGTGGAGAGCCCCTATTGGCCAGTTATCTGAACAGCAACAGAGCAAGAGGTAATAATAGCATCTATAATCGAACCTCCAGCAAGCAATGAGATCGCCACCAGCCTCTCTTTTGAAGAAACTGGCACCAATGTGAGGGAGCGCTTCTTAGCAACCATCCTGGGAGATGTAGGCTCATCAACCTCAAAATAGCCAGGGACCAGGATGCAGACCGGCATGTGACAGATATAATCTTGAAGCTTAAGATGTAGATCTGGCCTAGAACCATCCTGACTCAGCTCATCGTCTCCCTGGGGACCAGACTCGAGGGGCACCAAAGGTAATGCACACCCGCTCCGTGGGGTGGAAGTGGATGGAGAAGTGGTGGAGGTAGAAGGCTTGGATGGAGGTGGAGGTAAAGATGGCAAAGGTAAGGTGATAATGATAGGTTCATGTGACGGTGGAGGTAAAAGCAAGGGCAAAGGTGCAGACGTGAGTGGGGGTATAGCCTACTCAAGCTCGGGCAATGATGGCGAAGGAGATGGCAAAGATGGTGGAGATGGGTTAGGCAATGGAGCAGGTGTTTCTGGGAGAGGAGACAATAAAGGCGGTGGTGATGGGTTAGGCAATGGAGAGGGAGTGGACAAAGGTAGCAGAGATAGAGGCAACACGGGCAGTGAGGATGATGAAGAGGGAGGTGATGGAGATGGTGCCGACAAAGAAGATGGTGATGATGAAGGTGAGGAGGCAGGCGGCGCTCACCGTCAGCATGTTGAGATGGCACGTTGGGCGATGTTAGGAGCAAAAGCGGGGGTGGCAACGAGAGTGAAGGAAGGGGTAGAGGTACCCGCCTGAGCAGAGGCTTGGGTAGGTGGCGGCGATGGAGCTGGGGTAGGAGATGGTGATGGGGTAGGTGGAGACATAGGTGAGGGAACGAGTGATGGACTAGATGATAGAGTGGATGATGGAGCGGGTGCAACACTAGATGAAGAGAAATCATAGGGGTGCCCCTGATCTTGCAGTGATGGAGATGACTGCTTGGGCGACGCTTCTTGCTGCTGCTTGCTGTGAACATCTAAAATAATTTTATGCATGGCAGCCCAATCAATCCTCTTTCGATCTTCCAAGTCAAAAACAAACTCTTGGAATTCGAGACAATCCTCGACCAAGTGCCCCTACTGGCGATGATATTCACAGAATTGGAGCATATTCCCCACCGCAGGTCGGCAAGGCACAACCGGAGGAATTTACAACGCGTGAGTGGCCATCAAAGCCCTGAAAATGTTGGTGAAAGACTCCGGCAATGAAGGGTGAGGAGCTTGCTTCAGGCAAGGTGGATGCCGAGGGATATGATGTGGTGGAGACAGTTGTGGAGGTTGTGTAGGTAAGAGTGCTTGGCTAGTGGTGGAGGGATTTGGTGAAGGCATATGTCGAGCGGGAGGGGAGATGGAAGGTATGTAGATGGCATCCACCTGCTTGGGATGTGGTGTTTCCTTGACTGGGGGTGATGGCGAATGTGGGTATGAGGAGGCGGGAGGCTAACTCATGGAAGGTTGATATACGGAGGGTTGACTCATAGAGGTGGATGTGGTGTAAGGCTGACTCATGGGGGGCTGGCTCATAGGAGCGTAGGGTTGGCTTGTGGAGGGTGAAGTGCAAGTGGATGCAGATGGTGGAGGGGACTCAGGGTCAAGGGAACCTTGGATTTGTTGGTGAATGAAGTGGGCTTGACTATATAATTACTGCCAGGAAGTGATGTCGTTGAGGGCCAAGATGAACAGATACTCGGGCATTGCGTTGGATATTAACGTCTTAATTTGCTCATGCTCCGGAATGTATCTCAGGACTTACGCGGCAAGGCGATGCTAGCGGTCGGCAAAGGTGGAGAACTCCTCATCGGGCTTCATCTTCTCAAGGGTCAGATCCACCATAGAATACCTGGGCCCAACCTGGTCCTGAAACTGCTGAATAAACTTATCTTGGACGGCTTGAAAATTCACAATCTGCTCTTGCGGAAGAGAAAAGAATCAATCCCAAGCTGGGCCTTCCAAAGACAAACCAAATAGATAGGCCATCAAGCATTGTTCATGTCGAAACTGGGCCGACTCATAAAGAGACTCCTTCAAGTGCACATACGGGTCACCGACTCCACCATAACGGTGATATGCAGAAATTTAAGATGGAGGCAGAAGTCGAAGATCTTGAAATACGAACGAGACACTTAAGGAGGATTTGAGATCAATTTGGCGTTGAAGTTCATCGAGTTGGTGTTGGGTCTGAGCAATCATCTCTTGGGTAGGGGGAGATCGAGAAGAATACAGACCAACTTGAGGAAGAGATTGTGAATTTGGACTAGGATGATAGTGGGTCGGATGAGAGGATCCAGACTGAGAAGAAGAAGAAAAACCCATTCCGGGTGGGGTGGACGTAGATCTCTAGATTGAGATCGAACCACCTTAAAAGCCTGCGTCTACTGTGCGATTGAATGTGTTGATTGCCGTGTTTTAATTCCTTGTTCCTCGCTCAGTAGATGTTTGATAAGGGTAGTGTAAGATCCAGGTTATAGAACCTATTCGATCTCAGTTCTTATTCCGCATTAGACTCTACTGGTGTCCAATTTTTTAATCGGGTGATAGATCCATTCAATCCCCCCTTTCTGGATCTCCTACAGACATTCCATCTGTAGGATTTGATCTCTAGGCGTCCATACAGTCTTATCATTTTTTGTTTGTTTATTCATGTTGTACTTGGTTCTACATTTCGTGTAGGACTCGCCCTTAATTGCTTTATGTTGTAGTTTCTCATTTCGCGAGGTAGGGGTCCGAGTGATCCCTACTGAGCCTTTGCTTATGAGGCTCATTCCCTGCGTTTTTTCGCATTTTAGGTGAGGCTTGGCTTCAGAGAAGCGCGTTTGAGGCTCCACGTGGTTCTAGTGCCCAGGGTTAGTTGTCAGTTGCCAGAGCCGAGATATGTCTCGTGTAGTTGTAGTTTCCTTTTAGTTACTATACTAGTTGTGGACTACTGTTGTATTATTAATCTGTTGTTTTATTGTAGACCAAGTAACTTGCTTAATGTTAATTTACTTTCCTACTTATTCAAATAAATTGTGTAATTCCATAATTATTTTAGATTCTCATGTACTTCCACACCATCCCTTAACCCTTCCGAGTCTCCGGACTCGTGGGTGGCGGTTCGAGATTCAGATTATCGGGCCCTTCTCGTTATTCAGATCTTGGGTCATTACAATTGGTATCAGAGCACGGTTGTGGGAATACATAAGGATCATAAGTAATTGCAATGGTCCACTAGTCCACAATGATGATGTACAGTTGGCACTGGCTTGGGGCACCGTATGTTTTATTAACTTCACTATTTTTCGTGTCTTCTATCTTTTGCTTTAGGGCGAGTATGGCGCCGAGGTAGAGGACTCGCTTTCAGTAGGGACAGTCAGCAGAGATCCAGGAGGAGCAGGAGGAGTAAAGCAGAGTGCCACCGGTTGCCACTGAGGTAGGGGATACAACGAGGATTCTGGGGGTCGAGGATTTCTTTTGGGGCACGTTTCAACTCATGTCTCAGCAGTTTGGCAGAGATGCCAGTGAGGGCTCGTTGTCTAGTGGTGGGCCTAGTCATGCAGTGAGGGACTTCTTGCCGTCCCATCCACCCTGCTATGTTGGCCAGCCAGACCCAGATGTGGCTAGAGACTGGCTTGATGAGATGGAAAGAGTGTTCAGCTCTATGAACTGCGCCGAGGAGGACAAAGTTGTAACGACCCAGAGTCCATAATACCGACAACCTGATACTAGGTATCGAATTACCGCCACTCTGAACTGAGAGCTCATGATACCGATAACCCGATACTAAGTATCGAATTACCGCTACCATGAACCGGGGACGCCACCCAAGAGGTTGATGAGGCCCCCGAAAGGTTAGTGTGGGTTGTTGAGGGATTGCATTAGAAATTAGAATTTGCAGTGCGCATTGATAATTTTTAGCAATGAATAATTAAAATTAAGATGAAAGTAATTTAAAATATCAGAGTGGTATTATATAAACTAGTCCAGATTTACAATATCCACAAGAGTACAAGTCCCACGGCAAGAAAGCGAAGATGACAACTACACCCAAAAGGCGAATAACGGCTATGCCATACTCGAGCATCTCGCCCAACATCTTCTCCCTAAATTCGATCCAGTACAATTAGAGTTTCCAGATGAGGAACTAATGTCCATCCATGAGTCGGATGATCGTATATGGTCATTATATTTTAATGGAGCTTTGAATTCCCAGGGAAGAGGTGTTTGCATTGCCCTTCTAACGCCTGAAGGTACCACCATTCTGGCAGTATATCAGCTCACATTCTCAGTCACCAACAATGTAGCTGAATACGAGGCTCTTATAATGGGTTTAGAAGTTGCCCACTCTCTTCGTGTCACTGAGCTGCGAGTTGTAGGTGATAGGCAACTTGTCCTCAGCAAGGTGCTTACCAAATATTACACCTTTGATCTTAAGCTCAAGCCATATCAAGAGCTAGTTTTCACTTTTGCTAAATTATTTACTAAGCCGATCTTTGTCCATGTCCCTCACGACCAGAACATTCTGGCCGACGCCCTCGCTTCCTTGGCATCATCTATAAGGTTCCCTCTAGGAAGGTGGTTTGAGTGTCTCACCATCTATAAGCGTCTCACTTCTTCTATCCAAGGCGTTCCCCTCCTGAGAGTTAAGGAAGAAGTATCAAGGAGGGTCCATGAGGGAGAAATCATTGAGAAGAGGGAAATCATGTTGGTCGAATTGGAAGAAGAACTGACCGATGAGGAGAAGCCATGGTTTTATGAAATTGCCAAATACTACAAAGATCAGTCTTACCCTGAAGAAGCCATAGCGGAAGATAAGAAAGCCATTAGGAGAGTAGCCCAGAAGTACATGCTGGTTGGAGGAGTTCTATATAAGAGAAGCCTTGCTAGTGTTCTTCTCAGATGTCTTGATGACGATGAGGTCTGGAAGTGCGTTGAGGAAGCACACTCAAGTGTGTGCGGTGGCCATGTAAATAGCCAAATGCTCACTAAGCAGATCATTCGGCAAGGCTTTTACTGGCCCACCATGGAGGAAGATTGTGTCGTCTATGTCTATAGGTGTGTCAAGTGTCAACTTCACGTCGATAAAATTCACTCTCCCTCTTCCTCTCTCCATCCAGTATCCTCCCCATGGCCTTTCTCAATGTGGGCATTCGACATTATTGGTCCTCTCAGTGATCCCAGCTCTCTCACCAAACAAAAATCATTCATTCTTACTGCAATGGCGTACTTCACCAAGTAGGCCGAAGCCAAAGCTTATGCGAAAATCAA
Source organism: Amorphophallus titanum (assembly GCA_024336825.1). Classification (NCBI taxonomy): domain Eukaryota; kingdom Viridiplantae; phylum Streptophyta; class Magnoliopsida; order Alismatales; family Araceae; genus Amorphophallus; species Amorphophallus titanum. The sequence goes on from JANBPO010002829.1 coordinate 63,195, forward strand.
CGCATCAACAGTCTGCAAGTTCGTCATGAAGAACATCATCGTCAGGTTTGGCATCTCAAGCAAGATCATCACCGATAATGGGCCACAATTCATTTCCTAGGACCTTCGAGACCTCTGTAAAAGGTACAACGTTGCATTACATCATTCATCACCATACTACCCATAAGGCAATGGCCAGGCAGAGGCCACTAATAAACGCTGATCAAAATCATAAAAAAGACCTGTGAGTTTAATAAGTTCTCGGACTGACTAGAAAAGTTTATTGAAGCTCTATGGGCCTATCGCACTTCAGTCCGTACTCCCACTAGGCAAATCCCGTTCGCCCTTACCTATGGTATGGAGGTGGTAGTCCCGTATGAGACTATGATTCCTTCTCTAAGGGTACAACTAGACAAGGAACTGTCGATTGATGAACATCGTGATTCACTCCTTACTTAGTTGGAACTCTTAGACGAGAAGCGACTGGCCACTGCTGAGCATGCTCGGATCACGTGCCACTTACTTTTCTGGAATCTTGTAACCTTGGATCACGTGCCACTTACATAAGTTCTACCAATCAGAGAAAATATACAATCAGGCTTGCTATACAGGTGTTCTAAAAAATGCCTTAGTGCATGTCAGAAGATGCACAGACTTAGTAGCATGAAGACAATTGCTACTTCGACCTTAGTCTAGCATGTGTATTAACCTAGATGCAAGGAAGGCACTGACATGAAACACTCACAGACCGTATATGCATTGACTCTAAATACTATGCATGTGCAACGGTGTAAATGTGCTCAGACTCTAGATAGGATGGTGAGAATGAAGATAGACCTTAGTACATGAAAGTGCACCGACCTTATATGTTGGATGCAAATTGTGCACTGACTATGTTTAGCACAAGGCACAATGTGCACTGACTTCATTATGAATTATGCAAAATGTGCATCGACCTGTTATTGCATACTAGCAAATGTGCTTCGACATGCAAATGCACTGGTAAAAATGTGCTCAAACCTATACATGCGTATGTCAGACTATGCACCGACCCATATATGCATATTACAAATCCTGCACTGACCGTGTTTTGCCTAATAAAGGATGTGCACCGACCTTGTTTAGCACAAGGCAAATGCGCACTGACTTGAATGTGCATAAGGTAAGACTTGCCCCGACCTTATGTGCAGTTCTACAGGAACATGGACCGACCTCATGTGAGACTAATGCAGATGTGCACCAACTTTATATGCGATCGAACAGGATGTGCACCGACTCTGGATAAATGTGCTCAGATCTTAGTGTAGCTAAGGCAAAAACATGCATCGACTCTAATTTGAAATATGCAAAGGCGTGCATCGACCTTGGACATTCTAACTTGATACATGCTCCGACTTGATGAGAAGATAAAGGAAATGTGCATTGACTTTAGTTATGACACTTAGACAAAAACTATCTTGTTCAAATGAGGGATCATATATACATTTCAAATCTAACATGACTCATAGCTTGTCACTATCAAAACCAGGGTTCCAACAGTGAATATGGACATACATCCAGTCACTATCCTTGGATGAGAGTGGGTGACCAGAAGGTAGCAAAGAAAAGAAAGTCATTTGCTAGAAGTGCTGCTAACCAACCAGGACCCAAGCAACCCAAGCAAGCTTGGGTACCTATAAACTCAAAATAAGAATTTTGGGTGCAGGGTGCCTTGGAGCAGAGCAATGCTCAACCAGCAAAATAAATGCTCAAGGCATAGGTATGTAAATAAACTTTATGTGTTCAATCTTTGCATGATAGGCTTGCATTGTAGTCATTGCATTATAGGGTGGTCTTGTTGTCAATGAATCCTGCAAGCTGAAGTTGTCTCCTTGAACTCCTGAACTATCCTCCATGTGTTAAATGGTCATCTAAGATTAGACCACTTGCTTATCAATTGTTTGAAATCTGGTATATCAAATGGTTATGTGCAAAAAGGCAAGTTAAGCTTGCCCGAAACTCTCACTATGCATGAGCAGGGTCTCAGATCCCAACCTCTGCCTTGTACTAGAGATCAATTGATTTAGTTGCGTAATCCATGAATAATTTGTCATGCTAGTGAAATTCATAATTGATCATTGCGTGTGATGATGTCTGCCATAATTGCATAATGTTTTCAACTCATCACTCATGTGGACATTTGATATTTTGCATGATAGTCCTAACCTCTATAGATCCGAACCACTAAGGATCCGTTAAACCTACGAGTGTTGCAGTCCCTCCCCCTTAAAAGAAATTTCATCCTCGAAATTAGACGAAAGGACAAGGAGGAAACTGACAATACGACACACCTTACCGACAGAAAAGACAACTAAAAGAAATAGAAATAGATACCTTGGAAATAGAAGGCTGACTTTCCACGTGGCATGAAATAGACTCGCTTGAGACGACAGTCAACCACGGCACCATAAAGTTCCAGCCAATCGATACCTAGAATTACGTTGTAGTTGGCCAACTGTAATGCATAAAGTCTCGCTAGCATTTTTCGACCACTGACCATAACCAGAGAATTTTCCAGGCACAGAGGAGTAGACATGTAATCGCCAGACGGCAACTCTATGAGCATTTCACAAGAAACTTCATTCACTGACTTTTCGATACGCGTAATAAAATCATCGGAGACAAAAGAATGGGTCGTAGCTGAATCGAAAAGAACACGCGCTGAGTGATCATAAATGAAAATCGTACCTTCGATCAAATTAGACGCCAACACCTCCGCACGAGTGATGTGAGTAACTCTAGCTCTCGACAGACGGTTAGCTGCAGACGACTGCTAAGAAGGAGAGGGAACTGGTGGATGGAATGGTTGAGGTTGAGACGGCGGAGGAAGATGAAACTGCGACTGCTGCGATTGAGAAGTCTGCAAGAACTGCACCGTCTGCGGCCTCAACTGATAGTTTCGGGAGATGTGCCCCGACTGATCGCAGCGATAGCAGACAATTGGTAGAGAGCACGGCACACTCGGATGACTGCCACCACACCTAGAACACAACCTCGACTGGAAAGCAACAAAATCCCGACATGGTCGAACAGAGGAAACGGACTGCTAACTCAGATCTGAAAACGTCGACTGATCGAACCTCTTCTTCTTGGATTTCATAAATCAGAATCCCTTGCTTTGAGATTGCGGGAAGGAAGCACCATCGGCAGGAGAGAAAGCGGGAGAAGCTCCTGGAATAGACGACTGGTGGAGCGGCAGATGCTGCACGGCTGACGGAACCATCCCAGTCTGAGGGAGTCCTCAAGTCCTCGCCAACTCCAACTCTAGCGTGACGGCGGCTTGATACGCAGAATCCAACTCAGCTACATGGGTAGCGAACAGTGGCAGGCTCAATTCTGCTTTCAGTCTGTGCAGAAACTGCTGAGTCCTCACAGTCTCATCAGTAAAAATGTAGTGTGCATACCGACCCAACTCAATGAACTTATCTTGATATTGTAGCACTGACATCTCGCCCAGCGTCAGCTCCAGAAATTGATACATCTTGGCTAACTTTAGGCAGGTTGGAGTATAGACACGTTCGAATGCAGTAACGAACTATGCCCATGCGATCTGTCGAAGCGGACGGGAATGGAAGGCAACCTCCCACTCCGTGGTCCACGACGTGCGTGCAGTACCTTGAAGCTGATAAGAAGCCAACATGACCCTTTCATCCTCGGCGCACTCCATGCATTGGAAGACGCATTCAGTGGCATCCAACCACTCCCTCGCTGCCTCCGGGTCCGATTGAACCTTGAACGTCAGTGGATGGAATAGTAGAAATTCTTTTAGCACTCGTCTGCGACCACCGGGCAACTCTGTAGGCGGAATAGGAACAGGTGCAGCCTGGGCAGGAACCGGTACAGCAGGAGCAGGTGAAACACTAGCCTCATTCCGAGGCTGGGTTTGACCTAGAGGAGAGAGAAAGGTCATGTTAGTCCCACTGGAGGTTAAGACGGGTTGGAGCAAAGAGTTTATACGGGCCATGGTTGCATGGGCCCGGGATTTAGGTGGGCTGGAATGATTGGCTGGGTTCAGGGGTTTGGGTGAGTTAGGTGAGCAAGGGGTTACGAGGGCCAGGTTGACTGGGGGTTTTCGAGGATAGTGTGGGCTGGGTAAAGAGAAAGCTAATTTGAATTTGGACCCGGAACGGTCGAACTCGGCGTTCGTCTGAGCTCCATCTTAAACGCAGTGGACCCAGGTGCGATTTGACTATTGGAGTCACCGGTGTCTAGCCGCTCATATAAGGTGTGTCAGGAGTTGTTCCCTGCTTTCCATCATGCACCACGCAATGCAATGGGTTGCTAGGAGTTCCGGGTTAACCCGGCAACGGGGGTGTCAGTATGATGATACTGTTTGTCTTGTAGTCAGGGTGACCCCCACTTCTTGGCAAAGAGCCGTATGGTACGACAGGCTGTTCTGAGTCCCAGATTAACCCAGTCATTGAGGTGCCGACAGTGTGATACCGTAAGTAGGGTATTCAGGGGTAGTCTCGAATCCTTTCATAGTGTCGTTTGATACAACAGGTTGTCCCAAACCTTGGATCTGACTCAGTTGTTAGGAAAACTGGTTGGTGTAGTGCCCCTTGCTTGGCGATGATCCCCACTTGCTATGTCGTGCCATTTGACCTGACCAAATGTCTCGATTTTTGAGCTCAACTCGACTGGTAGAGCACAATTGGTGTTGTGTCATTTTGTTCTATTTAGGGAATATTTTTCTATGCTTAATCCTCAATTAATTCAAAAAAATAAGCAGGTGTCAACAACTACTCACACACAGTGCTCTAGTGCTCACCTAGTTGCCACATTGTTCTCACTGCCATGTACCCTACTGGCCCATCGTGCTCACTCGCACGCCTTGCTTGCTACCGTACATTGCTCTCACGTCGTGCTCTAGTGCTCACCTAGTTGCCCTACTATGTTGTGGCCGCTGTCGTGCTCATGCTTGTCCAGTTGCCCGTAAGTCATGCTTGCCTTGTTGCTTCTCTAGTTCTCTACACATCTATTCTCGTCCCTTTCGCCCTTTCCTACCATATCCATTTCCCTTCCAATCAGAGAAGAAAGAAGAAGAGGACATCTATCTTTTGCCTTGTACAAGTGGAAGTAGGATGGCAGCCAGAGGCCCAGAGCCTCCGTGAGATAGGCAGTAGGCCATCTTACCTTGCACAATATAGCAGGATAGTATGCTCAAGTTGTACACCTAGGCCTTGCTCATAGCCTGACAGACACCTAAATGAGGACAGAGTAATTATGGATGTCAAGTGGCATAGGGTTTCCTAGAGGAGAATGGGTGTCATTTTGCATTTTACCTCCGTAAAATGTTATATTTTTACTGCCACAAGATGACAGGAAGACAACCTAAAGGCCCACTTCGGTCGGCCCAAAATCTTGAGTCCAACCTGATTTACTAATGGGCCCAACCTTTTAAGCCTGACCAAAAGCCCATGGGCTGAAAAGGGCTAGCTAGGGGCCCGGCCCAATGTCGGGCTAGGCTAGTGAGCATGTCAAGTCGGCCTAGCCTACTGTCAGCCTTAATTTGATGTAAGAGATTGTACCACCAATACTAGGTACCCCTCTTATTTTCCACCGAATGTATCACACATGCACTCCTATTGCTTTTCATGCCCCATAGGGGTTAAAAACCCAACCCCCTATGTATCCCCCATTCCATTTATGATGTTGGTCTTTCATTTCATTTCATAGATATTACACTTCCAGGAACTAATTTGGGCTTTATTGTCTTGTTATTTGTTTTTTCTGGCAGGTAAACGGAAGCTTAGCACTAGGCCCACCCCTCTGGCCGGCCGCAAGGGGTGGAGGAATACGTTCCACACCTTGGGGTCTGGGTGTTATATGCGGTCTACCTCCATCCGTTTGTAGACGTGAGTGGTCCTACATAGACCATTCCAACTCTGTCAGTGGCCTACTAAGAGCCGTGTAAGCACCAACCTGATCTTCATCCTGCGTCCTCTCTCTAGCGCTGTGAGCGGCCTATCGCGAGGCCGTGTACATCTTTGAGCGGTTCTTATAGGACCGTGTCCATCCCTGATAGCGCTGCACCGGCGAGTGTCTTCATCCTCTCCCTTTCCAAGGTATGTAGTGCTATTCTTTTGCATTTACTGTCTTGTTGGCGATCATGATCTATTTACCCCTTTCCCCCATTTAGCATCATTTTATTTGGATATCTTGATTTAGAAAGAAAGAAAGAGGAAGGGGGAAAACATATCTACATCCCTAATTTTGTGGCGATTACGGTGGGACACCTAGTGCCCATCGTACTTTTGATTGTGTTGACCTGTTTTCCTATGTTTGAGTAAGCTCTCAGTTCTCTTGGGGTTGCCATTGCGGGTAGTTGCTGTTTTCTGTTCCCAGAGTGGTACGCGGTCCTTTCTGGGCCGTCTACATCTTGCAGCGTCTGGTCGATAGACCGTGTACGGCTACGTCAGGTATGGTTCTGCACTTCCAATTTTCTATCGACCTATTGTTTCAAGCGGTCCACTGAGGGCTGTGTTCGTCATATCGCGGTCGGTCGATAGACCATTTATCTCTGCACTCGTCTATTTCTGTTGGTTATTTCTGTGGATTTGCTATCATTCGCGGTCTTGTAAGGGTCATTTTGCAAGTTCCATAGTCGTTTCTAGACTGCCCAATTCCCTCAGGTATGCATAGGTCGTGATTGTTCAAGTGCATTTCAGTCCTGCATTTTTTAGTTTCACTACTCCCTGTCATTGCACGGTCCTACCTAAGGCCGTTTAGTATCCCTGAGCGGTCTCCCATCAGATCGCGTCTATGCTACAGTGCACCCGAGATTGGCATTTGGGGTATTATTTCATATCATTTTATAATTGTTTGGGTGCTTACTTATCTCCCTTGGTTATCATTTGTCTCTACATGGTTATTGTCATCTTTATCATTTTTTGATCATTGATTGTTAGTGTTAGGCTAGATTTTTGCCTGCACTCCGGTGCACATAGGTCCATACATCTTATCATACTAGTTGCATTCCTACCTTGGTAGGGGATTCTCTCGTCTCGATATTCCTTGGAGCCGACTAGGTGATCTTACCCGGGACCTCCGTAAGTCCCCGTGAGCCGTGGATTCCCACATGGATGCCGGATTCCCACATGGATGCCGGACAGGTTGTACCTTACCACCCCAAGTCTAGGTTGCATCCGTGAGAGAGAGAGAGTACCCTCAGAGTCAACCAAGTCCCCATTCCACCCCTGTTAGGAATCCCAATGTTGAGAGAATTGTCAATTAATTAATTCACTAAGGTTATTCAAGGGGAACTTATAAAATTTTCCATGCATACTGGTAACTGTTATTGTATGCGAACTCAATCAAAGCCAAATGCTCATGCCAACAGCCTCCAAAATCAGTCACGCAATCTTTAAGCATGTCTTCCACAATCTGATTGGTTCTTTCCGTCTGTCCATCTATTTGCAGATGAAATACAGTGCTGAAATTTAGGCAAGTACCCAAGGATTCTTGTATTCCTCTCTAGAAGTGTGAAGTGAACCTGGGTTCTCTATCAGACATAATACTGACTGGTATTCCATGAAGTCTTACAATTTCTTTCATATACAAAGCAGCCAAAACATCAACTATCCATCTGGACTTAATGGACAAGAAATGGGCAGACTTAGTCAGTCTATCAACAATAACCCATATTACATCAAATCCACCGCGAGTCCTAGGTAGACCCATAATAAAATCCATGCCAATGCTCTCCCATTTCCATTGGGGTATATCGAGTGGCTTTAACTTCCCTACAGGTCTGAAATGCTCATCCTTGACTTGCTGACACACTAAGCATTTGCTTACAAATTCTGCAACTTCCTCTTCATGTTCGGCCACCAAAAGGATCTTTTCAAATCTCGATACATCTTAGTACCTCAAGGCTAAATAGTGTACCTGGACCTATGGGCTTCCTCTAAGATCTTATTCTTCACTTCAGCTACATCAGGCACACATATCCTTCCTCGAAATAATAATATGCCATCATCGGCTAACATGAAATCAAGTCGATTACTCAAATTTTTCATGATCTCTACCAACATCGGATCGTTGTCTTGCAGGGACTTGATTTCTGTTAATAATTCTGGACGAAGCTGAATCCGTGCAATCACAACCCGATCCTTACCAACATTGAGGTCTAGACTAGCCAACTATTCTAACAATCTCTATTCTTTGCAACATGAGACTTGATAATCTTGCTATTGGCTTGTGGCTTAAAGCATCTGCCACCACATCGCCCTTTCCAGGATGATATTCTATAGGAAAGTCAAAGTCCTTCAAATACTCAAGCCATCTCCTTTGTCTCATATTAAGCTCCTTCTGAGAAAATAAGTACTTCAAACTCTTATGGTCCGAAAATACTGTGAATGTTTCTCCATACAAGTAGTGTCTCCAAATCTTTAAGGTAAAAACTACTGCTGCAAGCTCCAAATCATGGACAGGATAATTCTCTTCGTGCTTCCTTAACTACCTAGAGGAGTAAGCTATCACTTTCCCGTGCTACATAAGCACACAGCCTAGGCCAATACCTGAAGCATCAGTATATACCACAAAATCTCCTTCTCCAGAAGGTAGAGCCAAAATAGGGGCAGTAGTTAAACACTCCTTCAAGGTCTAGAAACTTCGCTCACAATCTTCTGACCAATCAAATTGGTTCTCCTTGCGGGTTAATCTTGTCAGAGGCACAGCAATTCTGGAGAAATCCTTGATAAACCTTCGGTAATAGCCTGCCAGGCCTAGAAAACTCCTTATTTCATGTACATTAGTAGGCCTATCCCAATTCTTTACTGCCTCAATTTTTGAAGGGTCGACAGAAATACCTTCCTTAGTGATAATGTGACCTAGAAAAGACACCTCTTGCAGTCAGAAATCACACTTACTAAACTTGGCGTAAAGCTGATGATCTCTTAACAATTGTAACGCCATCCTCAAGTGTTCAGCATGCTCTTCCTTATTCTTAGAGTATATTAAGATGTCATCAATAAACACCACGACCCAACCAGAAAGTCTAGTGGCCACTAGGTGTCGGTCCCGGACCATCTCCCATCTAGCCATGAGAGGGACTGCTTGCATCAAGGCTCGCGGGATCGTGCCCCAACCTAGAGGGAACTGAGTGTACCCCCAAATCTGAAAACACAAGAAAAGAACAATTAAATCAATTAATCACTCAATTTTGAATCAACATGCCTGGAAGGGGTAGACTTGTACCTGTAAGAAGGGCGTGAAACCACCCAGGTTCCCCGAACCTAGGCGCATTGGATCTAGGTGGGCGAAGAGGTGTGCCAACATCACTCTTCCCCACACAAGCTGGGGTCCCTACTCTAGATCCTGTACCAACAAGAGATATTTGAGAATCACCTTGTTCAAGGCCGTAGCAAACAACAACCTCCCGAAGAAGTACAAGAGGAAAAGCCTCAGCTCCTGCTGCTCACTCCTCCCTTGAGCTCGGAATCTCTGTTTCACTCACCCCAAGTACGCATCCAAGTCCTCTAGCAGCCCGCGTGTCACTCTCGCGAGCCCCATCTCATCACTAATCTTCCTGAGTGGAAGAGTGGTCACTGGTCCCCTAGACCGAGCTAGCTGCGGCCCGAGCAAGTCCTCTATCTCCTCTCGGTAATCCTTTAGTTCTCGACCAAGCACCGGGATCCCTGCCACTAGCAATCCCATCAAGAAGGCCATGTCCTCAAGGGTGGGGATCATATGTCCCCACGGCATCACAAATGCTCTGCAGCTGTCCACCCATCTCTCCCGTACAGTCGTCAGGAAGGTAGCATCCACCGGGAAAGGTCGGATCCTAAAGAACGGGCTAAAACCCATTCGATCCACCCTCTCCTATTGCCCAGTAAGTAAGGCATGGTACCAAGCCCACACCAAGTCCCATGAGACTCGGGCTCTTATCCTTCGTGGACCCTGCACACAATGGAAAGGAAACACAAGGAATTCATTAGATCTTCTAACCAATCCACCCTCATTACATTTCCTTCAAAACTTCATGACCCTGGGAGCAGGGTGGCCAAAGGCCTAGTCGCCCACCTCCCTGGGCGGCCAAAGACCTGGCCGCCCAAGCCCATCACTAGACGGCCAGCGCCCTGGCCGCCCAGGCCTGTGGACAGCCAGGACCCTAGCCGCCCACTGGTTCACCCCCTCAAACCCATGCTCTGTCCACCCATCTCTCCACCAAACATGTATTTACGCCAAATCTAATGAATAGAGAAGCAGGGGCATGAACTTACCTCTCCTTGTTGCCCTCCCTTCTCTTGGTCAAGCTCCTCATCATCCGAACCCTCACTTTCTTCACCATCATCTCCATCACCATCGGCTAGCCCCTCATTAGGGATAACCTCGCCTCCATCACCTCCATCTTCTCCACTCTCCTCCAAGTCTGCAGAAGCTGTAGCCGAAGAAGATGAGCTCGTAGGAGCTTGCACCTCCCTTCTTCTTCACTCTCACTTGAGGAAGAAGGATTGGGCCTAATGTTGAGATGAGCTCTCCTTCACCCCATTGCCTAAGTCACGAGGAGTAGGTGGCTAGAACACTCACAGAAGAAAGGAACAACCCTCTCCAACTCTGGCCCCGAAACGTCTAAGATGAAGGCCGCTCAAATGAGGAGGGCGGCCGCCCTCTTTAAGAAGACCCAAGGCAGAGGGCGGCCAAAGTTCTGGCCACCCAGCCCCAAGTGGAGGCAGCCAGAACCTTGGCCACCTTACGAGCCCTCCATTGGACACTCCGTTCCTTTGGACTGGCGAATTCGTCATAGGGACCTCCATAAGTCTCCGCACCCCCGCCATGGTCGACTGGCCTTATTTCTTGGGCGTGGTACCTGTGGTCGAGGAGGCCACTCCTGCACCAACCAATGTTACTAACCGAGTTTTCTCGGTCAACCATATTTCTATTGGTTCTCCTCCTGCACCACGGAAGCAGTGCCGCAGCCGCAGAGGCAAGAAGCCCGTGGCGGCAACATCCAACTCTAGCAAGACTATTCTTGTCGAGAATCTCCGTGTCCGACTCGATGGAGGCGAGTCACTCACGCCTAGTATGTACCGGCTATCAACACCTCAAACCGCTTCAACCTTCTCCGACGAACTCAGGAAGACAAGGCAAATTTGAAGAAATCAGGTGCTCTAGAGCCAAACCGAGAGCAAATGCTCCGATTTAAACCCAACATGTCTAAGCCTAAATCCGGGGGCAACCCGATGGAGGAGCGGCAACTCCATCTAAAGCAAGTGTGGGTCACTAAAGAGGAGGCCCGCACTCTTAAAAGAATCAGAGCAAGCAGGCCCATTCAGATGCCGGACCTACAACGGGTAGAAACATCGGCATCCCACAAGCTGCCAACCTCTAGTCCGTGAGGGCAAAAGCGTAAAGGGGCTCATGAAAAGCCCCCAATGCTCATCACCTCTGGGATGAACCCAAATAAAAAACAAGCATCAAGGGGAGACTTCTATGCCTCGAGTTTTTGTCTTCGACAGACTAGGGACACTAGCTCACCTGGAAGCACAACCACCAAGGAAGAAAAGGGTGGTGCAAAGAATAAGAAACATTGTCAAGGTATTTACCTGTTACATAGCTGGTAACCAGCCAGAAGAAGCCTGCGAGGAGTTGAACGAGCCATTGGCACTTCGAAAAATGTCTCGCTCGGTAGCTCAAACCATGGCACAATTAAACTGTACTGTTGCCACCTCGTCATCACAACGGGGGCAAGAGAATGTCGAAGGGGCACCGGAAGAGATCCGCAGTCTCCATGCAAGACAGGACCCGACATCGGAAGATGAGCTGGGAGAAAATATTCAAGATATCACGCTGGAAAAATTACGACGTGAGAATCGAGAACTGAAAGCCATCTTGCAAAGAATATTGTGGGAAAGGGAGGTACCACTCCAAACTCCTGTGACACTGTAAGCAGCCATGCGACCTCTTCCGAGCAGATTAGCTGCCGCCAACATCCCAGCTACCATTATAAAAATTCAAGCAGGAGTGAAAATTGAAGTCCCACAAGATGACACCAATGCAATCTTCAAATACTCAGGCGCTTGAAACTTGACAGCTCCAAGGCAAATGATTGAAAGGATTGTAGAGGCTAAGTTTGCCCAGCATGGTGAGGGTATCACTGCTATTAACTTATACAATGTACCATACCCTCTTCATCATCAGTTCAAGAAATTGCCCCTAGATTGTCCAAAAGCCCCAAAACTATAGAAGTTTAATGGGCAGGGCTCTCGCCTTGAGCACTTGACATACTATATGACTGCAATGGAGGACCTGGCATGAGAGGAGTCATACCTCCTCCGCTATTTCGCCACCTCAATCAGGGAGCCTCCTTTCAATGAGACTCTCGATTGAGGCCCAATTTGGTGGCAGATTGGGCTGATATGTAAAAAAAGTTTCTCGACCATTTCCAAATGGCTGAGCGTAAAGTCTCCCTTGCAAAGTTGTGTTCTTTCTATCAAAGAAGAGGGAAGACAGCTCTAGACTTTCTCCAATGTTGGAGGGACTTCAGTATGAGATGTGACAACTCTCCGGCCCAGGAAGATGCTATCGCAATATGCCGTAAAGGTTTGGCGGCAGAAGTCAATGAGAAACTCCTTGGCACAAACGTTAAGGGGTTTGATAAATTAAATTCAATCGTAGCAGAGATCGAAATGTTCTTTGTTGATAACGCTGGTTATGCCCATGCTAAAGGCAAGGCGCCCAAGGACTGTGCCGCTGGTGGCAAAGAGGTTAACACGGTGGATTTCACTACACAGAATAAGGGCAATAGAGGAGACTCTGACAAATCGGATAAAAAGTCTGAAAACAAGGAGCTCTTCAATCTGTGCCTCAGGCAAAAATTCATCAATTTGTCGGACCCATGAAAGCCCGTGAATCCCGATAAGGTGGACAAGTCTACCTATTGCGTGTATCACCGCATGGTGGGCCATGTTATCGAAGACTATTATGTCTTCAAAAACCAAGTTGAGAAATTCATCTGAGATGGCACCATTGACATGCAAGGTCATTAGATGGACCCACCTCAGGCCCATCCCAGGACAGTTCAGAACTTCACTGCCAATGTACTCCATCAAGCCTCTAAGGCAAAAGGAGGGGAATCTATAGCTTATGAATTTGGTCAGGCCGCTCATGATAGCACTAATAAGTCAGTGGCCGGCCCTTCGAACCGGCGACGTCGGGTCCCGTCAAGGCATATGTATACACAAATGCCTGAATGTTTGGCAATTTGGCGAACCATACAAAAGATAAAAAGGGAAATCATGTGCCTACAGCATCAGCAACATGAGCTTTTGCAATTCTTGCGGTACGTCGACGAACAGTTGGCAACATTTCCCTTTGGACCATTCGCAAAGGGACTAGCTCCGACACATATGCAGGGTGCAGAAAGGTTGTCAGCGCCCAAGTGCCACCAAGGTCGGGGGGGTAGCTCTCCAAAGAATCTTCAGACTCATCTAAAGATGAGGAACCAAAAAAAGTTGTACTCTTTTCCTCGTCATAAAATCTTGGCGATTTTTCACATATGCTACCGTGAAGGGCCGCTAGATCTCCGAACGTCGGGAAATGATGAAATGACAAGCACAATACTTTAACATGGCCATTGTCTGTACCATTGGGCAATAGATCATGTCATTCATGATTGTTAGGCCTTTAAGGATGCCATATTAGACCTAATCAACCAAGGAGTGCTCGACATGGGAGATCAATTGATCATCTCGCCGCAACCTCATGCACGGAAAAGATTAAACTTCTCCGCGAATGTGATACACGCAGCCGCCTCCTTCACCTTCCCCAAGCTAAGGGCAGAGGAGGTCAACACTAGCCATGATAAATTCACATTATGGTACCCAGGCTGACGACCCTCCCACCAATGTTCCTTTCGCAAGGAAGACACTGAAAAAATATTTGACACTCTCCTAAAAGAGGGACAAATAATGGCGCATGAACCGCCAGCATATTACAATGAAGTGGCAAAGATACATCCCCTTTATTACAAGTTCCATGCTAGGGTGTCTCACCCCACCCAAAAATGTCGAGAAGTTCAGGACTACATTGAGATCCTTATCTAGAGAGGGGAGATCGATACGCAACGCAACTCCAAGGCAAGGCAGCACCTCAGGGAGGCCGTTGCGAAAATCCTTTGGCACAGCCATAAAGGCCAGGCTAGGAAAGAAGGTTCCAAGCATACCTCAAAGCAAAGCCAACAAAATGGAACTAAGAATAAAAGTTGCAAAGTTGATCCGGAGGCGGATGCCGGGGCAAGCAAGTAGAGGCCGTTGAAAGAACTATGACGGCTCAAATGCGCCATGCTCCTCAGGGTGAAATAGCTGAATATCAAGACTTGCCGCCCGAGGTTATTGAACAAGCAATCCAGGCCACGTTCCGAGGGCAACAAGAAGAACATGCCTGGGTCTAAGTCACATCAAAGAAGCCTTCCGTAGGTCTTCTAAAATCCCAGCTCCAAGTAGAAAACATGGTTCTGCGGGTGCATCCACTCCGGCTTCAAAGCGTACTCACCCTTCTACACAAGAGGCAACAAAGAAACAGAAATAAAAATCTTAAAAGGAGGTTAAAGAAACAGGCAGAGCAAGTTGCTGCCATGGAAGCTCCAAACAAGTTAAGTCCCTTGCAAAAGCTACATAGGCTCATTAATGAGTTGGAAGAGTACATTCCTCTCGTCCTACTCGAGTTGTCTCGTTGGACAAATACATCCCATGGAAAGAAATGGAGCACAAAACTCGTTTGAGGAATTGGCTCCATCAAATGTACCGACAAGCGAAAGAGGGGAAAAAAACTCCCAATTTCGAAAGAACTGTCCTTATTTTACAAGGACGAAGAAATTACCATTGAGAAACTTGAAGAAATGCTTAAAAGTTTCTCGTGTAACATGATTCCCTTGGTTAGCCTATTTTACATGGATGTCGTGGATGCCCTATGAGGCCTGTGACCATGTTATAGGGTGTTCCGAAGTGCCATGATATCGAGTAATGTTTTATGTATTTCGAGGGTCATTATGGTTTATGGTCAACCCGATTGTGACCCAGCGGTTGACTCATGACCTCGTGAGTGTCTTGGTTATCTTGTATGGATTGAGACTCTGGTTTTGGATGCTTAGAGATATCATCTTATCTCGATTTGTGTGCCTATGTGGTTTGAGGGCTTTGATGTTCCCTCATGTTCCGTGGTTTGTATATTGTGCGGAATCGAGAGTCCTATGTGCAGTCTTGGGGCTGAGGGCTTGTGTTTTATCGTATTTTTGGCTTAGGGACTAGGCTGATTAATGGTATATTGCCGTGATGTGTGACGATCTTGACCCGAGTCGTATGACTCAAGGATCATTTTGTGTAGGTCTAGTTGACTATCCTGAGTCTGGCGGTAGTTCTGTATACTACCTTGTGCTTCATAGTACGTGCGACAGGTGAGTACTAACCCTGTCTATACTTTGCTATTTTGAGTCTGCATAGTTTGTAAAGAGTTTGCATCGCCGTCAGGCCAGCAATGCATGATACAAGGAGTTGACCGATGCTCATTGGCACCACCGTGAGTTCTAGGAGGGAGAATATGCCATGATTAGGGTCAAGCCTGAATGGTTTTCCTATAGAACCGTGAAGAAATTACAAGCTCGCAGTGCCAGTCCCTTCCGAGTGTTGAGGCAAGTCAGGTCTAATGCGTACGTTGTAGACTTGCCAGAAGATTATAGGATCAACTCCACTTTTAATGTCTCATATCTAGTCACCTATAAGGACCCGACAGTGATTCCTAGTGAGCCATTTGTGCCATCTCCACCCCTTGCGAGTGGCCGCACCCCTAAGAGTCCACTTCCAACCTTCTTACCTTAGCAGCATGAGCAGATAGAGCACATACTGGATGAGCAGGTGACGACTACTAGGAGTGGAGCGTACCAGCGCTACCTGGTGCGGTGGAGGGGACGCCCCGTGTCCGACGACACATGGATCAATCGGGCGGAGCTAGAGAGGATAGATCCAGATTTGCTAGTGTGGTACCTGAGCGATAGAGACCCCTACTCGACGGGGTCGAGTTCTTCCCACCCGGGGAGAATTGGTGAGGACACCTGAGCTAAAGATCGGCGCGACTCGACAAGACGACAATATAGGATGCGTAGTGCGATTCGGGCTATGCATGCATTGCTGTGGCTAGGAGATATCATGGAGTCCTAGTCATGAGTTAGGATTTTATTATTTCTTTCATTCTGGAGTCCTTGTAGGCCATTCTGAGGCCATTTGAATTTAATTGTGTCATATATGTGCTTAGAGGGCTGAACAGTGGGAAGTGGGCCTCAGTGGTTGCATAAGGCCCAAGAAATGGGCTGGGTTGGTCGCCCAGGGCTGGGCATAGCCTTGGGTTACGCACCCCCCTCTCTCCTAGACCCTTTTGGGTTGGGAATGAGGGTGCGCCCCACCCTCCTCCTCTTAGAGCTGGGTTTTGGGCCCCCTTTCCTAATCCCATTGCCTAGTTGGATTCCCCTCCCCTCCTTTCCTATTTGGGATAGGATTTCCAAGTAATTAAGATTTATTTTGTTAAGAAATTAGGGTTTCCCTTCCCCACTTTATATATTCTCTTGTACTCTAATGAAAAATTAAGCTGAGATAGGTGTTCTTTGTGGCTTGTGCTGTGGCTCTTAGCACAATGGTTTGCACTATGGTGACTTGTGATCGGCTAGTAGCAGGATCGGTACTCGAGGCGTGATACGTTGTAATTTTTTGAGTTGCGATGGCGCCGAGAGGTGTACTGAGATGCAGATGACGAGTTGTCTCTTTTACCTTTGTGTGTTGTGTAGAGTGCGCAGCGGAAGTGTGTGGGCTTATAATCCACTGGTCGAGGATCGTTGGTTGGAAGATTTTAGCTAGCCGAGAGGATTGTTTCCTCGGTGTGTCTTCATTTGGGATGTATGTGCTTCGATGTTGTTGGTTGCCGTGCCGTTGCTTGTGACATTGTGATTATTGGCATTGGCAGTTTCAAGAATTAGGGAAATATGTTGGCACTTATGCTGATTGAGTACCTTTTCTTTATCTGCATTTCTTGGAAGCTGTGCTCTCAGGAAGTGATCGTGGTCCTAGAGATGCATTTTTCGAGCAGTTGTTGTGGGTCCTTGTTAGTAAGCTATGCATGGCTAGTTCCTTTTTAGCCATATGGTTAGCTATGATTATGCCTTGATGTTGTTGGTTTTAATTGGTTCCTTTCAATGACGTGAGTGTGATGATCAACAATATAACATGGATATGAACTCAATCTATAAGCAAGTATAGCATCAACTTAAGCAATCAGCATGGAACTAAGCATGGGCATGCCATCTTCATTAGCAATAATCAAGGGAAAGAAAGAAAACACACGTCGGGGCGTGGAACAAAGGAGTGAAAGAAACACACACCGTAGGTGTGGAGCAAGTTAACTAAAGCAAAGAAAGAGAGATATGGGGAAGAGAAGAGGACTATTACCCAAACTAGAGGAATGTGATCGCCACCAAAGTAATTTAACTAGCCAAAGCTAAGAAAAATACCTTGAAAATAGGTGGATGCAACACCCGCCCACGGGAGATAGAAACTTCACTCTGCGAGAATCAACAGTCGTATATCAGGTCGCCACAGGTCGTCAGACGGTCTTACGACAAACCGCCACAGATCCTCAAACGGTCTGATGTAGAACCACCATAGTGCACGGAACGACAAGTTGGGACTTTCATCTCCACTTCTCTTGGCCAGCCAGAAGACTTGGGCCTCATGCTAGGAACCTTGTAAACCTGCAAAAAAGAGTCGAAACACATAAACAAAACCCAGATTAGCCCTAGAGCAAGAGTAGTATCTATAATGTTAAGGAACTTAAAAACATGCAAAAGAAAGGGTGGATACCTGGGGGTGTTGATTTTTTAACCCCTGTGGGGTGTCTTAAAAGATGGGAAGAGGTTTTAAAAATGATGCTAGGATGACAGAACGTGAGAGAGGAAGAGGGAAGATGCTATGAATGCTATGAGGGAGGAAAGAGAACTAAAGAACAAAAGACACTATGAAACCCTTAGAACACAATACTCCCTGGACCGGGAGGCTTATGGATGTGGACAGCACTTCTCCTTGGTGGGTACTAGCTTCAGGAAGTGGAAGCACCTCGACGTGAAGTCCAGAAATCTCCCCCTCAACCCATGAAGCCAAGGGTTCTATTTATAGGCCCTTAAGTCCCTGGACGAATTGGAGAGAATCTAGCTAGAAAATAGGATAAAACCCAGCAAACTCTCGTGGATAATACTCCCAAGAGTCCATAGAAACAAACGGAAACTTCTAAGGAACTCTAGCCAAAGTGGTCCATAAATGACCAAAGAGCTACCTCGTGAGGGTGAAAATCTCCAAGATGGATGCTCACTCAATGAAGACGCTTTCTATAAGCGTAAAGCAGGCCTGAAAACACGATATATAGTGTCGAAGGTGATATCAGCGAAAAACTTAAGAAGTCTGCTCCACACATGCGGAATGTCAGAACGGTCCACAAGTAGCCACAAAGACGTCTGATCAGGGAAGAAATGCTTAGAGGGATGATCCTCCTCATGAAGACCCTCCACATGTCCACAAAGTGGAGTTGGCAGCACAAATCGACATGTCGAATGCTAAATCATGGGAAAACTTGGGTTACCCGATTCAGGTACACATGGCATCGGAAAAGGGCCGTAGACGACCTAAAAGATGCCTAGTGAAGGCGAAAATGCTTCGAGTGATGACCAACTCGATGAAGAAACCCCACGTGGCTCTAAAGCAAGCCTGGCAACACAAATCACAGTGCCAAAGGCCGAATCAGGGCAAAACTTAAGAAAATCAGTACGACTTCGACACATGCCGAAAATCACTGAAAACCCCAAATCATGGCTTCGAAGCATATTCCGGGGCCACTACATCAACCCCAAGGCTACCCTGGATGACAAGCTCTCGCCGAGTCAATTTCAGGGTAAAATGTCAAAATTATGGAAAATGCCATCCATTGAGTCGGCGGCGCCTTGCACTGTGAGTCGATGGCGCCCAAGCACTCTGAGTCATTAGCGCCTTGCACTGTGAGTCGATCAGGTCCCCTTTATGGTTGGATCGGTGGCACCCCTGGCATTTGCGGACCGGCGAGTCGGTGGCATCCTTGGCATGATGGGCCGACGATTCGGTGATGATCCGCTCGTCCCATCCTGCACCGATCCCCTACTTCCATTCCTATATAAATTGGGCATTCGCCCTTGAGAAGAAGAAGAGAATACACACAAGAGAGATGAAGATAGAGCGGAAGAATACAAAGAGAAGATAAGAAAAGGGAGACAGACCTAGAGTGCAGAGAGACAGAAAGAGAGCGAAGAAGGTGAAACAGAGCGGAAGGAGGTGGGTTCCGTTCTGAGGAGAGCAGCCCTTCGTGTTCTTTTTTTTCATTTCTCTTTGAATTCTGTATTTTCTTTGTTTCCTTAATTCTCATTCCTCTGTCCCCTCTCTGATTACAAAGAAGAATAAAGGCTTCATTCATTTATTTGCTATGTATGCATCGTCTATCTATTCCTTTGCATTGCCTCTCTGATTTCTCTCCGTCTCTCCTTGAGCATGAGGAGGCCTTTGAGGGCTATAATTATTACAGATCCTAAGATCGCTCGGTGAGAGATAATGTGATGTTTTTTGTGTCAATGGCCTATGGCCACACCTGATAGGGCGATATCAAATTCCCTCCTCCAGGTATTTCATTTTTTTATTGTTGATCATAATGTCTGCGTGCGTGATCAAACAGGGTGCGTGCGTCTGTAGACGTGGAATGCAATGAATCAATAACAAGTGGATGGTCTGACGATGAGAAAGGTCGAGTGCTCCTTCATTCCCTCCATGAGTTGTAGGGGCACCGATGATATCCCTGACATTGGCTATGTTCTCACGCGGTCTATTGAGCTGGCCTCCGTTTGGCATCATGCATCACAATATGTTTCCCCGTGAGGTGTTCGATAGAGTGCCATTGGAGGCTTTCTTCTCCTCCATTCGCTAAATTTGGGCTTTCCAACGCCACTGACCACATATCAATCCGACGTCGGGGCCGATCACAGCAGAGGCTTTCATCGGATCGCGCACTGTGAAACAGCAGGTGCAGACCCGTGAAAAGTAATCTCGACGGGTAACGATCTGAGCCGCCGGCCTCCGACCGGTGAACCAGTGCGCCGCCATCCCCGGGAGCACCCCTCCAGGCATCCCCACTACAGTGGTGCTACCCCGGTCCCACACGGTCGCTCGGACCAGCACGTGGGCCCCACGGTCGCGAGTACGTGGGCCACCGAAGCTACACAAGAAGCTGCCCGTCAACCCGAACCCGTTACTCCCGGGTCCCACTGTATTGCCCTTTACCTCCCTGCGTGGGCATAGAAATCACTGCTGTAATTTAATTTCACTACTGTTCCGGGAGTATCAGTTCGGCCGGGGTCGTCTTCCCCACGCTGAGAGCGTAGAGGTATCGTGTTCGCTCCCTTACTTAGCATTTTACTTTATTTCATATATAATTGTTTATGCCGCTGCTAGAGAGCATGTGTTAGGGCTGTTAGCTCGATATATTTATTTCACCGCTGCTGCGAGAGAGAGCGTGACCATCTCGTGACCCGATCCGGGCACAAGAGAGAGCCGATCACCCTAGCTCACTATTGATTTCTCAACTGTGCACGTCCGTACGCTTCCCTCGTTAGGGGCGATCGTGAGCTTGCTTAGAGTCCAAGGATCGCATATCCAATTGGAGTCGAGTCGCGCGTCCGTCCCGCATCAGGCTAGCTCTAGGCATTTGTCGACTATTCACGTTTCTGAGATTACTTCCGTTGTGCACAAATGGCTTGGGGCATGATAGTTAAGTTGGTATCAGAGCATAGGTCTCAGGACTTATTTATTCCTAGGAAAAAGTCATAGGCTAAGTCCGAGGATTAGGACCCATACCTATGAACTAAGAAGAAATTTTGAAACCCAAGAGAGATTGGGTAGAGTCAGGATGAGATAGTTATTTAGTAATTATTTCTAGGTAAACTTCCCTCGATTCCATAAGGGATTAACGAGTCATTCCTTTTCTCAGGTACCATGGCTCATTGTTTAAACTGGGATGAGATGCAACAAACTGTTGCGGGTCTTACCCAGGCTCTTTAGATGGTGGCTCAAGCTGGCGCCAGGGCTGGCGCGAAAAATTTACATGGGAATTTTCATAGTTTAAATCTTCCCCGATTCTCTGGATTTGCCAACCCCGACGAATCAGAAAACTAGATCGATGAGATGAACCATATATTTGAGGTCATGTAATGCACTGACCAAGAGAAGGTTCATCTTGTCACATTCTAGTTAAAGAAGGATGCACGTATTTGGTGGAAGGCCACCTCAGCACAACTTCAAATTGCACAACTCACATGGGATGGATTTCTTACACTCTTCCGAGTAAAATATTTCTAGGAACATGTCAAGGAGCGGAAGGCTGCGGAATTTGCCTCCCTAAGGCAAAGAATGATGTCTGTAGCAGAGTATGAGTTTCAATTTTCTCGACCAGCACCATATGCTCCTCATTTGGTTAGTACTGATCTATTAAAGACTAACTGATTTATGGATGGCTTGAGGCCCATTTTTATTACTCAACTTGGACCCCAAAATATCCCTACATATGCAGAGATGGTCGAACGGGCACATGTATGTGAAAGGACCTTGGAAAAGGTCAAAAAATTCAAAGGCAAGGAAGAGCAGGAGTGCAATATTTCTCTGAGATTGATCTTCGATCAAGATACCACCAGTTGCGGATCAAGAATGATGATATCTTTAAAACAGCCTTCCATAGTAGGTATGGACATTTTGAATTTGTGGTAATGTCTTTTGGAGTAATGAATGCTCCTGCAGCTTTCATGCAGCTGATAAATAGCGTGTTCCCACCCTACCTAGACCAGTGGGTTGCAGTATTTATCGATGATATTCTGATATACTCCAAGAATGCGGAGGAGCATGTTGAGCACTTGAGGATGGCGTTGAAATTATTGAGAGATCATCAGTTGTATGTCAAGTTTAGTAAGTGTGATTTCTGATTGCAGAAAGTGTCCTTTCTGGGACACATTATCACTAAGGAGGGTATTTCTATTGACCCCTCGAAAGTGAAGGCAGTGAAGAACTGGGATAGGCCTGCAAATGTAACTGAAGTAAGAAGTTTTCTAGGCCTGGCAGGATATTATCGAAGGTTTATTAAGGATTTCTCCAAAATTACGGTACTCTAACAAGACTAACCCGCAAGGAGAACCGATTTGAGTGGTCGGAAGATTGTGAATGGAGTTTTCAGACTCTGAAGGAGTGTTTAACCATTGCCCCTGTTTTGACCTTACCTTCAGGGGAGGGAGGTTTTATAGTTTACACTGATGCTTCAGGTATTGGCCTAGGCTGTGTGCTCATGCAGCATGGGAAGGTAATAGCCTATTCTTCTAGATAGTTAAGAAAGCACGAAGAGAATTATCCTGTCCACGATTTGGAGCTAGCAGCTGCAGTATTTGCCTTGAAGATTTGGAGGCACTACTTGTATGGAGAAACATTCATGGTGTTTTCTGATCATAAGAGTTTGAAGTACCTATTTTCTCAAAAGGAGCTTAATATGAGGTAGAAAAGATGACTTGAGTATTTGAAAGATTTTAAATTTTCTATAGAGTACCACACTAGAAAAGGTAATGTAGTGGCAGATGCTTAGCAAAGTTATCAAGTCTCATGTTGCAAGAATGGAGATTGCTGGAATAGTTGGCTAGTTTAAACCTCAATGCTAGTGAGGATCGGGTCATGATTGCACGGATTCAGCTTTGTCCAGAGTTATTGATGGAAATCAAGTCCCTGCAAGGACATGATCCGATGTTGGTAGAGATCAAGAAAAGTCTGAGCAATAGGCCTGATTTTATTTTAGCCGACAACGGTAGGTTGTTATTTCGGGGAAGAACTTGTGTTCCTGATGTAGCTAAAGTAAAAAGTAAGATCTTAGAAGAAGCCCATAGGTCCAGGTATATTATTCACCCTGGAAGTACAAAAATGTACCAGGACTTGAAAAGGTCTTTTTGGTGACCAAACATGAAAAAGGAAGTAGCAGAATTTGTGAGTAGATGCTTGGTATGTCAGTAAGTAAAGGTTGAGCACTTCAGACCTGTTGGGAAGTTAAAGCCGCTCGATATACCACAATGGAAATGGGAGAGCATTGGCATAGATTTTATCATCGGTCTACCTAGGACTCGCAGCAGATTTGATGCGATATGGGTCATTGTTGATAGACTGACTAAGTCTACTCATTTCTTGTCCATTAAGTCGATGGACAGTTGATGTTTTGGCTACTCTGTATATAAAGGAGGTTGTAAGACTTCATGGAATACCGGTAAGTATTATGTCAAATAGAGACCCCAGGTTTACCTCACATTTTTGGAAAGGACTAATGAACAATATGTGCGGACTTCTTAAGGAGCATAAAAAGATATGTACGGACTTTGTTGAGAAACATGCACGACCTTATTATTTGGAAGAAGAAACATGCTCGGACATGATGTGGACACTCTGCATAGACTTCATATAGACAGCGTGCATGGACGTTAGTTTAAGACAACATGCATGGACTTCATATGCCATGAAGCCAGGAATGTGCTTGGACATATATATGCACGGACCTTGCTTTAACAAAATGCACGGATTTTATTTGTTCCGAAGAAGAAAAGTGTACGGACTTGTCTGTGCATGGACTTTACTGAAGAAAAACATGCATGGACTTTGTATGTACAAAGGTGGACGGACTTCACCATGCTCGGACCTGAAATAGATATGCACGGCCTTTGCTACAGTGTATGCTCGGACCTCAATCGGATATGCATGACCTTTGCTACAGTGTATGCTCGGACCTCAATCTCAACTGAGACCAGATACGCACAGGTTTAAGGAATCGCGCACGGACTTAACACACGATCAAATAGGAACATGCATGGACTTTCTTATTGTTGTAAGCAGAAAACTTGCAAGGAGTTGCAATGTGCTCGGACTCAATTTTTCTACTAAGGCCAAGACATGCAAGGACTCATATGCACAAACTCACATATATGCATGGACTTGATTGTGCGATAGCAAGAAACCTGCTCAGACTTTGGCGACCCGCTTGGACATTGGCGACCCAAAACATGCATGTACTTACATCGTGCTCAGACTTGTTCTGAGCAAGACAGTGTGTATAGACTTTAACATGCTCAAGGGCAAACAAAAACATGCACGGACTTAGAACGAGTGTGCACGGACTTGTTCAAGATGTGCACGGACTTAGACAGAGTTTGCACGGACTTGGAAGAACAACGTGCACGGATAGAATCCAAACGAAGTCTGTACAATAGCTAAACAAAGTCTGTGTATGCTAAGACATGCATGGACACAACAAAAGGTGCACGGACTTGGTGAACTGAGATGTAAGGACTTTGGATTGAGGTACACGGACTCAGACTTGCACTGACTTTAAGTGTATGCTATGACATGCACGAACTCAACAAAAGGTACACGGACTTAGACTTGCACATACTTTAGACATATGCACAGAGTTTGTAAAGGAGTAAGCAACGTGTGCACGGACTATGCACGGACTTGGAATGACAAGAAGTGCACTGACATTGAAACATGCAAATGAAATCTGCAGATACTTTGAAGCTTACAAGGGCACAGTCTGCAAGGACTTAGTTTATGCATGACAGATGAAACAACTAGGCAAACAAGCAGAATTTGCACGAACTTGTAAGATGCAAACAACGTGCATGGGCTTGGAAAGGATCAGCACATTGTGCACTAACTTGAATCATACAGTGTGCACGGACTTGAAGAAATGAATAAACATGCACGGACTTATGAGTATGCAAGTCAGTGGAATGTGCACGGACTTGGTGATATGTGCACGCACATAGATGAAACAAGGTGCATGGACTTTGAACATATGCACAGACTTGTGTTTATTCCAACCAAAACATGCATGGCGTTAACACTGCACGGAGCAAAGTGTCGACCCCATGGGTCGACCCTTTTTACGTGGTGTTCTGTTTGCATTAAAAATGCGCACCCACAGAGCAAAGTGTTGACCCCATGGGTCGACCCTTTTTCTAAACTTGGAAGAGTATCGAGTCGTCTTCGCAACGACAGTCGTCTCATCCCGGCATGTCTATGTGTCATTGTCGAGTTCTAGTCAACTCAGTGTGACCCAGTGGTTGACAGGTGACCTTGTGTGTGTCTCAGCAGTTCTATCTAGCCTGAGATAGTAGTTCTGGAAGTCTCGAGGTATCATCTTACCTCAGTTTATGTGTCCAAGTGTGTTGAGGATTCTTGGTGTTCCCTCAGGTCTCCGTGAGTTATTTCCTGTGGTTGTGTCATTTCCTCTGGCTTAGGATTAGACTGATTGACGGTTTGTCTGCCATCCTACGATGATCTTGCCTCCGAGTTATGAGACTCAAGGATCATTACGCTAATAGGTCTAGTTGCCTTGTCGTGAGTCCGTTGGCGGTTGGTGTACTACCTTGGTGCTTCGTAGTATGTGCGACAGTGCTTTCTTGCTTATCTGTACTCTAGCACTCATGTTTTGGAGTCTGTGTCTAGTGAGCCTTCACTAGTCATAGCTTGACGATATGTTTTGGCATGTCAGCCAACCTGGGAGTGGTGGCATGGCAGTTCCCGAGATACGATTTTTAAGCTAGTTCTATGGCCCCGGTACAACCGTAGCGTCCTACGGAGGGGAATAGTAGATAGAGGCCTGGCCTAGGCGACAGCCAGTATGTGCACACGTGATCAGGGGCGTTAGGACTTGTGCTGACGGGCATGACCTAGACTAGTCACTCGTTACTATAGCTCCTGTTCTAGTTCAGAGCGTACCTCGATCTCTGTCATTCTGGGCATCCGTAGAGAGGTACTTGAGGCGTAGTGTAAGACGTCAATGGATGCAGCTGGCTGTTCTTCTAGTGAGGAGGTTCTTCCGTCACGTGATGCGTGACTCTCATGTTTCTCAGAGTATGTGTCCCCTTCCGAGTCAGCCTAGTCTTGGCTCCATCTAAGATCAGCTTCCCCTATTGAGTTGGTTTGGGCATGGCTTTGTCCTGGACCAGCTTAGTGTGGCGTACATGGCATTCCAGTCATGTATGCGGTTGTGTTTAGGGGAGCGTGCACGACGATGTAGTCGTGCGGGCTATAGAGTTTGTCCTGTCTATCTAGGTCTTCTTCTAAGATTGTTGTCTGGTCTTGTAGGCCTTTGTCTTAGGCCTCACGCTCGTCGACAGATCGGTGACTCCTGACCTTCCGAGTTCAGGGTTGGCCTTTTGTTGTTGTTTGGAGTAGCTTGGGAGCCGAGGTTAGTTCAGCGACAGTGCTTGCTGGCTTTTCCCTTTTCTTTTAGCTGTTCTACTTCTTCCGTTCTGGCTTTCTTTTTCAACTTTGTAGTTTAGTTTTCTTGCTTTACTACTGCCTGCTATTTTAGCGTGTTACTGTGTTATTTTTGAGTGGGGATCCACGTGACCACTATTGAGCCAGTGACACGAGGCGCACCCCTACTTTCCCTGACACGTTCTTCCCCATCCACAAAAATCAGGAAGGCATTCTGATCACGTTTTCTAATTTTTAAATTTCGTCCACCTTGCTCTTTCAGATCTGCCAGAATTCTGGGCAGATTCCACCCCTTCTGAGCATCACGTCTTAGAGCATGTTTTGATTTTTTTTGGTTCTACCAATTTTACTGGGAGTTCCTCCATTCATCCCCTCCATGCCCAATTTTTTTCAATTTTTAGTTCGTCCATTTCCATTTTTGTAAAAATAGCCTTCCGAGTCAGCTACAGTGTCTGCCCCCCTCTGCTCTAACTACTGCAAGTCAAAAGGGCAAGTCTGCTAACAAATGGTCAATGCCAAGGGAAGAAGTTCACACAATTGATTTCGAAGCATTTAGCCAACAAGAAGAAAAGGAAAAAGAAGTGGTCAACCCTCCTCCTGCTAAACCAGCTAAGTAGCAAGAAGTCCCATCCTTGCGAGCCAAAATGAAAAAGTTCTATTCTTTCCCCAGGGACAGGACTCGGATCCTCTTTGAATGGGTTATCCAATACAACAAGGTTACTTTACTGGGGCCGAAGAGATTAGAAGATGCTAGAAAGAAAGATCATGTCCAAACCACCAGATGGTTAGGCACCCTATTGAAGATTGATACATCTTTAAAGACGTTATTGAAAAGTTAATCAGGAGAGGGGAGCCACAATTGGGCGACTACAAGGTTGATCCTCCTCGCACGCATGAGTTGCCTGCTATGGAAAGAACAGTCAATATGGTATCTCTATACCAGCAATCATCTAAAGAGGTAGCGAAAGCTTGCATGGTACATCAAGTGTCAGCTGCAGAAAGGAAAAGGAGAATAAACCAAGGGACAAGTGGAAGAGCATCATACTCTCTTGCAACACCCTATTAGCCTTGCCTAGTGCAAGTCGAGCTGTTGAAGAAGAAGAAGAAGAGATATGCTACACACATGTAAGGATAGGTCAAGTTGTAGCATCTACCTCTCGTCATCAATCCTAGGGAGAGTGGGGGCACCCTCCACCGCTTGCTGAAGTAGTGTGCTATCATACCCCTCCTCTACGTGAAACTGTGGAGGCAAGAGCTTCAATTTATACAGGGTTGTGTTGTATCCCTGTGGTTTTGTTAATGTCTAACAATATAAGTCAATTGAGTTTGCATGAAGAAATGGTCCTTGTGCCATGAATAGGAAATGTCATATTCGCTGCATGCCTCTTGCCAAGTCAGGTTGATGCACCATTAACTTTCATGTTATTAGGTCGATGCATCATTGGTCTTTCATGGTTTCCAGGTCGGTGCACTCAAGAGAGAGGTCTATGCATCAGTGTCAGCCTATATATAACTCAGGTCGATGCACTTAGAGTCGTTAAAGGAGTAAGGTCGATGCAGATGACTGTGAGTCAAAGAAGACAGGTCGATGTAGAAAAGGGTTACGGTATATCAGGTCGAGGGAAATAGAGTTTGTGCTAAGAAAGGTCGATGCACATGAAGACTTGAAGCTCTTAAGGTCGATGGACATGAACTTAAGGTCGAAACACATAAACTTAAGGTTGATGCACATGAAGACTTGAAGCTCTTAAGGTCGATGCATATGAAGACTTGAAGCTCTTAAGGTCGATGCATATGAACACGTGAAGTTGTCAAGGTCGATGCATCCAAGTAACTCAAGTCATTAGGTCGATGCAGCTGAACAATACTTGGGAACACCAGGTCGGTGCACCTTAAGCAACTTCAAAAGGAAGGTCAATGCACCTCAGCTATTTCAGAAGAAAGGTCGATGCATAAACACAAGGCCCAAGAAATCAAGTCGATGTAGACCTTCATTCGGTAATAGTCTAAAGAATCGGAACCCAGTTTCGCAACCTGAGTTCAGATCCGATTAAGAACACTAACTCCAGCGATAGAATGGCACGTGATCCAATATGAGGTGGCATACTTTTCCAATGGATTCTAGAGGTAGAATATTCGGTGTGCCAGGTGGACCAATGAGTCTGGACGTCCTCGACTGTGAGGACCTGGGAGTCGAGCCGACCGGCGACGCTGTCGGCCAGGGCCTCGAGCTGCTCGGGCGTGAGCACCGGCGCGGGCGGCGGCCCGTCGAGGCTGGCCAGGCTGGCGAGCACCGTGCCCTGGAACGTCGGGTTGTCGAACCGGTCGTCGGGGCGAGCCGTGCCGTTCGGGCCGCCGAGGCCGCGGGCGGTCGCCGTCCACCGCCAGGTGTCCGCCATCCACTGTCCAACGGTCAAGCCGGGCACGCCGGGCACTTCCTGCTTCATGTCGATCATGTCGTCCCCTCCGAGTGGGTCGTAGCCGTCGGCCCGGCCGTCGCTGTCGCAGTCCGACCGGCCCGAGATGTGGATGTGGCCGCTGTCCGTCGACGAGCGCGTCTCGCGTTTGAGAGGGCGATTCAGGTCCATCCACCGCTCTTGGCGGCAGGCGCCCCGCTCGTCGGTCCAGTTGATGTACTTGATCCACATGACGCCGTCGACGCCGGCGTCGCGGTCGCGGATCAGCTGCCGGGCGATCGCCGCGTTCTCCGCCCGGCCAGCCGCGGTGTCGGTACGGGGCATCACGTCCAGGGCATGCCCGACCCCGAACGCCGACTTCACCGGCCAACCCGTCGCGGAGAACGGGGTGTGGTCCTCGGGCGTCGACGCGCGCAGGTGCCCCTGGTCCGGGTAGTCGTACACGGTCAGCCCGTGCCCGCGCAGGACCCGCTGCAGCGCGGCCGCCGGGCGCATCAGCGCGTACGGGCTGCCGGCCGACAGCCAGACGTGGTGGGCGTTCGACGGTGCCATCGTCAGTCCCTGATCACGTACGGGTTGGCGAAGTAGTAGCCCTGCGGCAGGCCCACCAGCCACACCGGGTACGCCCCCGGGTGCTGCTCCTGACAGAAGCCGGAGTACTCGCCCTCGCCGCCGTCGACGTAGAACGCCGGCGTGTCGTAGGGGTAGTCGACGAACATCTCCGTCACGGCGCCGTCGGCGCTGCCGTGCGCGATCAGCCAGGCGCGGGCCTGGTCCCGTGCATCCTCGGCGGTGGTCCCGCCGGTGATGACGCCCATCCACGGGCAGTACCACGCTGTCGTGAACGCCATGCCGTCCCCCTATGCCCGGTCGTACGTGATGTCGATGCCGTACTTGTCGCCGGTCGCGGCCGTGGCCGGTGACAGACCGGACACCACGCCGCCCGAGTTGTCCATGATGATCTGCGAGTTGGAGAAGAACCGGGTGCCGCCGGGCCTGCCCTGTGCGCTCACGTCGTCCATGTGGCTCACGCCGCGGGCGAACGTCACCGCGTCCGCGCTGGCGGTGAACGGAAGGTTGAAGATCCAGAACCCGTTGCCGGGCGAGCTCGTCGACCCGTACGTCAGCAGGATCTGCAGCCGCACGCCCTTGGCGCCGATCAGCTGGTACCGGCCGACCAGCGTGCCGTTGCCCAGCGAGGGGTTGCTGACACTGCCCGTCCACGTCAGCGTCGGCGAGTTGAACGCCACCCACGCCGGCGCGTACAGCGCCTGCACGTCGGCGTCGACGTCGGTGGCCAGGAACTGGATGTCCTCGTACGGGCGGACGTCGTCCGTCGAAGTCGGGTAGCGGTAGGCACGGTTCGCGGTGGTGGCCATTGATGTCTCCTATCGCTGCCAGGTGATCGTGAGGCTGAACGCTGGTCCCCAGTCGCCGAGGCCTGCGAACTGGACGTACGGGTCCCCGTCCGCGTCGAAGAACGCGAGCCCGCCGGCGGTGCCGTCGACCATGCCCTGTGCCCACGAGGTGGGGATGGTGAAGACGGTGGACCGGCCCACGGCCAGTGACGGGCCTGCCGTCGTGCTGGTCAGCGTGACCGTCCCCGCGGGCCGGGTGCTGTTGGTCATCAGGCGCATGGTGCTGCCGCCGGCGGCGAACGCACCGCCGGTCTCGCGGCGCACCTGCACCACCGCGGACAGCACCGTCGCGCCGGCCAGCGATCGGGGGGCGCTGCCGTAGAAGACGGCGCCGGTGTGGTTGCCCGCGCCGCCGTACTGGCCCTGGTAGACGGTGGTGTTGTCGGTGCGCCAGGCGCCGTTGCGGTAGGAGCGGGTCTCCACGGGCGTCACGACCAGGGTGCCGGTGACGCCGGTCGGTTGCGCCGGCGGGCCGGGCTGGTTGATCGGCGAGGCGGGTGCGGCGGCGTACGCCCGCCCGAGCGCGAACCACTGGGCGCCGACCTTGGTCACCACGATCACGTCCCCGGACGCCACGGTGAGGTCCCGGGCCACGGACACGGTGGTGACGGCGCCGTTGATCAGGGCGGTCACCGTGCTGCCCGACTTCGCGGCCGTCGCTGTGGCCAGCAGGACCTCGCTCACGACAGCAGCCGCACGGTGAGGCGCTGCGGGCCGCCGCCAGCCACGTAGGGCAGGGTGAGCGCTTCGATCGAGCACAGGGCGCCGTTCACGGTGCCGACGTCGCCCAGCTGCAGGGCGGGGTTCGGGACCATCGTCACCACGAGGTCCCGGCTCGCCTCGCGCTGCTTGCGGGCGAGGACCGTCGCGGCGGCCACCGACGCCTCGGCGACGGTGGTGAGCAGCGGGGAGGAGAAGAAGTACGGCACGGGCAGCGGGTTGAACACGGCGTCGAGGTCGAACGCGGTGCCCTGGACCTGGCCGCCGTCGGACGCGGTGCCACGCGCGACCACAGCGGTGTACGCGCCTTCCCGGGTGCTGCCCCCGGCAACGGTGACGACGGTCCCGCCGACGCCGTCGGTGAGCGAGAACACGGGGGTGGTGGACTGGGTGGCGGGCTGGACGAGCAGGTACCCGGCGGGGTCGACGTACGCGTCGGCGGGCCACGCGTCGAGCAGCTCGAGGACGGCGCCGAGCCGGTCCTCGTCGTAGTTGATGCCGGCCGGGACCGCCCGGTCCACGAGCGCGGAGTCGACCAGCACCGTCAGCGCCGGTTCGACCAGCCCCCGCAGGGTGGCTGCGAGGGTGCCGGTCGGCTGGTACGGGGACACCAGCCGCGCCTCGTCGATCAGCGTCAGCATGCCCACGGCGCTGACGTTGACCGCGTCGCCGTCCGTCACGCTCTCGGAGATGAGGAACACGCCCCGCTGGAACCACTCCACGTTGGACCCGGCCACGCTGACGCCGAGCTTGACGTGGAGCCGCTGCCCCTTGGCGGCGAGAGGGTGGTCCTCGCCTTCCGGTGCCCACGACACAGATCGGTCGCGCCGCGGCACGGTGAACGTGACCCGCTCCGGCACCCGCAGCGACCGGTCGCCTTCCTCGCTGGCGCTGTCGACCGGCACGTCGGCGGCGAGCAGCTGGCCGTCCCGCCAGGACTCGACCCGCAGGTGCGTCCGGTAGCTGCGGGTGAGGACGTCGGTGGCCGTGGCGGACAGGGTGATCATGTGAGTTCCGCCTGTGCCAGCGCGAGATAGGTGGCGTACGCCGCCGCCAGGTCGGCGTAGGTCAGGCCCGTGTACAACGCCTCCAGGTCCGCGTAGGTGTAGGTGGCGGCGGCCAGGCTCTCCGCCCAGCGCTCCACCTCGAGCACGTCGAGGACCAGGACGCGGCGTTCGTCGCTGCCGTCCTGCGACCAGCGGCGCTCCCGGTGCCCGAGGACCACCACATAGCAGTCCACGCCGTCGTACCCGCCGGGCTGGCGGATCTGGACCACGCCCTCCGTGGCCCCCGCGAGGAGGGTGAGGACGTTCTGCAGGGCGGACGTGGTCTCGATGTACAGCTCGATCGTGCCGGTGAACCCGGCCGTGTCCCCGACGACGGCGACGTTGCGGCCGCCGACCTGGAACGTGGACGCGCGCCGGTCCCGGGACCGCTCCGGCGCGGCGAGGATGACCACCTCGGCGGCCAGGCCGGTGACCGCGTCGGAGATCGCGACCTTGCCGCCGGGCAGCGTGTAGGTGGTGGACCCGGTGGTGTACTCGACGCCCTCGACGACGGCCACGTAGGACACGGGGACACCGAACGGGATTTCCGCGTCCACGACCAGGAACGACGGGTCCGTCACCGCGTCGGACGTGCTGGCGCGCACCAGGGTCCGTTCGCCGCTGACGACCCGGTACACGGCGACGCTGTCGCCGAGGGTCAGGTCCGTCAGGGACAGCAGCGTCCGCGGCGGGTAGACGTCCTGGGTCGTGACGGCGAACGA
Organism: Amorphophallus titanum; assembly: GCA_024336825.1. NCBI lineage: Eukaryota > Viridiplantae > Streptophyta > Magnoliopsida > Alismatales > Araceae > Amorphophallus > Amorphophallus titanum. Next base: position 95,887 of record JANBPO010002829.1, read on the forward strand.
CGCGGCCGGCTTGAGCGCGAGCAGCACGGCGCGGGAGATGGCGGCGGCGCCGCCGGTGACGGTGAGCGTGCCGGAGGGGAAGTCCGTCGCGGTCGTCTGGATCTGGTACCGCCAGCCCTGCACCGCGTCGTCGCCGGCGGTGACGTTCGCGGCGGTGCCGAAGCTGGTGAACCCTGCGGGGGTGCTGATGGCGCTGGCGTCGTCCTGCTTCCAGACGGCGAGGATCAGCGCGTGCCGGTCCTTCGGCACCGTCAGCGCCGGGTAGGCGATGTTCTGCGCGGAGCCGTTCAGCTGCGTCGCCGAGGCGGTCAGGGTGGTCAGCACCTCGCGGGACACGCCCCGCCACGTCGCCGTCTGCGCGATCGTGTCGGCGCCGGCGACGCCGCCGGTGAACGTGATGGTGGGTGCGGCGTCCCCAGCCTGGTAGAAGCGGGCCATGACGCGCTCGTTGCCGAAGTCGACCAGCGACGTCCAGCCGGCCGGGAGGTCGACGGTGCCGGTGCCGCTGTTGCGGATCGTCGCGTGGATGAGGACCAGGTCGCCGTCGGTGGTGGAGGCGTGGAACGCCGGCGTGACGCTGGCGTTGACGGCGGTGGCGGGGCTGCTGGACCCGACGAACGTGATGGTGCTCATCGGCGGCCCGTCTTCGCGCGCCAGTCACGGCGCCGTTCGCTGCTCAGCAGTGCGCGGTCGGTGTACTCGCGGAACGGCCGGCCGTCCAGCATGATCACGTTGCTGACCTCGGCGTGGAGAGCTGCCGGCCCGCCGGTCCGCGACCCGCCACGTTCACCGGCGAACGCCGCCGCGGCGGCCGCCTGCCACGAGGTGAGGCCGGACAGTCCCGCGTTCTGGCTGTTGCCGGTGCGCTGGTCGACACCGCCGGCGGCTTTGCGGCCACTGCTCGGGTCGATGTACACGCTGGCGTTGATGCGGACCGTCTTCACGGGGTCGATGCGGTTCAGGGCGCGGTTGACCTCGTCGGCGAACGCGTTGAACTTCTTCGCCGCCTCCTGCAGCTTCGGGCCGATGCCGGGCATCCACCCGAAGGCGCTGGCCGCGCCGTTGATGATCGTGCCGAAGAGGCCCAGGAGGATCGGTACCATCTTCTTGACCGCCTGGCCGATGAGGTCGACAGCCTTCGTCACCCCGTCGAGCACGAGCAGGAAGTTGACGAGGAAGGTGCCGGCGGCCTCGCCGAGGAACCGGAAGATCCGCGAGCCGACCTGGTCCCACCACACGGCGATGATCGGGGCCCACGTTTCCCACGCCTTCTTCAGCGACGCGACGAACTTGGACCACCGTTCCTGGATGTCCGGAATGTATTCGCGGAAGCCGTCGACGAACTTGCGCAGCGACTTCTGGATGCCCTCGGCGATCGCGATGCGGCCGGAGTCGTTCTTCCACCGGTCGAAGAGGTCCTTCACGATGGGCGTAGCGCCCTTGAACAGCTCCTTGACCTTGTCCCAGTGGTTGACGATCAGCGAGAACGAGCCCGCCAGGATCGCCGGGATGTTGCCGGTGGCGACGCCGAGAGCGATCGCGCCGCCGGCGGCGACGTCGGAGAACGCCTTGACCTTGTCCTTGTTCTCGGCCATCCATCGGCCGACGTCCCGGATGACGGTGAACGTGTCCTTCAGCCGGCCGCCGTACCCGGACAGGTCCTTGAGGGCGGCGTTGATGTCGTCGAGGTCGTGCTGCTCCGCCCAGGTGGACAGCTTGTCGAGGATCCGGCCGATGAGGTCGCCGAGCCCTGCGATGCCCCGGTCGGCGGCCTTCCCGGACAGAGCGCCGAACGCGGCGACCAGGCGCAGCACCTTCGGGGTCAGCGCCTCCAGGGTCTTGGCGGTGCCGAGCGAGATGGACGCGATGAGCTGCTGGCCGGGTGCGGTGTTCAGCCAGCGCAGCGTCCCGGCCGTGATCGCGGTGAGCTGCGTGGCGATGCCCTGCATGCCGCGCTGGATGGTGGGGATGTTGACCCGGGCGAACTCGTTGGCGAGCGGGCGGATGCCACGTGCGGCGGTCTCCTCGAGCCGCTTGGTGAACCGCGACGCGTTCCCGTCGGCGTCGCGGAACGCGCGGATGACCGGCTCGAACCCCTTCACGAATCCGGGGCCCATCAGCTTCGCGGTCTGCTTGAGCAGCACGAACGAGCCGATGAGCGACGGCACGAACGCGATCAGCGGAGTCAGGTTGGCGATCTTGCTGCCGAACGCCGCGACAGCCTTACCCGCGGCGAGCAGGCCGGAGACCGCCGGGCCGGCGACGGACGCCACCGCAGCCACGGACGCCGCGACCTTCGCCACCGCGCGGGCCGCAGCGAGGCTCGCCTTGCTGACCCGCTTGAGCGAGGCGACCCACTTGTTCTCCTGCTTCTCCTCCCGCTGCACGGCCTGGTGCAGGTGAACGACGTTGTTCGTGATGTTCTGGATGTCCGTGGACGAGTTGTCCTCGACCCGGACGTCGATGAGGACGGTGGTGTCATCGGCCACGCGGACCACCCCCCGCGAGCCCGGCGCGGTTCAGGAGGCTACCGGCCATGACGGATCACATCCGCTGCACGGCTCGCGGCGCGGCCCACGGCCCGGGGCCACTCCGGCGAGTCGGCGATGGGCTCGGAGTACACCTTCGGCGTCACCAGCTGCACCGACCAGTCGCGGGTGCCGCGGCGGCCCCACGCGGGGTGACGCACCCGACCGCGGTCCAGCGCGCGCAGGTCCGACGCGCGGTAGAGGCTGGTCCGGTGGACCTTGAGATGCGCGGTGATGACGTCACCGGTGGTCTGCACCTGCGCGGTGACGTGCGCCGCCGCCGCCCACGCGTTGAGGCCGCCGGCCTTCGGCAGCTTCCCCAACGCAGACGTCTTCACCCTGGCCCGGATGACCGGCAGCGGGTCGTCCAGCTCGCGCCGTACCTCGCGGGTGACGGCGTGGCCTTCGTTGAACCGCACGAGACGACGGCGCAGCGTGGCGAGCGTGATGCTCACTGGTCACCGTCCCCTCTTGGCCGCAGCCATCTCTTCGTCCAGGTCGTCGGCCAGGGTGGCGAGGTCCCGGGGTTCCCATGTGGTCAGCAGCTCCGAGAGCGGTTGTCCGCTGATCCGTGCGAGGCGGACCAGCGCCTGCCTCACGGAGCCGTCTGGCCAGGGTCCTCGGCATCAGCCGGCAGCTCCGACTCCTCGTCGTCGACGGGGAGCACCTCGATGCAGCGGGCCGTCCAGGTCTCCCACGGCTCTGCGGTCTTCTGCTGCCGTACGGACGCCGCCCACGCCAGGAAGCGGAAGAACGCCATCGAGACGCGCTCCTCCATCTGCGAGATGGGCCAGCCGAACGACTGGACCTCCCACCGCGCCACGTCCCGCTGGTCGGCGACGACGACGTACTTCTCGCCGCCGTCCATCTCGACGTCGAGCTCGAACAGCATCGTGGCCATCAGGCGCTCGTTCCGATCACGATCACGTCGTAGGTGACCGAGGTCCCCGACGACGAGTTCGCGACGTGCAGCAGGTCGGCGGTGGTCGCCGTGACCGCGTAGCCGGCGCTGTCCGCCTGGCCGGCGAACACGGCGAACGTGGCGCCCGGGCGGACGGTGACGATGCCGGTCGTCTGCGGGACGATGATCGTCGACAGGCCCGCGGATACGCCGCCGACGAGCACGTTGTTCGTGTTGCCGGCGGCCGCCGAGACGATCAGCGCCTTGATCTTCGCGAACGTGATGGAGGCGCCGAACGCGTCGGTAAGCACGCCGGCCAGGTCGAGGTCCTCGGTGCCGGACGCCGCCAGGGTGCGCGTGTCGTGGAAGATCTTGTCCGCCTGACCGGCGCCGGTGCCGGTGGACAGGACCGTCTCGTACGTCTTGAGCAGCGGAACGGACCCGGTGGCGAGGTCCAGCGCAGAGGTGTAGTTGGCGTTGACGGCCAACGAGATTCGGGTCGCGAGTGGCATGGGGTCCTCAGCTCGTTCCGAAGGTGACGCCGCCGATGACCGGCAGGGTCAGGTCCATGACCTGGTACGCGCCCTGCTCGCCGCCGTACTCCGGCATCATCGCGATCGCGGAGAACGTGGCCTTGGACTGGCCGACGCCGGTCCGCGGCTGGAGCACCCACGACAGGGTCAGGCCCGAGTTCGTGCGCAGGTACGCGGCGAGGCCACCGGCCACGTTGATCTGCAGGCCGGTGAGTTCGAGGGACCACACCACCGAGTCGACGTCCTGCACCACGCCGTCCGGGACGAGGGTCCGGTACGTCTGGATCGGCTGGTCGGGCACCAGCCGCGCCTTATTGATCTGGTTGGTGTACTCCACCGCGTCGACGGTGATCAGGGCGTCGCGGAAGACGTACGCCCCTGACGGTGCAGGCATGGTGCTACTCCTCTGCCGTGAGTGTGATTTCGAGGGCGTACAGATCCCCGCCGGCCGAGGCCAGCAGCACCGGCGCCATCTGCTGGACGGACCCGTGCGGTTCGAGCGCGTAGAACAGGGGCGGCCAGTGCTCGTCCATCCACACCGAGGCGGCCTCTTCGTCCTGCGGCAGCATCACCCGGACCCGCCACGACGCGGTGAACGCTGTCCCCCGCTGCCGGGTGAGCGGCCCCAGCACCGGCCACGCGTCCCCGATCGCGGGCGTGGACGGCCGATGCGCGTGCCCGGTGACGTCCGGCACCGCCGTGAGGGCGGTCGCGAGCTCCTGCCGCTTGCCGACGAGGGTCATCCGCACACCAGCTTCCGGTGGGGCGCCTCAAGACGGCGGACCTCCGCGTCGCGTCCGGGGATCGGCATGGGCCCGCGGTCCGCGTCGCCCTGCGCCATGCCCAGCGTCATCTTCCGGCGGGCGAGGTTGCACACCACCCGCCGCTTGAGCGCCTCGGTGAGGTCGGCGGGGACCGGGTCGGGGATGCGGCAGACGCGGGCCTGCGCTTCCGTCTCCGCGTCGATGGCGCCCTGGATCTCGTCCGAGGTGTGCCCGGTGAGGGACTTGTCGTAGTAGCGGATGTCGTCCACGGTCACGGTCATGTGAACCTCAGCCCGATGATCGGACAGTTGTCGTTGTCCGCGATGACGGGGTTGGCGCCGGGCGAGCCGGTATAGCTGGTGCCGGTGCTGGTGATGCCGCCGGGCGCGGTCGCGCCGGTGAACATGTTGGCGCCGGTGAAGTACGGCACCATCGGGTCGTAGCTGACCGTGGCGCGCAGGGCCGCGCCGGTCGCGGTCTGCCCGATCACGGCCAGCCAGTAGAACCCGGCGGACAGCGCCTGGGAGATGGTGATGCTCTTGGCGCCCGTGGTGTCGATGGCGACGGTCCCCGCGTCGAGGACCACGGTGCCGGGCATGCCGCCGGTGCCGTCCGGTTGGTAGATGACCAGCCGCGCCACGCCGCCGGCAGCCGCGGCCGTGGCCACGTCGATGCCGATGCGGTCGGCGGTGCCGGAGGCGTTGAGCCGGAACGGCGCGGCGTACAGCCGGTTGAGCACGAGTGTGAGGTTGGCGCCGACGGGCCCGTAGTTGCCGCGGTACCACTTCCCGGACCACGGGGTGGCGCCGACCTTGAAGTCGGTGCCGGACCCGCCGCTGGCGGCGGCCCACTTGACGCCGTTGGTGCTCGCGGCGTCGGCGGTGAGCACCTGGCCGTCGCTGCCGACCGCGAGCCGGGCGACCGTGTCGCTGGCCGAGCCGACGAGCAGGTCGCCCTTGGCGTCGACGAGTGCCTTCGGGACCAGCGCCCCGACCTCGGTCTGCACGTAGGCGGTGGTGGCCAGCTGCGTGGTGTTCGTGCCCTGCGCGGCGGTCGGCGCGGCCGGCGTCCCGGTGAACGTCGGGGACGCCAGGTTCGCCTTGAGGTTCAGGGCGGTCTGCTGCGCGGTCGACACGGGCTTCGCCGTGTCCGCGGTGTTGTCGACGTTGTTGAGCGCCAGCGCGGTCTTGACCTGCGCCGGGGTGCGCGACGCCCACGCACTGCCGACGGACTGGATGATGTTGTCCGTGGTGGCGGTCAGCCCGGCGATCGTGGTGAGGTCGGCGTCCAGCGGCTGGTACGCGGCCGCAGCCGCCGAGGTGGTCAGCAGAGCGCTCGTGTCGGCGATGCCGTGCACGTTGGTGGTGTCCGCCTCGTGTGCTGCAACGGCGACGGCCGCGGTGCCCGCAGGGTCGTACACGCCCGCGTGCGCGTGGTTCCCGGCCGCGGCGGTGGTGCCGGTCGTGCCGAGCGCCGGAGTGCCGTGGGTGTGGTCGCCGCGGCTGTAGGTGGACGCGGCGCCGGCGCTGCTGGACGCCCCGTAGGACGTCTCCGCGGTCACCGTGCTCGACGGCGTGCCGCTGCCGCCACCGCCCGAGGGCGCATTGCCCAGCTGCGAGAGCGGGACCTGGCCGTCGGCGTCCAGCGACGCCACGCCGAGGACGGCGCCGAGCTGCGACCGGAGCAGGTACGCGGTGACGGTCGCCGGGTCGACGACCGGCGCGACCAGCGCCAGGTCCAGCGTCGGCGACGCGGCCGGCACCTCGATGCTGTACGACCGCGGCCGCGCGCCCCGGATCCGTTCCGACACCCGGTACGTCCAGCCCGGCGCGGCCCAGCCGGCGTCGTCCGTGGCGAGCAGGTCCACCGACAGCGCACCGTCCACCAGGGCCACCGCGAGCGGGGCCGGTACGAGCGCGCCCTCGGTGGCCGGCGTGATGGACGGCGTGAACGTGACCGTGCCCACGGCGGCATCGCCGTCCGGCGTCAGGTACGACGCCGTGACGGTGACGAGTGCGATGGACACGGTCACGGTCTCAGCCCTTGCCCTCGTCCTCGCGGACGATCTTCCTGCCGGTGGCCGGGTCGATGCACCAGCCCTGCGCCTCGAGGTCGGACTGCATGCCGGCGCTGATGAACGGCTTGGCGTGTTCGTCGGCGAGGCGGACGTCGGACTCGTCCGGCGCCAGACCGATGCCGTTGAGCGCCGCGACGTCCGCCATGGTGACGGCCGTCTCGTCCTCGATGGCGGGCGTGGACGAGTCCAGCGGGGACGCCGCCGACTGGACCGCGTCCAGGTCCGGAGGGGTGACGGTCGGCTGCTCGGTCGCCTTCGCCGGGGTGTTCTTCTTCGCTTCGGCCATGGTCAAGGCTCCCGGCTCAGTTGAGGTGCGCGGACACGGTGTAGGTGACGGGGTTGCTGTTGCCGTGCGTCACACCGATGCGCACCGTGTTCGGCAGCGGCTCGTTCGCGCTGACGTTGGCGGTGGCCGGCGCGCCCAGTGCCACCCGGATGGTGTTGGTGGACACGGTGGTGATGGACGCGCTGGTCAGGATGTTGATGTACTTCCCCGAGGCGTTGTCCTTGCGGTCCACCGTGATGGTCAGGGCCGCCGACGAGGCGTGGACAGTGGCGTCCAGCACCACCACCAGGCTCTTCGCGCGGCGCGTGTTCACCTCCACCGCGGTGGGCGAGGCGGTACGGACGGCGCTGGCGTAGATGAGCTGCTCCATGATCCCTCTTTCTGCTCATCCCGCCCGGCTCATGGAAGCCGGGCGGGGAAACGAGGCGGTACGGGGTTACTGCGGGTCGTACGTGAACCGGCGCACGCCGGTCAGGTCGGTGATGGCCAGGGCCTTGTAGCCCCAGATGCCGACGTGGACGTAGCGGACCTCGACGTTCTCGAACGTGAGCCGCTGCGGGGCGGTCGCCCAGCCGGAGACGTCGTTGCGGTCGAGCAGGTAGCTGTTCGCGGCCACCGTGCCGGACGCGGCGAGCGCCCAGGCCGGCTGCCACGCCAGGCCGCCGATCGAGACCGAGCCGTAGAGGTTGGTCGCCTGCCCGGCGGCGTTCGTCGGACCGAGCACCGGCAGCAGCTTGCGGCCGTCCGCGTCGGTCGCGCCGACCGCGGCGGCGTAGAAGTCGGCCTGCGCGAACGCGTGCCGCATCCGGAAACCGCCGCGCACGAACTGGAGCATCGCCAGGGACGACTCGACCGCACTGACGAACGTGTCGTCCTGCGCAGCGGTCGGGATCGTGATGGTGGTCGGCGCCGCGGCCTCGAGCAGCGTCACAACGGACGCCTCCAGCGCCTCGTCCCACGCGCGGCGCATCTGCCGCCAGATGAGACCGGACAGCTGCGGGTTGCCGCCCTGGTCCCACGCCTCACGGGTGATCGACACCTTGCCCGACACGGCGGACGGGGTGATCGTCTGCGACGTCGCGGTGAACGTGCCGAGCGACGGCTCGACGCCCTCGGCGTGCGCGGCGACCAGGCCGCTGCTGCTGTTGAACTTCGGGAGCACGAACGGGGTCATGCCGTCGACCAGCACACCCTTGTTGACCGTGTCCCACAGCGGCGTGGTGTAGTCCTTCTGGTCCACGTACAGGTCCGGGCGCTGAACGCTCGGGTTGAGCGTGGCCGCGTCCGCCATGTCCGTGTCGAACTGGGCGAACTGCTCCCGGACGAACCGCTCCGCCCGGGCCAGCGCCTCCTGGTCGTGGTCCTTCAGGCCCGCGATCATGTCCTGGCTGAAGTCGTGGGTGCCGCGGGTCAGGTTGCCCTTGCGGTCGAACCGGTACGGCGACGGCTCACGCACCTGCGTGGACGCGGTCCGGCGGGTCGGGTCGACCGTGGGCCGCTCCTCCTGCGCGGGCGCGCCGAGGCCGAACAGGGCCTGACGACCGTTCGGCGTGGCCAGGATGGCGCCGATCTGCTCCGGCGTGAGCGAGAACGCCGCGGCCTGCGGCTGGTTCTGCTGCGCCGGCTGAGCGGGCACGCCGGCCAGGGCGCCGAGGACGCCCGGCACGGACAGCAGGCCCTGCAGCTGCTCGTTGCTCAGCTGCAGCGGGGCGGTGGTGGTTGCGGTCGCCGCGGTCTCCGTGGCGTCCGTCGTCGTGGTGTCGGTGTCAGCCACGGGTTCCCTTTCGGTGTCTCGGGTTGCGGCCACGCGCGTCACGCGTGCGCCGTTGAACGCTGGACTGGCCAAGATCGATGTCTTCCTTGGCATATGACTGCGTCATCATATCCCACGTACGCTCACGTGCTGCGATCCCGTGGTATATAGAATAGCGATGTGTGGAAGATCGGACTACATCTGGCTGGAGACCTTCCTTATGCGTGAGGACTAACCTCCGCCTCGTACCCGGGAGAACACCCGAGTCCAATCCTCATCCTGTCTCGCGCATGCTTGAACTCGTATAGCCACTGCATTTGATAGACACATTTCTTGGGACACCTGCTTCCTAAAAAAATATGGTTCGACCAACTGTGGCCCCACATGTCAACTCTGGATCCCTTTTGCATCATCACCCAGATTCGGGGAACAATAAGGGAGCATCAACTGAATGAAACTCACACTTACGGGTGATCAAAATCGACTAAGTGGAATTACAACCTCCTGGCATACGTCCTCGGAAGTCCCCTCTTCCCCTTGGCCCTGCGGTGGGAACACCAACGTGCCTCGAGGCTTGGCCCTGATCTATGAGGATCATTCCTCGATATAGCTCTAGGCCGGCCTCCTCGGGGCCGACATCTACTTTGACCCGACTCATTCCCTAACCTAACATTAAACTTGCCGTACTCCGGTAGACATCTCTTCGGGTTTGTTCCATATTTACTGTGTTCTCTTGAGTGGGCGTCCATACGAACGTAGAATGGTCTTTAGGTGACTGGCACGTTTTCACTGCTAATTCCGGCGGCGTGAAACCTTGCCATGCTATCTTAACCCTTCTTAACCCCAGATAGTTTACAGTTGTTTAGGCCGTAGGGCCCTCTTTTCTCTGTGATCAATCAAGGGTATTCCCTCGTATGGGGGATGTGATTAACACCGTGACCTTTATGGCGCGGCAGGTTTCAGTCCTGACACGAATCACACAATCGTCTGATCAGTCAGATGGCGCACACTAGGGCTTCCTTGAAGTCTGAATAAACTATCACACATGTGACTGGCATACCCAATCACTAAACAAACGACTTATTAAAAAGTGCATCCACAAGTCTGGCACGCCCGGTGGGACTAGACCTCCCTTCATCTCTTCGCCGGATCAGAGGGCCCTAGGGCCCCTTCTTGAAAAAATAATTGTTCGACTTGTAAATACAGGACGTCTGTCGAACAAAGTGATGGCAGTCACTTTCGGCCCGCTCGCCGTCGAGAGTCATTCCCGGGATGGAGATCTGGCCGTCCCCGTTCATTTCGGGAGCTTCCCTCCCATTGTAGGCTTCCCCAACTTCCTCGGGGTGGCGTTCATGAACCTATTGGATGTGGAGGTGTCTGACGTTGCTGAAGTGGGCGCCCTCATCCAGGGGGCCACCAAGACTGCTGCTGGCCGTCCATCAGCCCAGACCAGCAGTCGCGTCCTGACCAAGGCGTTGAGCTGCTTTGTGCACCACCTGCGCGTCTCTCCCGGCCCATCCAACCAAGGATCGATGTCGCATCGGAGGAGGTGCCGCCGAGGCCATGCAGATGCTGCTCCCTCCAGAGGTCGGACTTCCAACTCTGGCAAATCAGTTATTGTTGACAGCATCCGGGTGCACCTGAACGGACGAAGGGCTGAGGTGATCCCGGATAGGGTCGTGCCCAATGTGCCAATATGAAACTCTTTCCAGCCGCTGGCAGAAAAGGACAAGAGGAAGTTGAGCAAGGCCAAGAGGCCAGAGAGTCAGTTGATCCACCAATCAGCAAAGAAGAAGAAGGTGTGGGTGATGGTCCATTCCTAAATGTGCATCGACCCTACATGGCCTTTCCCAAATGTGCATCGACCTTGTACTAGCCTGTGCTAATGTGCATCGACCATGTATGGCCTTTTCCCAAATGTGCATCGACCTTGTACTGGCTTATGCCAATGTGCATCGACCTTATATGGCCCATTCCCAAATGTGCATTGACCGTACATGGCCTTTCCCAAATGTGCATCGACCTTGTACTGGCCTGTGCCAATGTGCAACGACCTTGTATGGCCTTTTCCCAAATGTGCATCGACCTTGTACTGGCTTGTGCCAATGTGCATCGACCTTACGTGGCCTTTTCCCAAATATACATCGACCTTACCTTGGACTTCACCAAGTGTGCATCGACCTTACTTAGGCATGGACCAAATGTGGATCGACCTTACTTAGGCCTAGACCAAATGTGCATCGACCTTACTTAGGACTTCACCAAATGTGCATCGACCGTACTAAGGCCTGGACCAAATGTACATAGACCTTACTTAGGCCTGGACCAAATGTGCATCGACCTTACTTAGGCCTGGACCAAATGTGCATCGACCTTACTTAGGCCTGGACCAAATGTGCATCGACCTTACTTAGACCTTACTTAGGCCTGGGCCAAATGTGCATCGACCTTACTTAGGCCTGGACCAGATGTGCATCGGCCTTACTTAGGCCTGGACCAAATGTGCATCGACCTTACTTAGGACTTCACCAAATGTGCATCGACCTTACTTAGGTCTAAGGTATATGTGCATCGACCTTGCCATGGCCTACTTCCATGTGCGCAGACCAGTCCAGAGTCTAAGCAATATGTGCATCGACCTTGCCATGGCCTACCCCCATGTACACAGACCTGTCCAGAGACTGCACTAACCTTCCCAGGGACTGTACTGACCCTAGAGACTCATGAAAGCCCAAAACTTAATGAAAACAAAAACCAAAAAATGAACATGACGGTCATCCCCACATGCCCTTAGTCCCTCTTTAAAGTGTAGAAAATATATTTAAAATCATTCTAATGCATCATTGACCCCCTAAGATTTGAGGTTAGGTGCCTACCTTTGAAATGTTCAACCGATGATCCGGGGATGATATCCACACCCCAGATCTTCCTAAGCTTCATCTTTCGATCCAGGGATGAGATCCACACCCCATATCCTCCCAAGACCTTGTCTGTCATCCTAGGAACTGCAGATCCGCCCTCCTTCGCAGGACCACGGTCCCTCACCTTTCTTTCTTAAGAAGAACCGTAGATGGTAAAAAAAATTGGAGATAGGTATTGCTAAAGGCTTGATACACATGAAACCTACCTCCTTATATAGATTTCTAGCCTCCCAAGAGTTTTTCCCACGTCCTTCAAGGCTTAGTTCACCCCCCAAGGCCGTTGGCTTGAAGAGGAGTTAATGCCAAGCACCCTTTTGGGTTGAACAGGTGTGACCCTTCGACCACTGATCATAAGTACTAGTGGGCACGCTCTTCTGTTGGGAACTAGGTTGGGATGTCTTCATATGAAATCCATAGGACTTCTTAATATAACTTTGGGTCATGGTTTCATCGAGTTTCATCAATCCTAGCATGAGTTATGATTTTTGCAAAATTAATATCCATTCTCCCCCATTCCAGTCGCAACCCTTCATCTATCTGGTCATAAATGTGAGTGGGCGTACTTTTCTGTTGGGATTTGGGTTGGGGTGTCCTGACAAAATTGGCCGCGGCCATCAAGCTCCCGCCTGAAGGTGAACTTGACATTATAGTCAAGCACAAAAGACTGATGTCGGGCTCACTCAAAGGCAACTCTGGTCTCACCATTTACGAGGTCCATAACCTCGACCGAGAGACTCCTCCCGAAGATGAAGATTGGCGTGAGCCCATCATCAAGTTCAAGAAGGGGTGGCTCCCTCCTGACTGAGCTCAAAGAGCCCAGCTACTCCACCGAGTAACATCATATGAGTTGATTGGCGACTCCCTGTACCGACTTGTCCACAAGAAGGGAAAGTCGATTCTCTTGAGATGTGTCTCCCCAGCCGAGGCTCGAGCCATAATGCAGGAAGTTCACTCTTGGTTGTACGGCGCACACCAGGCTAGAGATCGAATGAAACACAACATCAAGCTCAAAGGCTTCTACTGGCCAACCATGTATGCAGACTGCGTCCAGTATGCTCGTATGTGCCATCAATGCCAAGCTTTTGTCCCAGTACCCAGAAGACCTCCTAATCCACTGCGTCTCATAGCCCCCACCTGGCCATTCATTGAATGGGGCATGGACATCGTGGGGTCTTTCCTGCCATCTTCCAAGGGCCATAAATATATCCTGGCCGCCACCGACTACTTCTCTCGCTAGGCAGAGGCCCTTCCCCAGCGGGAGGTCACCGGTGAAGTGGTCACCAGATTTTTTCGGCACAACATCATCTACCGATTCGGTACTCCCAATCGCATAGTGTCTAATAACGGAACACCATTCAAGAACAGGGCCATATATCAACTAGTAGCCAAATTCAACATCGACTGGAGAACCTCTTCGGTCTACAATCCCCAGGCCAATGGCTTGGCTGAAGCCTTCAACATGACCCTCTGCAAGCTACTGGCTAAAATTGTTAGCCACCGAAAGTGTGACTAGGGTGAGAAGGTCTTCAAGACATTATGGGCCTATCGGATGACCTACAAAACCACCATTGGGTGTTCGCTGTTTGCTCTTGTTTACAGAGCAGAACCCATCATCCCCATTGAAATCCAGTTACCCTCCTACCATGTGGTAGTACACATCAGCCTAGCTGGCCCAGAGGAAGGTGAATACCAGAGAAGGCAAGAAAAGCTTGCCGACCTAGAAGGCAAGCAGCTCAAAGCCTATAAACACCTACAAGTATACCAAGCCCACATGGCATGAGCCTATGACAAGCTCGTTAAACAAAGAGCCTTAAAGCAAGGTGACCTTGTCATGATCAAGGAAAAGGAAGTCATGGCAGGGTGCTCCAGTGGAAAACTACAACCCAACTGGCGAGGTCCATACATTATCCATAACGTCTACGAGGGTGGAGCTTACATGGTCATCGACCACAAGGGTCACAAGTCATTCCTACCTCTCAACGACAAACACATGAAGCTATACTATGCACCAGAACATGAGTTCGCGCGCCATCTGGATTAGAGGCGTGCAGCCCAGTCACCACCAGTAAAATCGGCCTTCCCAAGCGAAGGGCGAGACTAGTCATGTCTTCCAGGCTCTCGTCCCAGTCAAGCAATAGGGTCAGTCAGGCCCTCCCAGAATCACTACCATACCCTTGTGAGGGTTAGCCTCTCGCCTTCATCCCCACAACAGCAAGAGCGAGGATGCCTGACACTAACAACAGCCCAGCCGTCAGGCTCCCAGATAAGTGATTCACAAAACAAAATAAAAATGGGGTAAGAATTATCCCATGGGGGTGAAAAAACTTGGAGTAGTTGCCCACTCAATGAAGACACTTCCTAGAGGCGTAAAGCAGGCCCAAAAGCACGATATGTAGTGCCGAAGGCGATATCAATAGAAAACCTAGGAAATACACTCAGCATACGCAGAATGCCAAGACAGTCCATAAGTGGACAAAAAGATGTCAGATCAGGACATAAATGCTTCGGGGGAAGGCCCTCTCGATGAAGACGCTCCACATACCCACGAAATTTAGTTGGCGGCACAAATTGCTGAGCCGAATGCTAAAGCAGAGGAAAACTCGAACTACCTAATTCAAGAACACGCGGCACTGGAAAAGGTCCTTAGATGACCTAAAAGATGCCCAGCAAAGGAGAAAATACTTCGAGGAATGGCCCACTCGAAGAAGAAGTCCCACGTGACTTCAAAGTAGGCCTGGCAACATAAATCACAGTGCCAAAGGTCGAATCAAGGCAAAACCTGAGAAAATCGATGCGGGTTCGACACGTGTCAAAAATCACGAGAAACCACAAAACAAGGCTTTGGAGCATACTCTGAGGCCACTACAAAAAATGCAAAGTTGCTCCTGACATCAGGCTTTCGTCGGAGTCAGTCCCAAAGAGAAAGGATGGAATTACAAAAATTGCCACCCATTGAGTCGGTGACGCCTTGGTGGAGTCGGCGGTGTACGAATGCTGAGTTGGTGGGGGCTCTTCATGCCTGAATCGGTGGTGCGCTGGGCCGGCGATTCGGTGATAGTTCCTCATCCAATCGTCATGCCGATCCCCTGTTCTCCCCTTTGTCTATAAATTGGGCATCTGCCCTCGAAGCAACGGGGGAGGGAGAAAAAAGAGACAATCATCAGAGAAGAGAGGCAGATGAGTAGATAGAGAGGCAATCGTCGAAGAAGGAGGGAACAAAGCTGAAGGAGGTGGGTTCACTCAGGGGGGGCCTCTGTATTTTTTTTCTTGAGTTCTATATCTTTCTTTTTCCCTTGTTCTTCTGTTATCACTCCTCTGTCCCCTCTGCGATCGCAGAGAAGAATAAAGGCTCCATTATCTTTTCTTACATGCTGATATGTATGTGTTCATATTATAGATGCTAATGTAAGCTATGGTGTCTCGATTTGATTGTTGGTAGCTTCCCTTCTTCGTCGTAATTTCTATTTTCATTGGGACGACCTATTGGCCTTTGCACCGATTGTGAGGAGGCCCTTAAGGGCTACATTCGCCCCATAATCCTAGGATCGATCGGAGGCAGCTACTCCTGAGAACGGCTCATGGCCACGCCCGATAGGGGTGACATCAAATCCCCTCTCTGAGATTCTATGTCCTTCGCTAATTGTAATGTTTGGGTACTTCACTGTGCGCTTAACTGCTCCTCACGTCGAGCCCCATCTCTCACTATAGATGTCACTCTTGGTGTTCGATCATTTGTCGCTAAAGTCTTTCTTCTCCCTTGGCATCACTTGTGTGCGTCTACAGGAGTCAGCGTGGGTCTGTGGACCCCAGGGGATATGGCTTCATATCATTTCCCCTCATCCACTGAAGGGAATTTTGAGACCTGCTATGCGATGGCTCGCCGATGACTATCCCTGGCGTGACAGAGGCCTGATGAGTCTTTAATGCGAATTATGACTTTCTTCATTCGAGACTTAACTGTGTTTCTCTGCTCCATCGTATACCATTAATGTAGCAACCCTGTAACCTTGTTTTCGTCTCTCTCCTCACCTCCTCTCTGTCGATCGTGCCCTCCGAACCCTCACGTAGGCACTGCCCTTCGAACCCTCGCCGTAGGCGCTCCCCCTCCGAACCCTCGTGCAGGCGCTCCTTCTCCTCAGTAGATCATCGCTGCAGGCACTCCTCCTCCCTATCTCTGCACCCTCGCTCTTTCTCTGGCGGTGGAACCCGTTCCCCTCTTCCCTCTCCGATGGCCCTCGCTCCTTCCCTCTTCGGAGGCGGAACCCTCGTTCCTCTCTTCCCTCTCCCACGAAACCTTCCACCCTCGATACCAAACGTTCGTGCCCCTGCTCCTTCCCTCTCCGGTGGAACCCTCACTCCTCTCCCTGTACCCTCGCCTCTTCCCTCTCCGACGCTCGCCTGCTATCGCCGTCTGGTGTTGTCTACTCGCTCGTCTGCTGTCGCCGCCTGGTGTTGTCTGCTCGCTCGTCTGATGTCGCCTGCTGTCATCTGCTGTCGCCTGCCCTTGTCTGCCTAGTCGATTGTGCCATCCTCAAAAGCCCTTCCAGGCGGCACCCATCATCTCCTCGCTTGCCGACTGAAGCGCTCATTTTGCAGCCAAGAGAAAGGTATACAATTGTACCAAGGTAAGAGAAAGGTATACATATGTATTGCTCCTCCCATATCATGTTTTTAGCATTCCTTGGTATGCAGCAAATACCTATTGTTTGTGGTGTTTATTGGTTCTTAATCTATCATCCAATGTGTTTTTATGGGCAGGTGCCACTATGACCGGAACATCTGAGTTATAGCAAGAAGTTGCATGAAATTTCAAGGAAAAAAGAGAACTACTAGAAGGGCAAACAATATATTTGAAAGATTCATTTTATTTTTCCCTTAAGCTCTAGAGTCCACAGTCTGTGTGGTCCTGAGCTCTGTAGTTCTGCTTTGTAGACTTTGATGTATAATTTTTTATTCATCTAATACAAGTACTATACCATTACCTATCAAAAAAAAAGTTATAGTTTTTGCAGAATCTACAGATTTCCATCCTTCTCAGGGAATGCCGCTATACATAGCAGGATTGTATGCTTTTGCAAATTGCCAGGGCCTTAATTTCTACTCTTTGTGCATATATATATCCTGTCGGTCTTCACTCCCACCAGACATTTTTTAGCGTGTTCTCGGGCCTCATGTACTCTCCTTCGGAAATTTGACTTCATAGTAGACTCCCAGGCTTTACGACATCTCGCCGCGTCATGTCCACACGTGAATTGATAAGTCCACTATAAATAAATTAAGTTTTACACTTAGTATACTGTTGGGAATTGAGTTTGGAAAATACTTGAATTAAATGACGTAATTACTTACCGATAACCTGTCGAACAATGAATCGCAGACGGCCATCGGAAATTCTTTGAAAGACGATACTGGCCCAGGCACATGTGCCATTACTAGCTCATTGGAATGATGGACAGCATTGTGTGGTTCAAATTTCTTACTGCAATTGCAAATGTCAAAATAGAACATGATAGACAATTAAAGGCTAAATAATGAATGTAATAACCTTTGAAATTTACCCAGAGATCCAGCGCGGGTGACGTCCATAATGGGACGTGCCTCCCTCGTGATGACTGCTGGCATCGTCAAGTGGTTGAGTGGTGGGGGTGTGCCTGTACAAGTGGGAGGTGGTGGAAGGGCACAGGGACCTATAAGAATTAATTTTCACCAATAAAACTACACACCAGTCATGAGACCGTTGTTGGGTTGCCAATCATCAAAACTACACAGCACAAGACAGCTGCCTATAAAACTAGAGGAGTCCCAACAACATCGAGGAGTGATACCCTGGCCTCGTCAGATCTAATCCAAGCAGCTCCCGTGCCATCTCTCGGTAGTCTGCATATGTCCAGCCCATCACTGGCGCTCCGTGGATCCGCATTCTAGTGATCCTCGCTATGTCCTCGAGCGTGGGGATCATGTGGCCCCACGGGAAGATGAATGCATTGTTGACTGGGTCCCATCTCTCATGAAGAGCGTAGAGCAGAGCTGTGTCGGTCCTCATCACCTCAATGCTCAGTAGCTCCCCGAAGCCTATGGCCGCCAATCTCTCCCTCTGATAATCTGGTAAAGCCTGGTATACCACCCGGACCTATAGCCAGGAAATCCACGTCCGTCTCTTCCCTTGCGGATTTAGAACATGAGTCAGCCATTTCATATAACAGGGTCATTGCATTTCGTATAAATAAAGAAAAATAGATACAACAAAATCCAAAAAAAAACATTACTCTGGTTCCTTAGCGGCCATATCCTGGGCCATTTTTGGTTCCCCTAGTGGCCGAATTTGGGACCGTCTGAGGGCCTCGCGGTCACTAAAATGACCACTGAGCACCCAGCAAATGGTCATCGTCTTCCTCGTCTCCCCAGGCTTTGGAAATGGCCAATAGGCCTTTACATCAGTTTTATGGGTCCCCAGACCCGTTTCCCCTCCATTCTACACACATGCACGATTTAAAACAAATAAAAATGGGTTTTTTGGGCCGCCGGCCTACCTCAGATGACCGGCGTCCGGTCACCGCCGCTGGTGCTTCTTCGGCTGCCTGGACCTCCTCTTCCTCCTCCATAGCCTCCTCAGGGCCTTCCACGACCGGAGGAGGAGTTTCCCCCTCCGTTTGGACCGCCGGCCCTTGATCTCCCTCCGGTGGGATCATCACTGCCGGGGATGCATCTCCCTCCTCTAACTGCCACTGCAGGCGGCGGATCGCCCGCTTCTTCACCATCTCAGCGGGGAGGAAATGTGAGGTCGCGGTGGCTGCCGATGAGGAACCGTCGGGGTGGTTGCCGGATACGCTCGTTTGGGGTTTAAGTAAATGCGCGTAAATGGGGAGCAAATGGTCGGTTTCATTTTTGAACGCCCAGGAAACTTAGCAGTCTATAGTTAGACCGTTAGGTTCCTTTTGGTGGTCTTAAATTAGACCATTCATGATCTAAGTTATCTTCCTCGAAGGATGCGAACCGACGTCCGTTCGCAGTCCATTTATAGACCGTTAGTGCTATTTTAGCAGTCATTTCATAGACTATTTGTGGCTTGAATTTATTGATGAATTGAAATGTTTTATCTATTCCATTACATGCTTCATTGATATATTTCATGCCTCATTTTATGCTTCATGATTCTTTTATAAATCTAATTGTATGATGACTAACCCCCCTCATTGCAAAAATCATGAAAATCATAAACACCATCCTATTCCACACATCTCGCCGGGTAGGTAAGTCAAGTAAGCATCTCGATTCCCTAATCCCTTTATGTATTATTATATGGTATCTATGTTATATTATCTTGAGAACTGGCTAGTCATTCATGTGTTCTGGGATCTGATGTTCCCCTTTAACAAAAATGATGATGATCTAGGTGCACATGTTTAATCGTTTCATTCAGCCGCTCTTAAATGGGCTACAGAAATCCCCCTCTCCACTTGTCCCCCCTACTCTCGAGCCTTGTCAGGCTTGGAGGAGTAGCTGTTAGGTTTTGGACTAGCATGGCTCGGGTGGGGTGAAAATCTGACGATGTTAAGAAGCCACGTGTCGTGGTCACCTGGGTCCGTAATAATGATAATCCTGATGGATTTGAAACAAAGAGGCCCCTATTTTCTTGGAGGTTGGAACATCACCCCACCTTCCGCGTGGGGATATAAGCATTGTGCGCTTGCTGCCGCTCCAGACTCCCTCCGCTTTAGGGTTTTCCTCTCCTTCATTCTTACTTTCAAGGCTAGCTGATGCGCCGCGGGGATACGACGGAAGAGTAGAGACTTGCAGCAGCGTTCGCAGAGTTAGCAGAGACAACCACGGCAGCTGTTTGACAGCTTCCCCTTCCCCCTGAGTGTTCGGAGTCTTCGGTGCCTTCTTCTTTGAGCTCATCTTCAGATTCCATGGCAGACCGGCATCCGAAGATCGAAGAGTTGGAGGGTGCGCCCGAGGTGAGAGTGGTGGTGATACCGTCAGCTCTGACTCATAGCGAGCTAGGGGAGGCAGAGGTGAAGAGCTTAGAGTACCAGTTCTGTCTGCCTTGGCAATATTACTCTGTCGCTACTTCTCCTTACAAGACGAGCTCGGACTCTCGTACGGGTATTTTATGTTCCTTCCTTCTGTCGTGGAAGGGTGGATTCTGTCTTCCTTTTGACCCTTTTGTTCTTGAGCTTCTTAATTTCTTCTTGTTAGCTCCTATACAGTTGGTAGCCAATTCCTATCTCCTCCTTTTCGCTTTCCACATCCTCTGCCTCCAGTGTGGGGTTCCTCTTTCCTTGGACCTTTTTCATTACTTCTTTGAGCTGAAGGAGCATTCCTCGACTGGAAAGGGCTTCTATTTCGTTCAGGCGAGATGAAACAGGAGTTGTGTTTCCTTAGCCGTGAAGGATTCTTCCCACAAGGGGTGGAAGACTCGGTTCTTCTGGGTGAGAATTTGTTCAGTGGTGGAGTCTTGGAGATGCCCCGTGATCCCCAACTTTCACCCGATCTTACCTCCGAGGCAAGATTAGTTCTCCTCGGAGATAGAGAAGTATGCAACGATCTTGTTGAAACACCGCTAGTCCACGGAGGAGCTAGTGACCCCGAAGAACATCGAGCGAAGCCTTCTCCAGCAGTTGCGGCCAGTAGGTATGGGTGCCTTTGATCCATTCTTCATTGCGGGCGATGAAGCCATCTCCTTTCCCTGACCCTGTCTTCCTTTGCACAGATACGAGGCGGCCGACTACGGAGGAGGAGCCTGCGATGGAGCGGGAGGTGATCGACTTTGGCAATGACACGGCTGTCACTGAGTCGCGAGCTCCCGAGGGGCACTCCCAAGCCCGGGTGATGCGGGGCAGACAGAGAGACCGACTCTAGGTGATGCGAACCTCAAAATCTAGATGGAGACATGACCAGCAACACTTGGACACTAGAGACGCCTTGGCTCAACACTAAGAGTTCCTATGGGCTATACATCGCTAATAGAAACGCAAGGTCACTCGTCGTCCCAAGCGAGGGATAGCGTGGATCCGCGCGGTTGAGAAACCGGCAGAGTCTAGGGTGGTCGACTCACTTTCGTGCTCGGATCGAGTCACGGGATGGGTCACTCTCTAGCTCATAGCGGTGACATGGAAACAATACAAAAGAGGTAAAACTGACAATCTTTCATATCAGCTATAATTCATCCCAAGATAGTTTATCAGGACACAACACTTTTATTGGCCTGGGCGAAAGCTTACACTCGAGCCACCCAGCCGCCGGCTTCCACCACAGACTTCATGTCTCGGGGGCCGATTCTAGTATTTCCAGCTGACAATCTTGCGCCACCCGTGGCTACAGGCCAGGTCTTCTCGGTCTACCACCTCAGAGCGGGGTCTTCCTCGGCTCCCCAGAAGAAGCATCGCCACAGCTGCAAAGGTAGGCGATTCGCCGCTGTGACCAACAACTACGGCAAAACCATCCTTGTCAATGATCTACGAATTCACCTCAATGGGGCCGAACTGATCATTCCCTAGGAACGGATCGTCCCTACGGTCCCCACCGCTAATCGCTTTAGCCTCCTGCGGCAAACGCGAGAGGACAAAGCAGAACTCAGAAAGGTAGATGCCCAGACAGTAGCCCAGAGGCACCCACGCCAGTCTGATGTATGAGCTCATAAGTCTCGCCGAAAAGGCAGTGACAAGGGAGACTAGCAACCCGACTTAAGAAGGACCTGGGTGACCCCAGAGGAAGCTCAAGCTGTTAAAAGGGTGCATCTTAGGAACCCCCTTCAGGCGCTCGAATGTGGTGTCGAGCAAGACACGCTCGATGCCACAATGACATCACCTGACGATGCTCGGTCAGCCAACGCCTCCCGCCCGCGTAGGCGGAGGCAAAGACGAGCCCGTTCTGGGCCTCAACAGCATCCAACCCCGAGTTCTCCTCAGGTTGATACCGCAATGGAGACTCCCCTACAACGTACCTCGGTCTTTGACAGGATGGGGGCACCCGTCCGCTCTAAGAAGCAATCTCTGAAGAAACAGACAGTCCAACTCCTTAATGATGCAGTCTGAGTGTTTGCATGTTACGCCACTGGACACCAGCCCGAGATCCAGTCCGACGATCTAGACCAGCCCATAGCTCAGCTCAGGAGGCCTCGTCACCCTACTCAGTTGTCGACTTCGGTCGGCCATGTCGACACTTCTACCAGGCCTCAGACATCGACACGAGTGAAGGAAGATCCCGTTGAGGACTGTGCCACCCGTGGCAATGCGGAGCCAAACAATAACGCTCCCCCAGCCAGCGAGGTCCAAGAGGTGACTCTCAAGATTCTTATGAAGGAGAACCAGCACTTGAAGACCCTCCTACAGAACCTTCTTCAGGAACGTGACCTCAACCCTTAGCAACCCACCAAGCCTTCGACTAAAGCACCAGTCCCGCCAGGAGGGCAAAATGGTGCCAACGCCTCAGCCGTGGTTATCCGAGCTCTTACGGTAACTGGGTTCGGCACGCCCCTGGCCAAATCCCAACTGTGGCCTTCCAACATGCCGGTGCCAGAAAATCTCATGGCACAACGCCAAATGATCGAGCGGATCGTCGAGACCAAGCTCGCCCAGTTTGGAGAAGGGGTCACGACTATAGATCTCTACAGCGTGCCCTACCCGTTGCACCACCAGTTAAAGAAGCTCCCTCCGGAGTACGCCAAGTCGTCAAAGCAACAAAAGTTCGACGGACAGGGGTCTCCGCATGAACATTTGGCCTATTACATTACGGCCATGGGCAAGCTCGCATTGGATGAATCATATCTCCTTCACTATTTCACCACTTCGCTAACATGGACAGCCTTTCAATGGTATTCGGGCCTCGAGCCAATCCATGCCCAAAATCACATCATAATCTCGAAGGTGCAACACATACAGCCTGCCTGGCATGTTTCACCCTTCAATCCACACTAGAACCTCCTCGAAATAATATGGGGTGAACATGAAGTCACCAGAAGGCAACTCCACCGCCAGATCACATGACATCTGGGATATCGGGTCCTCAACACTCAGTGTAAAATCCTCAATATAAACGAATGTGACATGCCAGAGTCGAACAAAACTCACACTGCGTAACCTAAAATCATAACAGTACCTTCCACAAGCTGTGATGACTCTACCTTTGCCCTGGTCATGTGTGTAATCTTGCCTCGAGACCTCTGCCTGCCCACACTCGCTGACCAAGGTAGTGGCGGATACTGTCCCTACTGCTGAAACTACTGTAGCCGCTGCTACTGCTAAGGGTACTAGGGTGGTTGACGTGGCCTCTAAGGACGGTCATGTGCCATATGTCCTACCTGGTCACATCTGAAACAAATCACTGGCTCTGTGCACTGTCTACCTGGATGCGACTCGCCACACCGGGGACACGACCCTCGAGAACCACCAACTAATCCCTGACGCTGATAAGGCATCGACTGCTGAAGACTGCTTGAAGAAGCCTACCTCTGATCTCTAGCCTCCTTGCTCTTCTTACCAAAGTTCTTCCTGAAGAACTTCTTAACCTTGGAGCCAAAAGACGCAGATCCTGTCGCTGATACCACCGGAGTCGGAGCTCCCGAACTACCCGTAGAGTGATGAAAGGTGCTCTACTGCTGGGTAGCCATCTGCTGGCTGCGGCCTGACTGGGACTGCCCCGGGCTAACCTGTCCTCTAGTCCTTTTCATATCCAGCTCCAATGATGCCGCTCCACGAGAAGCTGTCTCCAGATCCGCGGCAACGTTCATGATCAGAAAGTGCCTCAGCTCCTGCCTTAAACCCTAGACAAACTGCTCGATCTTCAGCTCCTCATTCTCCATGATATGGGGAGCATAATGACCTAACTGCACAAATTGGGCCCTGTACTGCAACACAGACATGTCTGAACCAGCTCTAGAAACTGATGCATCTTCTACGTACTGACATAGGATGGACAGTAAGCATGCTCGAAGACCTCGACGAAGTCCTTCCACATGATCTGCTGGAGTGGACGAGACTGAAGGGACGTCTTCCACTCCGAAGACCACCAAGCTCGAGCCGTACCCTACAACTGATTGCAAGCCAACATCACCTTGTCCTCCTCGGTGCAGTTCATAGAGTTGAACACTCTCTCCATCTCATCATGCCAGTCTCTAGCCACATCTGGGTCTAGCTGGCTGCCATAATAGGGTGGATGGAACTGTAAGAAGTCCCTCACTGCACGGCCTGGCCCACCCTTGGACGATGAGCCCTCACCGGCATCTCTGCCGAACTGCTGAGACATGAGCTGAAACATGTCGCGAAAGAAATTCTCGGCCCCCGAAACTCTTGCTGCATCCCCTGCCTCAATGGCAACTGGTGGCACTTTGCTCTGCTCCTCCTGCTCGTCCTGAATCTCTGCCGACTGTCCCTGCTGGGAGCGAGTCCTCCACCTCGGCGCCATGCTCGCCCCTGATGCAAAAGATAGAAGACACGAAAAATGACGAAGTTAATAAAACATACGATGCCCTAAGCCATAGTCAATTAGAAGGAATATCCAATGGAGAGGTCCTCAAGTCTAAGAAAATCTAACCAATAGATCATCAAGATATATACCTTCAGAGTCTGATTTTACCTTTAAGGGTGATCCACTCTACTGATCATTGTTGTGATCACTCATTCCTGTCACGAGACATCTTTCCTCATTCTTTTCATGAAAGCCATCCAAGCACTCCAATATGTCCTTTGCGGAGCTACAGCTAGAGACAAAGGAAAAACTATTAGCATCGACTGCGATAGTGAGCAGACTTAGAACGAAGCAATTTTGATCATGTTTGGGCTCATAATTTGTAGTCCAGACTGATTCATCTTCAAGCAACTCATAAGGACTATGTGAAATAAGCTTCCATAGCTTAGGGTCATATGAGTTGACTAGACTGCATATTCTTCCTAACCACAAATCAAAGTTAGAACCATTAAACACCGATGGAGAATCCATAGTGAATATTTTGGTAGCCATTGATCTTAATCTCTCTAGATAGTTAGATCTATGAAAAATTGAGCCTTAGCTCTAATACCAATTGAAGACCCACGATCAATGACACCCAAGAGGGGGGTGGTGAATTGGGTGATTATAAATTTTAAGAAAACTTAGCCCAATTCAAAACAGATGTGATAAAGTAGCAATTTTGAAATTCATCTCTATTAAATTTCATATTAGACCTATCAAGCTCTATCACTCATGCTAACCGATTTTGCTAAATTTGAAAGATACAATATGAACGAAACAATATATACGTACATTCACGCAGAATGGAGGTAGAAGAGATGGAACAAACCACACAGCTCAACCACAAGGCACAGGAACTTTTAAGGTGATTCGGATGCACCAACGGCAACCTACGTCCAACCCTCACCAAACATGGTGAGGCTTCACTGCTGTAAACCAGCATGGGGATAAATCCCCAACATGGAGACAAGCTCCAATACACACAAAGAGACGATCTCTAACACACGCACGGAGACAAGCTCCAACACACACATACACACGTAGACAAAGTCTCCAACACGATCCGACCGGATCAACAACGCATGCACACGCTGCAACAGATGCAACACACTACACACAAGAACACCCGGATCTAGATAGATCCACACACACATGTAGATCTGAAGAGATCCATGCACACAAACTGTTAGGGTGCAAGCATGGGATTTAGAGGGGGGAGAATAGATCCCCTTCAAAAATTTACTTCAATTAAAACTCTTAATATCTAATACGTGCAGAAATAAGGCTAGTTGATTCAAACCGAACAGAAGTTCAATTGCAGCTCACAATCGAACACTTAGCAAGCATACACAGTCTAATATTCTACTAAGCACGCGGACAACACTTCACAGTTGTGTTGGACAAGAACTGATAACACACACCAGAACTTCCAATAGAAAAGATCAATCAACCTGCGAATGGGGATAAAAGATATGCAAATTGACAATCACACAAACCACGGTGCTTAGAGATTTTAGATGGTTCAGTCTGCTTCCACAAACCTATGTCCATCCCCCACTCAAACTTGAGTGAGGCTTTCTGCTGACAAATAGTTTGAACCGCTGAGCATCACAACTTGCTAACACCGCTGAGCAACATAGCTTGCTTTCGTGGAGCATCACAGCTTGCTACAGCTGAGCATCACAGCTTGCTGTCCAGAGGAACCAATATTCTGCAACGCTGACACACAGCTTGATTTTCGAATAAGAAAATAAGAAAAATAAAGCACAGGAGAACTAGAAACAAAAGTAGGAAAGATGTAGCTCTCGCAGGAGCGAATTGACTAGGATCTGATCTAGAGGCCAATGATACACAGATCTTCAAGATACTAAGGCTGCTTCACAATCACTTCTCTCTTGAGCTCTCTCTCTCTTTCTCTTTCGCTACCTCACAATCTCTCTTTCTTTCTGCACTACTCTTTCTTTTCTTTTCTGCTTTTGGCTCTCTCTCTCTTTCTCTTTTGCTCTCTCTCAGACTCTTTTACTCTCTATAGCACCTCTATCTTCCCATTCCTTCGTAGCAACAGCTTCTCTTCCTTGGCGGCTCCTCCTTTTTCATCGTCCTATCTTTCGAAAGAAGATATCCCCTATTTATAGAACATGGGCACCGAAAATCCTTCTTCTCAATGGCTTGATTAGTGTGGTCCCCACATCATGCTTCGATGGCATGTGGAGAGAACATTCCCACCTAAAGGATTCTGGAAGGTGCTTTAATATGAGGATCCACATGTCAGGTAGAGGTGAGAAGCTTTCCACGTGGTAGATCCATTGTGCTGGGCTGATTCACCTTGGATCATGTGCCCACTTGAGTCTCTGCAACTCCCAATCCATTAAGTGTTAGAGTTAATTCTGTCAATGAGACATTACGTCAAACACCCTTTACATCATCATTTCCCATGAGACTGCATACTTAGACAATATCAGAGGAATCAAATGCTTCGACCATAGGAGAGTTTGTTAATGCAAATGCTTTGAGTATGGACTTGATGCACAGACTTGATGACATGAATCTTCATGTGCATCGACCTTGGTTTTTACAAGTGCACAGACCTAGATGCTTCATGTGCAGAGACCAAGAATAGCATTCTAAAGCATATGCATCGACCTTATATAGTATGCTTCAATACATGTATCGACCTATAAGACATGCTATAAAACATGCATCGACCTGAAGTGGAAGAAGATAAATGCATGCATCGACCTAACACACTTAATATGAAAATGTGCACTAACCTATTATTACAAATGTGCTCTGACCTTCTAGACTCAGTGACAAATGTGCATCGACCTGATAACCTAATAGACTGTTTACGTGTGCATCGACATGATGTTCAACTACATGTGCACCGACCTTCTAAACTAGAGTGAATATGTGCATCGACCTTCCTCTTATCGTGATGCTTACCTGCATCGACCTACTGAACATGCCATTATATGTGCATCAGCCTTGATGACTAGAAGAGATACATGCATCGACCAGTCTACCTCAATGTGTGAACCAATATGCATGGATGCATCAACCTTGTACAGTGTGCTATGAAATGTGCATCGACTTGACAATGCATTCTATGTACAAAGTGCATCAACCTTTAAGATGAACAATGCATATGTGCATCAACCTTCTAGTCTCAGCGACGTATGTGCATCGACCTTCTTGGTTGGAAATGCATATGTGCATTGACCTTCTAGGGTCAATAACATATGCATGCATCGACCTGATAGTTCAGAGATGTGGAAGTTGCATCGACCTTATAACTCGACAAAAATGCACATGCACTAACCTTCTAGGCTAAGAGTTGATATGTGCATCGACCTTACTTGACGAAGGGAATGTATATGCATCGACCTTACACTCCAATTGCTGACTCATAATTGAATGGCAGCATCGACCTGACTACAATGCGCATTGACCTTATAGCACATACTGTGTATACCTGCATCGACCTTATGTAGCAAAGACTGATGTCGATCATTCAACACATATGCACAATACAAACATTATGCCCATGAAAACCAATATGCAATCATTATGCACATAGCATCATTAAGACCAATGCAACACTAACACATATAACATCATCATTCAACTCTCATGCACATTCAAGATGACTTACAGTGTTTGACATCATCAAACGCATAATGGATCAATGCAATGCAACATAAACACATATGACATCACACAGAGATGAGTCATAGTGTTTGGCATCATCAAAATCACAAGAGTACAACACATACAAATCTGACTAAAACAACACACAAAACCACGGATCTGAGTCGATCCACACACACTTGGTTGTTTACAAACCATAAGGAACACAAACTTGAAACCCAAAACACTTTAGAGGATGAAACACAAGACAAAGACTTCTGATTTAGGCTCCCCCTGAATATATAATGCAGGTCTTGAATGAAGCTTGAATCTCCACTTGAATTCCACTTGATTTGCCTTAGCTTGATCTTGAAAAGCTTGATGTAGGATAAAGAGTTTGTGGACGAATCACTGTTCACGTAATGCTTACAGCAGCTCTCTTTTTCCCTTTGGCAGCCTCCCCTTGATTCCTTGAGTCATTAGGGTTTCTTTGCTCTAAGAGGTGTTTTTATAAGCCTTAGGTTGGTCAAGGAGTATCCCTAGACATAGATCCACATTTCCTGACGAATTTGGAGGCTAGAGGACTGAAAAGTCCACAAGAGAGGCTTGAATACGTTGGTGAAAACCAAAAAAATGTCAAGACTCTGATGGAAGCTCCATGCTATCACCCAGCCACAAGGATGTCGGCGTGCTGCGCGTCTGGTACTGGCGGGTAGCTCTAGTGTCCCCATCAATTCTCCCCGAGTGGGAGAAACTCGACCCTGTCGAGTAGGGATCAGGGTCACTCTGATATCACTCCAGTAGATCTGGATCTATCCTCTGTAGCTCTGCCCGGGTGATCCATGTGTCCTCGGATGCAGGCCGCCCCCCTTCAATGCACCAGATAGTGCTGGTACACTCTGCCTCCAATAGTCGTTACGTGCTCATCTAGTATACACTCTATCTACTCTCGCTGCTGAGGTAACAAGGTCGAAGGTGGACACTCTAGGGTGGTGTCACTCACAATGGGTGGAGACGGCTCAAAGGGCTCACTAGATATCACCGCTGTCCCAATAAGTGACTAGATCTGAAACATTGAAAGTGGAGCTAATCCCATAATCCTCTGGCAGGTCCACAACATATGCATTTGATCCGACTCGCCTCACCACCCGAAAGGGACCGGCACCACGAGCATGCAACTTCTTCGTGGCTCCCGAGGGAAACCGTTCATGTCTAACCCTGATCATGACATAGTCGCCCTTCTGAAACTCACGGTGGTGCCTATGGGCGTCAGCCAATTCTTTGTATCGTGCGTTGCTGGACTCAATATGACGACGGATATGCTCGTGCAACTGTCTAATATGATCGGTAAAAGACTCGGCTGAATCAGACACACAGGATTGGATGGGAGATGGAACTAGGTCTATAGGCTTCCTAGGTCTACGGCCAGTGACAATCTCGAAGGGGCTCATACTTGTAGACCTAATGGCCGAATCGTTATAGGCAAACTCTGCTAAGGGTAAGACCAAATCTCAATCCTTGATCTGATCTCGGACCAGACACCTAAGAAGATCCCCTAAACTCCTATTGACAACCTCAGTCTGACCATCGGTCTGGGGGTGATATGCAGTGGAGAATTTCAAGTGGGTGCCCATCATGTGTCAAAGGGTCTTCCAAAAATAGCTAGTGAAGCGCACATCCCTATCAGACACTATAGTGCGCGGGAGTCTGAACCTAGAGACACAATGTGAAAAGAATAGACAGGTAACTCTAGTGGCAGCCGAGGTTTTGGAGCACGGGATGAATAATGCCATCTTGGAGAACCGGTCGACAACCACAAAGATCAAGTCATGCTTTCGGATGGTGTGGTGCAATCCTAATACAAAGTCCATGCTAATGTCTTGCCATAGACTATCTAAGACGAGAAGGGGAGTATAGAGGCCTATATTTTACTTCTTCTGCTTGGCCATAGCACAAGTGAGGCACTGGGCCACAATATGAGTAACATCCCTCTTTAGGCTAGGCCAATAGAATCGATGCTCAACCCCCTCTATGGTCTTGCTCTGGCCAAAGTGGCCAGCAAGACCTCTCGTGTGCTTCTCCCACGTAAGAAAGTCACGAACAGGAGTCCGTGGGATACACAACTTGTCAACCCGGAATAGGTGACCCTCCTGTAGCACAAACTCACTACAATCGTGTAAGGGACCAGCCCGAAGGATGGCGTAGATCGGACCAAAGTCTGGACAGTCAACATAGGCATCCTTCAACCTCTCTAGCCCTACCACCTCAACACTCATAGTGGTCAACATCATCATTCGACGACTCAGTGCATCCGCTACCTTGTTCTCCGCCATCTTCTGAACATCATCATGATGGTTGGATCCATGGCTGTGGGCATAAGCATTTCACCTGCCATCTGACCAGAAGTCCCTTCAGCTGGGTCCATGATTGACACTTCTTCTTCTTCTGAAGTCACCACATTTACAGTCAAAGTGGTGACCCTTGGTGTATCATTGACGGCCATGAGTTTCTCTTTTGCTCCGCCTTGTTATGAGGCCAGGTCTTTGATCCAATCTGGCGAGCTCTTCAGGCTGGTCAGGTAGAGCACCGTACCTTCCAGCAATTCCAACCATGTTACAGGCAAAGATTTACAACTTTCCTCTTTGCCTCTGAACTTTCCTTCTGGCGTGACTAGGGAAGCTCAACCGATCAAACACAGACATCCTTTCTTTTTCTTCTCCCCTTCGCGGGACATCTTTCAAACACTCGGCCCTACGGCCATCTTCCAGTTCATTGGAGTCTGAGGACGAGACTCCTGGCATCATTTCTTCTTTGATATCTTCTTCTTCTTCTTCGGCACCCATGACATGAAACAGTCTTTGCTGCCCTACAGATGAATTCCCTAGGCAATAGAAATAGTCCTGGATGACTCTGTCCATTTCTTCTCGGCTGTGCCTCTGGGGATCAGTTTGGGGCATCAGTCGTTCTTGTGTTTTCGGTTGATAAGCCAGCCTTGTCACATGAGCAGCCTGATATATTTTTCGGGGATACCGGAACACATCCATCTGCCTGGCATAGGCCCTAGGCTTGTAAGGAGCTGCCATTGGGGGGACCTCCCTTCCTTTTTCTTCCTCTTCGATCTGCACTTTCATGCCCCCTCTCCTGGGGGGCATGACAGCAACATCCCTTTCTTTCTGAATTCTTCTACCCCTTCTCCTGGGGCGCATGACAGCAGTTTCTTTCTCTTCATGGGCCGGTGCCAAGCCCTGAACCTTCTTGGGCACCCAAACTTGTTTGAAACTTGCTGGCTTAGGTGCCAGCGGCTTCCTTTCTTCCTTCTGCATGTTGGCCCTCCTGGTGGCTAGCACTCGGAATCTGTTGGTGGTGGGGACCGCCGAGATGACGCGGTCAGGCAGCGCTTCAGCAGGGCGACCGTTGAGGTACACCCGCATCCCTCTAACTAACATAGATTTTCCCGAAGTCGACAGACGGCCTCGGGGTGCAGCAACCTGGCTCCTCCGATAACTTCTCTTCTTCCTACTGGCAGCAGCAGGAACAACAGCTCTCCTATCCAGGTGATGGATGTAGCATGAGACGATAGTGGGTACAGTTGTTATCTTTCGTAGCTTCTTCTTCTTCGGTACATCTGCAGCCTTTGCCACAACCGTCTTCTCAGCTTCGTTATCGACCTTGAGCAGGTCGACGAACATCAATCCCAGGCAGTTAGGCAGACCCACTGTCGGGGGCATGGATCCAAATGCAGTCGGCACCGCCAGGTACCTGTCACGAATGTCGTTATCAACGACCTGCTGGCCAAAGTGGAGGGAAACCAATCCAGTCTCCATTTGAATTCCTATAGATAAGATTAACACAGTCATAATTTCGGGGGAGGCCGCCAGGCCTCCTGCTTTGGCAAAAATATGAAGGGAGACTCTGTCCCACCGGGCGTGCCAGACTTGTGGATGCGGGGTTTTAATTTTTTATTTTTTATTTTATTTTATTATTTATTAATTATTTAATTAATTCATTTATTCGTTAGACGTGCCAGTCACTGAAGCTCTTTCCCCTATAATTTCTTCCTTCGTGTGATGTTGACGACGACCGAGCGACAACGCCGACGTCAATGTATGCAATATGTACTTCATCTCTTATTTGTGGAATTAATGGAGTGCTCGAGTGCACGAATGAGCCAAAGATCAATGTTGTCTGTCTCCCCCCTCACCATCTCTGCTACTCACTACTCCTCCCTAAAATTTCTTCTTTCATTCGATGTTAACGATGACCGAGCGACAACGTCAGTGTCGATGTATGCAATCTGTACAGGTTTCCTTGTTCGTGGAATGAATTTTGTGCACGACTGCACTAATGAGTCAAGGGATCAACGTTGTTTTTTTCTTCCTCTGCATCATCTCTTCTTCTCCCCCTGCATTTTTTTCTTTTCCTGTGACCAGTGAGACGGCGTCGTGCAACAGTGCCGGTGCCGAAATGGGTGATATATATATGCGCATCTCTACTCATTATGCATAAAACGAAGGAGATGTGGTTGTGCTCGGTGCCATTCCCATCCTCCTTGCCTACCCATCTTTCCCATGTCTGTATGATTAATCGCCTCACCGTGCGAATGATTTTCATACCCGTCTTCTCCGACGCCGAATATACGCCCTGGTACACCACGGACTATAGCAACCTCCCCTCTCCCCAGGGTTCTTTCTTAATGGAGTATCGAGGGCTTCACCGCCAGAGACGTATGCACGTGTGTCTTACTGGTCGATCCTCGGGCCGTCCTCTTGTCCCCCTTCCGTTCTTGATCATGAACAGAAGGAAATGAGGCCGCCCCTACAAACTTAATGCTTGGTTTCCCTGCATCATCACCTTCTGAGCGTTAGCTTGATAGCCACTCTGTTAATTTGCTAACACCTATACATATATCTATAGATATCATAGTCGGTTAGCTAACTGAGTGTGACCTACATCCACGTCGTGTTACTGTTCTTTTGAGGAGATTTGGTGGCCGAGGAGAGGGGGACATCCCTAACATTCCACTTAAACATCACTCTGTCCACAGGGGCTTACCTACTGATGATGAGTTTCCCATGGGCTAATGAGTAAATATTAATATGGGTTAACCCCGATATTTTAAATCCACAGTCCATAGTGGACCTTGTGGTGGCCAGGAGATGCGTCCCCCTTGTAGGTTGGCCCTCGGGGTTTCCTTCTCCACCGGTCGTCCCGATTCAGATGCGGTATCAACTACGGGTCACGTGCCCCTTGTAGGCTAGCCCTTGATTTTCGCTCCCTTCATTAGTCGCCCCATCTCTATGTTTTCACCCACGGACATGGTGCCCCTAGTAGGCTAGCCCTCGAGGTCTTCCTATCCGTTCGGGTTTGCCAGTTGCCGTTGTGCCACCCGACTCTTAAGGGTTTACTCCGCTACGTGAGTACTTCCCCACTTTTCCCCGACAATCCTCCGGGATGGGGAGATGCTATCAGATTTTCAGCGTAAATAAGTTAAAAAGCTATTTAATAATCCTAACTTAATAAATTTGCTTCGTTCGAAACGATCGCCGCGCTCGAGTATGAACCTCGCGCGAGCCCATGACTCAACTTTCGGAAGGCCTGGGGCCGATCTGATGAGCAATTGCCTCAATCAACCTCAAAAATCCTTTAAAATATTTTAATAAGTCTAAAAATAACCAAAAAAATCTCAATTTCCGTGAAAGCGAACTAAACCGACGTGATGGTCACCCGACGTGCCTTAATACCATGACACAAAACAAATAAACCATAGTTTAGAGGCCCCACTAAAAAATGCGTGACTTGGAGTGCCACAAGTCTAGAGTTGAAAGAAGCACCCTTCCCCACAATTCAAACCCACCTATATCCTTATGACCCATCCTCGTGGGAATCCCAAGAGTCACACTTTCCACTCCAACTCTTCGATGAAGCCCACCCCCTCGCTCCTTTACAAGTCATTCACCCCGGGGCCTGTCAAATACATGAGATGTTAGAGTCACGTGCATCATTATGTTTAGGGTCATATAGGGCAAGTGAATTTGGGTACATAGTCCCTCCATTACTCACCCACTTTGATAGGGGGCCTACGCATGTTAAAATCACATTTGGATGTCCCGACCCTCCAACCATCAATAGAAAAGCTACGCATGAGAGTGCTACATTTGGAAGCCCCGACCCCCTAGTCTTCGCCAATCTTGATAGAGAGTCTAAGCATGCTAGGTCCACTTTTGGATGTCCAGATCTCCCGATATCTAATAGTGTCAACATTCAAAAAGTACTATGTCCAACATGTCAACAAATTGCATGCCTGCAAACAAATGAACAAAGGGAATGAGACTTATAAATGGCAAGTTGATTTTGAAAAGGGTGACTACGTGATGGTCAGGATAGAGAGGCTCCTCCTTAGGGCTGCCTCTAAACTTGGGGCTCGAGGAACTGAACCCTTCCAAGTCTTAGGGCGTTTGGGCACAAATGCCAATGAGTTAGCCTTCCTGAATGAATACAGGGTCAACCCTCGTTGTAGTGTGGCAGACCTTGTGCCCTACAAGGATCCCGTGGTGGTACCTAGCAAGGATATTGCACCCATATCCACTTTTGAGAGTGACCCTCCCCCAATGAGAGTCCACTTTTGACCTAGAGAGCCCGGCATGAGCACAAAGATGTGATACTGGTTGAACAGACTGACACCACTAGGATCAGGGCACTCCAGCAGTACCTTGTGAGGTGGAAGGGCCAGCCCCGTCGGTGGGCACATGGGCGAGACAATAAGGACCCTTACTCGACAGGGTCGAGGTTTTCGCACCCCCCCGGGGATATGATGAGGACATCACCAACAGTTCTAGTTCCCACTACCCGCCACATCACCCCGGAAGCACTCGACATGAATTCACAGCTTATTTTCGAGTTGTATATTATAGTTTTCACTTTATTTAAGTCTTATTATTGTAATTTTTCTTTAAATGAGTCGGTTGAGTAGGTTAATGGGTCAATTAGATAGCATGTTAGGTTTATTGGACCCAATTGAATGGGCTAGCCCAGGGACGCCCCACTTTGGACAGATTTGGTCTTTTTGTGTAAAGCTAGGGGTATTATGGTCATGTAAAGAGTTGAGCTCCTATAAATAGGACCTAACTCTCTCATTGGAAGCTAATGAAGAATTGAGGGAAAAAATTGAGTCCAGTTATTTTCTTTTATTGGTGGATGCCAATATGTCTAGGGTGGATTCCCAACATTTGGAGTGGATTCTCCCTCTCTCTCTATCTCTCTATCTCTCTTCTCTCTCTCTCTCTAGGGGGTGCACCCCACTCTCTCTCCTCTCTCTCCCCTCCACATCATCAGCCACCTCAGTCCTACTAGCCACCTCAGTCCTACTAGTCACCTCAGATGCCACCTAAGCTGCCACATCATCCCAACCCCTCATATTCCCCACCCTCCATTAATTCTCACATTAACAGGTTTACTCTATTGGTAGATTTAGCTTCTGATGCTATTAATTAAATGTAATTCGGCATGTTTACCTGTTTAGATAGATTTTCCTGCTTTGTTATAACTATGATTTAATTATGCCACTGCCTATTTACTGCATTAAATGCATGCTCTAATTGCCTTTATTGCTGTGTGCTTGCATGTTTAGTGCGTGGTAGGGATCCGTGTGACCCTTACTGAGTCTGGCTGTGACTCACCCTTCCTTTCTGCAGGTGAGCCGTCCCAGCCGTCCGCCGGTCCTTCGCGTGTTTATGGAGACCGTGCCTAGAGCGCCAGCTGTGGTCCGTCAGTCTTGGTGTACTTTTATCCGGGGTATGCCCCATGTAGTTGTACAGTGGGACTGTTGTGTTTGTAGTTGGACTTGTACATTTGTAAATTCTGGACTATCGTTTATATTTATCTCTCTGATGTATATTTCTTTTAATTACTTTTACATTTTAATTTAATTTCCTACTCTAATTAATATTGCGTGCGATGTAATTCCAATTATTTATACGCCTCCTCAACAACCCCCACTAATCCTTCAGGGGCCTCATCAGTCTCTTGGGTAGCGTCCCCAGTTCATGGTGGCAGTAATTCGATACTTGTATCGAATTATCGGTACCCTGAGCTCTGGATCGTTACACCTTGCGTGCTAAGCGGGCCCGAAGTTTTCGAAACCCACGATACAAGGAGTCCAACCTTCCTTGGGCCTCGCGCTCCAGGGAAACCCTCTCCTGTTCGACTCTCAGCCCCCCCGCAGAGTGCTTGGCAATTGAGAATAGGGGGAAAGTGAGGAGGGTAAATTCGGTTTGGCCTAGGAACGGCCCAATATCGGCGGTCCCACTGAGGATCGTGTGCGATAAGCCCTCCCAAGGGAAGGGCACATGCGCTCGGCCCAATAAGAGGAGGCCCGGCCCAAGGGAGCATCGGATTCTACAAAGCGTAACGGCTACAGTCCAAGCGCAGTTATCGCCAGAGGAATCTCCGGCAACCGATCATTGCCCCCACAATGTCGGCCTTGACCCCATAACGGGCGAGCACGTCCCATGAGCGCCGTAAGACCCACCCCGGGACCTGCCGACGCCGGGATAATTGCCCTCCAACGAGAAATTCCCGTCACTATAGCGGGAAAATGTTACTCTACTATGGATGCCCTTCCCTATCAAGGGATGAGGCTCCTCGCTCCAGGACAACCCCCTTTAAAAGGGAGATTGACAGAAGAGAAGGGAACAGTGGTTCATTCCGCTATTACGCTACTCAGGAGAATAGAGCTACTAACCCTGCTACACTGCGAGAAGAAGAGAGCGACTGCCTATACACTAAGAGAGGTCCTTTCCGGTGGCCTTACCGCCCAGCGAGCACTCTCTGAGTGAACACTGGGATCGGCGAGCACTCATCGGGAAGATCTCCACGGCTCTTCAACCCCTCACGGCGATATCTCTCTCTCTCCTTCCTGCTCTTCTCTATACTCTATTTTTCTGTCGTTGACTTAAGCATCGGAGGGTTTTCCCCCGGGGTAACACCCGGGACTCCTTCTGACGTCCTTTCTTCCTGGTGTGTGCAGGCCTCCACGGGCGCGAGACGACTTCCCTCAACAAATAAATAGAGAAGGCGGTACGTGACCTAGGAACCATTTTCCAGCCTCTACAATTTTTATCTTTTAAACCAGATAGAATTAAATTATGATATTAGGGCCCCTACTGGACCTACAGACCTTTTTACAAATAAACCCAATGACTTCTATGGACTGACACATTGGTTATTAAAGCCTTATAATTGCACACCCAATTGAACAAGGACGTAAATACAAGCCAAAGGACATAAAGGTAAAATACAATACTAGTGTCCCACACATAAAAACTCAATGCTCGGGTGGAGACTCCATGCGGTCGCCCAACCATAGAGAGGCCGGAGTCACTCGAGTAGTGCTGCGTGTCTGATATCGGCGACTGGCTCTCGTGTCCTCACCATCCTAGGGGAGATCTCGGCCTTCAAGACATGGTCGGATAACGGGGATTGCTCCCCGTCCTCCACTGTAGGGGTCTTCTGCAGAGCGCGGAGGGCGCGTTCTTGCTCTGCGAAACGCCTCTCGAAGTCTCGTAGTCGGAGGGACAGCTCCGGTTGTCGTTGGGTCGAGGGGGTGTGGGAGCGTTCCTACTGGGTGCCCCGGCGCTCCTCGGGGGCATCGATTTCCAGGAACGGCCGATGCGCTCTAGAATTTTTCCTCCTCGGGGTGGACGAGGCTTCTTGCTCTGGGGGAGGGGCGTGCAATGGTCCTCCTGACCAGTTGTGGATGAACCGCCACCCCCGGAGGGTGAAACGTCCCCCAGCGGTTTTTAGGGAGGCATCTCCACGGGGGGGAGGGGGGAGGGGGCTTTCCCAAGGGAGTCGCGACTTCTCTTCCCTAGCTACTTGGGCCCTCATTAGATCGATGAGGCTGTCCAGTTTGGCGTTGAGGGTTTGAAGAGCATCCGCGCTCCCGGTGGGGGGTTGCCCCTCCACCGCGGGTGGGGGCAGTCCGCCGGCTGGGTCGCTGGTGCGAGAGGGGGTATTCCCCGTAGGATGGGAAGGTGCGCCTTCTTCTATTTCCGCAGCCTTTCCCTTGTCACCGGCAGTCCTCCTACTGGAGCTTCTTCACACCATGCTGACTCTTTGCTCGTTTCCCACAGACGGTGCCAGATGAAGAGGGGCGATCTCGCATTGTTCCTGAGCTGAGGATGACAACCACGATTGTGAGAACTGCAAGAAGGGAAATGGATCAGAGGTTCCTAGGGATAGTT
The DNA here is from genome assembly GCA_024336825.1 of Amorphophallus titanum. Classification (NCBI taxonomy): domain Eukaryota; kingdom Viridiplantae; phylum Streptophyta; class Magnoliopsida; order Alismatales; family Araceae; genus Amorphophallus; species Amorphophallus titanum. Next base: position 133,968 of record JANBPO010002829.1, read on the forward strand.
CCCTGGGGAAAAGCCTCTGATAATTAAGTCAGCAAATCAGATAGAGCTCTAGTGCGATGGAGAGAGGTAGGAGGAGGTAGGGGTGCGAGATCCCTCTCCACCAAGTGGTGAAGTGGCTCTTGCTCAGGATTAGTGTGGCTTAGTTGCGCTTTCCTTTTGTAGGAGAGCTTCCCAGGTTTATATAGCGACTCGTGGAACGTAGGAGCCCTGTGAGCCAAGGAGTTTCAGGGGGGGTTACGTCCTCTTCGTGAGCTCTTTATAGGACGAGGACTCTTGATCTCCCTTATCCCTTTGATTTCCCTGCTCTTAAAGGGCACATAACGGTCGGACGGATAAGCTTTCATCAGTCGGTCTAAGCATGGGGCACTAGCTCAAGGGGGGCTCCCGCGCGATGGGTGCACGGCCTGGATGGGGTATGTTAGGTTCCCGAAGGGACCTCCCCGATCGACCTGACGCTCAGACTTCCGAACCCTAAGGTCGCCTAGGAAGCACTTAATCCGAGTGAGTTATTGGGCTTGAAGCTAGTGGGCCCCGGGGGGGCTGTCACTCTAAGGATCCGGGCCTCGTTTGGTCTGGTGGGACCTCGTTTGGTCACTCTCTCCGGGTAGTAGAATTGTAGAGACTACACAACTATCACAAATTATTACAAAAATTAAATTAGTTTATATAATTAAGCAAAAAATTAAATTAACATTTTACAATTTGCATGGTCCACAATATAATAATAAATAACAATAGTAGTCCACAACTAGTACAGAGACAGAAAGAAAAGCACAGCTACATGGAGCATACCCCGGTACTCACCACTAGCAACTAACGCTGGGCACCAGAACCACGCTGAGCCTCAGGTGCACTCCTCTAAAGCCGCGCCTCGCCTAAAACACAGTGAAAACACGTAAGGAATGAGTCTTAAAACAAGACTCAGTAGGGATCACTCAAACCCCACCTCGCCAACATGGGAAAACCGCTACGTTAGTAGCTAAGCAAGTACTACAAGATAAATCCATGCAACTACAACACCAGTCTCACGACGTGAAAACCTACACACGCACGCCACGGCGAAACAATTGGAGCTCGTCGATCAACACGACCAAAACTCAAGGTCAAGGTCATTGAAACTGATAGTTTGTCACTCCCTATCAAGAACAGAAATACCTCCTATTAGAAGAACGACCGGATGCATCCACTAACATCTTATACCACATCACAAGTGTCTAGCTACCATCTCCTGAGCGCGAGACTAAGACACGCTCGAGTAACCATAAAGCGAGTGACTAGCTGGGCTAACGCTCGTCAGCGTACATCCATTGTCCCCAACCACATGTGCACACACAGACCATACGTCCTAGGTCTAGCCTCTAACTGGTTTTCCCCTCAATCAGACTCTGGCCGACGACGTGGGGCCCAACAGAAACCAGTCTAAAAAACTATCCTCACGGTAGCCATCCCACCACTCCCAAGTGGATACCAGCACACGTGTACTGGCGGGCTATGACTAGTGGAGTGTCTCTGAAGGAGTAGACTCTCAAGCTACGGAAAACAACATCGGAACTGGCAGTACAAGGATCGCTCCTCGTACCAGCACCATCGTACGGTGACACGAGCCAAACACACACCTCCAAGGACTACACAGTAGCACAACACCTAGCCTCAACACGATGCCCAGCATCTGTCAGACCACAGGTCAACATGCAGATCGAGGTCCATGCACCTGGGACTCGAATATGACAAGATCAAACACCGGTCAACCTGGTACCCTCGAACGGTCCACTCTAGGCTGCTCAGGGACATGTGGTCGAATAGGGGCCGCACTAGGGGATATACAGCCATTCACAGACCATCCTTCTCCTGGTTCAAACGGGGCATATGTGGTCAACCTTTGGCCGTACAAAGAAAAGATGGCTGACTCTCAGTCGCACATGGGGGATGGGCGGTTCAGCACAGCCATCCATCCTCCAACAGTAAAAATAAATGTGCGGTTGGACCCTGGCTATACAAGGGAAGGGCGACTAGGACCTCACCGCACAAGGCATGTGCGGTCCAACACTGGCCGCACCGCTGCTAATGAGAACAGGTGACGTGCGGCCAGACCCTGGCTGCACACCCCAGTGTAATGTGCAATGATCATAGGCAATGGTCAAAACTCACGGGATGGATGGCTGCCTTGGGGCCGCACATAGGATGTGCGGTCCCATGACTGGCCGCACATACACAGTGTACGCCAAGTCATTGGGCGGTCAGACCATGGCCGCACAAGGGGGTGCCCACTTTGTGCCAAGTAGAAGGGCGGTCGCTCAAGGGCCGCACAAGGGATAAACAGTACCCCTGTCACACTAGGTTGACTAGCTTGTTGATGCTGCACACTCTGCTGAACTGGCTCAACTTGAGTTCGCCCTCGAGATCTTGCCATGTCCAATTCTAATGCTACAGCTGCCTGATAAGCCATATCCAATGCTGCTACTCTGGTTGCAATCAGAGGTTGCCATAACTCTACCTTCAACACACGTAGAAAATGCTTACTTTTTAGCCCTTCATTAGCAAGAATATGAGGAGCATACCGACCCAATTCCATAAACTTGTTACAATACTACAGAACTGTCATATCGCCTTGAGTCAAGTCCATAAATTCATACATTTTGTCCATCCTCAGATACGCTGGACTGTATGTACGCTCAAAAGAAGTGACAAACTCTTGCCAAGAAATTTGTCGAAGAGGACGAGACCTAAAAGTTACTTCCCACTTCGTGGTCCACCATGTGAGTGCTGCCCCTTGCAATTGGAATGTAGCCAGCATCACTTTCTCATCTTCTGTGCATTCCATGGAACGGAACACACGTTTAGTTGCATCTAGCCACACTCTCGCTACACTTAGATTTGCTTGCCCTTCATATGTTGGTGGGTGGAATAGAAGAAATTCTTTCAAAGTTCTACCACGACCACCTTGAGGCATGACATCACCAGGAGCAGGATCGACATGGCCTTGCCATGGAACATTTACTGGAGGAGGCGAGGTACCACTCTCCTCCCTTGAAACACGAGCTCTCCTTCTAGGCGGCATTTAATCAACTAGGAGGCATATGACAAAAGAAACCATAAGTAACCACGGAAAACAACCTAAGCCAATAGTAGTAGTACACATGGACTTGTTCTGGACCAATGCAATTTCGATTCCTTATTCATAACCTCAACACCGCTCTGATACCAACTGTAATGACTCGGAGATTTGGATACCGGTAAACTGATACCAAGAACTCAGGGAAGTCACCCAAGAGGCTGATGAGGTCCCGTAAGGGTTGGAAGGTTTTGTTGAGGAGATGCATAACGAATTGGAATTACACGCGTAGTAGTAATTAAAGTAACAATTTAAACTTTAAGCGAAAGTAATTTATAATATCAGAGTGGTAAACATATATAATAGTCTAGATCCACAATTTATACAAATCCACACACTGCACAGGAGTCAAAATAAACAACTACACAGGACATACCCCGGTCAAAAGGGAAAGAAAAGACAGACATACCAACTGACAACCTACTGCTGGCACTAAGACCTGTCGTCGAAAGCACGAGAAGCTCCGAAAGACGGCTGCTGCTGCTCACCTGGAAAAGTAAGGGTGAGTCTCACAACATAGACTCAGTAGGGTTCACGGGGATCCCTGCCTCGCAACTAAATATAGGAAAGTAATTAAAGCATGCATTGGCATAAGAAATGGCAATTTAAAGTTGTACAACTAACTGAACAGTAAAGACAGCTAAACAAGATGCCAATTATAATTTAAACGTGAGAGTCAGAAACTAAATCTACCAATAGAATAAATTTCAACATTTTCAAGTTACAGGAGAGAGAAGAAAGTCCACCAAAGAGAAATCAGATGCGTCCACTGACGGTTTACATTGCGTCCCAAGTATCTCCACAATCTTGGAACGCGGTAAGTGAGATACGTAATAGTAACCGAAGTTAAGAACTAGTCAGGGTCACACTCGTCAATGTCAGTCCAAGCCCCTGACCATGTGTCCACACACAGGTATGCTTTCTTCATTTTATCCTGTAGTGAGGGACCCTCTTTGCCATCTCCAGCTTTAGCAGGCTGTGAGGCAACCACCTTCTTGCCTTTGTCTTTCTATTGCTCGAACGCCTTGATATCTAGGGCGTTGGCTTCTTTAGGTGCTTGACACAGTTCAGCTGCTTTGCCTTTTTATGTTATGGTAGTAGTTTATGCAGGAGCAGGTCTAGCCAGGAAGGCTTCTACCTCAGCCACAATATTGTTTAATCGGTCAAATGACCAGATTTCCATTCATATCATCTTTTTCAAGACCTCTCTCCTGAGATTCTGCTTACATATCTATACATCGTCCTCTTGGTGTGGGAGCTGCTTGAATCTCATTCTGAGGTTCCTCCACCTCTTAATGTAATCAAGGGCTGTCTCATCTGCCCTCTATCTTGTTGAATAGAGTTCGGCCACTGTGACCTCCCTCTCTGTAACATGAAATCCTTCTCTGAACCTCCTCTGCATGTCTGACCGGTCGCTAATTGACCCAGCCAGGAAGGTGGAGTACCATTCAAAAGTGAGCCCCGTCAACGAGGACCTGAAAAATTTCAGCAAATATGACTCGTCGGTGGCCAGATCACCCATGGCAGTCATGTAGTAGGTGACACGCTCCTTTGGGGATCCCTTCCCATTGAACTTGTCAAACTTTGGTGGCTTGCTAATCCCAGGAGGGAGCCGCTTGGCAGGATGATGCAGCGGGTATGGCACCCTGTATGCATCAAACGTGACGTAGTCGTCTTCACTTCTTTCAGCGAGCTTCAGCTCGATCATTCTTTCCACCATCATCTTGTTCATGATGGTTAGATCAACCGATTCTGGATAGAAATGTGCCTACTATAGGTGGGGGGTGACCAAGGTGGTCGCCTGCGGAGGAGGTCGCAGTAGTGGAGGGGCCAGGGGTGTTTGGTGCACCTGCCGCAGCACTAGTGGCATCAGCGGCTATGATGTGCATTGTTGTGTAGTTGCCAAGCTGGGCTCTGCCGACTGGGGCAAGGTGTAGATTGGTGGAGGGTCATTCTGGTTGACGGCTCCCTGTGATGATTCACCCTGCATCTCGGGCTGCTTGGAGTTCAAAGACTGCTCTACCTTCTCCAACAGTTGTTTCTTCAACAGGTCTATCTCCTACCGATACTTTTGAAGTAATATCAGGACCGATGGGTCCATAGCTGTAGTGCTGGGGATAGCTTCTATTGTTTCCCCGGGCGCACCCTCAGGTAGGATGTCGAGCAAGACATCATCTTCTTCTTCTGTTGTCACCACATTGGCGGTCAGAATAGTAGCTTCATCATATTGTTGGTGGTAGACTAGGGCTTGCTTTCCCTTAGCTGCTACCAATAGTTCTCTTGTGGCCTCCACCCTTCGAGTGTTTGGCCCTGACCTTTTGGCCAATCGAGCCAACTCATGAGGATCCACTGGAAGCCATCCATATTGGCCAGATATGCCAGCCATGTTGCAGGTGAAGATCTGCATTCTTCTCCTTCATCTATGAACCTTCCTTTTTGCATGCTCCGGGAAGGTTAATCTCTCGAACACTGAGATTCTTTTTCTTTCTTCCCACTGAGGGGCGGTCTCATCGGCTTCATCATTGAAGCCATCTTCATATCCATTGTCATTGACCGATGACATCATCTTTCTTTCTTTTTCTTCTTCTTCTTCAACTATCATTGGTGGACAGTGGTCTAAAAGTGGTCCGAAACTCTTCTAAAAGGATCCGAAAACTCAATAAAGATCTAGCAGGACCCAATAAAGATCCGCCAAGGATCCGGGGTGTTACAAAGGTAGCCCCTCAATTTTTCTATTCTGCGCGTGAGGGCATAGATGGGGTGGTGACTTTTGTCCAGGGCCCTTTCATGCTGCTCTTCGCTACCTCTCCACACCTCCAAGGCCTATAGATACTCGTCTTCCTGGGCACTGATGGCGGCAAGTTCACTGGGAACCTGTGTCTCGAGGAACTCGCGACGGTTGACATACTTCAACAATAACAAAACTCATCGCGACCACTCTTCTAGCGAGCAGCCCATCACTTGCAGTGCCCCAGTCAGCTGCATCACCATGGTGTGCACCCCCTCGGTACGTGAGAGAAGGATCAGCGAAGACCATTGACCGCAAAGCCAGCAACATTTGTCGAACCGACGTGTCTAAGGTGACGTGACCTATAGGGGTATGGCCGGAAGATCGAACTCCACCATGTTGCCTACCGCTGCCCACAGGTCTGCATCTGTCGTAGCCAAGGAGGATGGAAGAGTGGAAGCCAGGTCGCTCGAGCGCCTGATATCCATGGACAATTCCTAACCGGCCACCGCCAAAGGAGCAGGCAAAACCATGGCCGAATCGCTTGACCCCGTTATCATAAGGGGCTGCTCCATCTCGACCGCCAGGACTGAGTCAGGTGCTCCAACCGGGGTGCTCGTCTCCTCCTCTATCTCTTCGGTAGGGTCCGAACCCACCGTCGCTTCGCAGTTCGGCAGGGCAAGGATCTTGCTCTCGGTCGAAGGAGGGACGTCAAAGGAAGCCGGGCCGGACGCCATCGCCAAGAGACCCGCAGTGCCTTCTGCGTGTGCTTCCTCCTCTCGAGGGATAATGATGTTCGCCAAGATCTCCCGCAAAAGCTGGGTTTCCTCTGACGCGGGGAGCTTCGAAAGAGGCAGAAAAGGGACCGCTAGCTCCGGGCTGGCCCCCCACTGCAGGAGAGACACTAGTGGCTCCACCTCTGGCCCCCAGAGTGATCTCAGTCTGTCTGCTCCCACAGAACTGAGAAGCTCCCTTCACTTGGGAATAGCCTTACGAGCTCTGGCGGCCCGTGCCTCCGGAAGTGCTGCCTCCTTCTGAACATACAAGACAGGGTTAGTCACTCATTGTCCGAGGTGAATTACCCAAGTCCTAAAAAGACAAAGGGGGAGCTGAGGGGTCCCCGTGCTTACCTCGGCCACTGGGACTATGCTACCTTCTAGCGCTATCTCTCCCTCCTCTAGAGGCTCGTCCGTTGGCAGGGGAGCACTGGAAGTCTCCGCGGCCACTTCCTGCCTCAGGACCTCGAATAGAGACGCCAGCTTGCCCAAGCCTGCGTCGACTCCTTCCGATCGACCCACCGATGTGTCCAGAGCAGCCACCTCCACGACCTCCGGTGGAGTTTGTTCCTGAGAGTTGACAGAAGACAAAGATAAAATCAGCAAATGCCCTCGAGGGAAGCTCCCGGGAACAAACGCACACTTATAACAGCCCTCTCCACCAGGCTTAAGGAGCCGGCCAGTAAAGGGGCCTTCCAGACTAGCTCGGGAGGTCCGAACTCTTTGGATATGTCTTCGCCCGGAGCCACCTCGTTAGAAGAGTAGTCGTAGTCTACCTTCTCGCCTGATGAAGATTTGGTCGGGGCAGGTTCTTCCCTCGAGATAATAGTCTGTAGATCTATTTTTCTCACCCCCCAAACCATGTCATAAAATTACAAAATTATTTTTGCATGATCCTCACTTCCCCCCCTCTCACCCATAAAATTCCCAAGGTCTAAATCCACCATTTCCCCTTTGGTCAAAATTCATTCTCCAATAGAACCCATTCTCTCCTACTTGATCTGTATTCTATGCCAAAAATAACTACACTGTTGCAGAGGTTTTCATTTCAAATAAGACTGTTGGATGGATGTAAAAATTAACTTATGTTGTAACTCTTTGAGTCTACTTTGCAACGGCGCTGGTTTCATCCCGATGTGACACCAGATCTGGGCGTGGCTGCCATTTTCGTGGAAGCGCGCAGTTCTATCCCGTGACAAGGTTGTAGGGCTGGGTTGGGAATTAATTCGCCCATAATTATGTCGGCTCTAATACAGCGTCTGTCGCTCCTGGAGATCAAAGAGGGACACTCCATCGACATCCCAGCCAGTCGCTGCTGCCACAAGTAGACCGGAAGTCACCGTCCCACGAGCTACACTCGCTTGCTATCCAGCAGGCAAAACGAAACCAAATTGGACCAGCAGCCCGCATTGGCATGAGCACTCGCCGACACGCTGCCCGTCAACCCAAGATCGGCGCTCTCGAACCCCTGTTGTAGCCTGTTACCTCCCTGCGTGGTGTGGGCCATAATTTCCTCGCTGTAATTAACTATATTTACTGAACTGGCAATACGATTCCTGGCCGAGAAGGTTTTCCCCATGCCCCAAGCGTAGAGGTATGTTTCTGCTCCTCACTTTGTCGCTTGCTTGTTTAGTATATGTTTGAATGCCGCGCTAGCATGAGATAGGATTCCTAGCTCACTAAAAATTCCATCACCACTGTGATAGAGCATACACGTGACCCATCCCGTGACCCGATCCAGGCATGGAGGAGTGTAGACCACCCTTGACTCAGTGCCGATTTCTCAACTGTGCGAATCCACGCACTTCTTTCGCTAGGGACGAGTCGTGAGTTGCATTTCTTGTTGAGGATATTTCTCCACTTTTGGAGCTCCTTGGAGCCACACCAAGGGGTTCTTATTGTACATGTCTTACTGGTTGCGTCTGTCCCATGCGAGTCGAATCAACATAGTGAGTCCAAGGTTGCATTGTCCGTTTGAGTCACACCCATCCCACATCATTCAAGTAAGGCTACCTCATCAGGATCAAGGAAAATGAAGTCATGGTGGGGCGCTCCAGTGGAAAGCTACCACCTAACTGGCGGGAACCATATATCATTAACAATGCTTACGAGGGTGGGGCCTACACGGTCGTCGACCACAAAGGTAACTAACCCTTCCTGCCTCTCAATGGTAAACACATGAAGCTATATTACGCGCCAGAGCATGAGTTTGTGCACCATACAGACTAAAGGCCCATGCCCCAGTCACCACCAGTAAAACCAGCCTTCCCTATCGAAGGGTGAGACCAATCACGTCTTCTAGCCTCTCTTCCCAGTGAAGCTACTAGGTCAGCCAGGTCCTCCAAGAGCCACCATTATGCACTTGTGGGGGTTAGCCTCCCACCTTCGTCCTCGTAATAATAGGAGCGAGGAATACTGACACCAGCAACAACCCAGCCATCAGGCTCCCAGATAAACCAATAAAAATAAACAAAAAAACAACAAAAAATGAAAAAAAATTAGGTTAGAAATAGAGATACTCGGGTTTACTGGACGTCAGAAGTTGCAAAAGCTTGACTTTGACTATTGACTTTGCCTGGAGTATTGGACCATTGGTGCATTGGGTCAACATAAAGTTGAAGTTGACTAGAGCCTTCCTTCTCCTGGCGTGACTTTGACGACTATGGTCTGCCCTCGCTTGTTCTTCAGATTGCTTAATTTAGAGCCCTTGGTATCACTGTTTACATTTGTCTTCTTCTAAGCACTGTAGGTCCTTTGTCTTCAAGTGAGCACGTCTCTCTTTCCTGATCTCCTCCAGTTCCTCTTTCTTCTGTTCTTTTTCACCTTCAGCTTCCTTCTCACTTGTTACCAATGTGAAGTTATTTGTTACTCTAGTTGAGTATTTGTCACCCATAGTCACCTAATTGTCACCACTAAAGTCCAGAAGCCACCGCCCTTACTCCTACACTGCCTGAAAGCCACGCGTCGGGCTTGTCTCTATTGAGCACTATTTGTCACCGTTAGCAGGGTATTTTTTACCCTTACTAACCCATTGTCACCCATGTAGACACATTTGTCGCTCTTAATGTCCAATTGGTCCACATGGAAAATGGGACATGTCGGCTACGCGTGGGTGTTGTTTATGTATTGCCGCCGATCCAATGCCGCAGGCCACATCAACAGATATGATGGTGTCAAACTGGACCTCGAAATTACAAATCCATAATTTCTTATTTACCCTTCCCACCATGTCTTGCCACTTACAAAACCTACCAGAAGGTGATTCGTCTCTCCATCATGCTCAGTGTCTCGTCTTCCTCGCGGTGCCATTTGTGACCTCTCCATCATTTTCTATTCAAGCACTCCTAAATTGCGAGCTCTCTTTCATCACTGAAAGTCATGGAGCCGAAGGAGACACCCATGCATTGCTCTGTCCGCCGTAAACTGGATGTCCCACCTACATCTCAGGAAATTATACCGGTTCCTACGGCCAAAGAAGAAATGTCTGAGGATTAACTACATTTTGTATGACTGTGTATCGTCTCGGTGTATAGTCTATTGTACAACCTACCTTTTGTTACCTCTAGTGGTATTAACTATATTTCTTAGTAATTTCCCCTTCACATCCCAAGCAATGAATTGTTGAGGCTCTTACGAGGCCAGCGTACTACTCCTCTCCACATGGCCGATGACACTCCTTCCATGCATGCATGCATTGACATGCTCAAGTCAGCTCCAAATCTCGATCGTGACATGTATCTTAAAGTAGTATATTTATTCAAAGATCCAATAAATAGAAAACTATTTATGGAGTTGCCTGAAGAAGGCAGGGTTGATTGGGTGTTAATTCACATGACATAAACCATGTTCATGCACTTGAACTAGCAGACTGAAATCCCCTACCCCAATATATCATGCTTCATACAGTGTAACCTTAAACCTACATGCTTTCTGATCTAAAAATTTGCTCTTATGGATTGGACTTCATATTAAATTTGCTGCAATTATTATGTTTGTCATACCTATTATCTTTTATAACGCCTTACATGCAGGGAATTGAGGTTCAAAAAATGGGAAGGTATAAATGCTATGTAGTATGGGTTGGTCACGAACTCGGTGTATATTATAGTTTACCCGAATGCTTTGTCCAAGTGAATGGATTCCCTGGAGCTTGTTCTAAGGGTTTTCACTCAGTAGAGGAAGCACATGCTGCTATAAATGGGATTAGCAATAGTAGCCATACGTATGTTGACTGAAACATGGCATAACATAACATGACAAAACGGACGAAACATAACATAAAGTTGAACCAAACATATAACAAACATAACAATCACCACAAGAACAAATGGCAAGCGTGCGTGTGACTAAAGACACAATGGGATAAGGGATAGCACACGTGGTGGGATAGCACACGCGGTGGGATAAGGACATGGTGGGACAACACATCACGTGTGGGACCATCCGGCACGGAGGGACAACAACACAGGTGACAACAAACCGGGGGACCACACATATGACGGGTACACTCTTCAATCAAACCCGGGATCAGATGAAACAGAACTTCCAGGTTCGCAATCATGAGGTAATGCCCCCTCATGGAGACGTGATGAAATGAGCGAATAAGAGTTGAGAAGGACATAAAGGCTTTAGAACAGATCGAGAGATAAGAATGAAGAGAGGAGAATAGAGCCAAAGATGAGGTGAACAGGAGGCTGTTGTGTAGGTGGAACGGCGGTCTAGAGGGGGGGTGAATAGATCCGCCCCCAAATTCAAAACTATTGCAAGCTTATATGAACAATTTAAACTATGCGGCTTAAGCAGAAATTAAGGCGAATACTCTATGCATAACATAGACGGTCCTAGGCATTCATTTAGTGAAAGTTACAAGTGAATGCAAACAATCACACACAAAGGAGATAGAGACTTTTAGGTGGTTTGGCCAGACACCCAGTCTGCCTACGTCCACCCCTCACCAAATCCGGTGAGACTTCCTTCAGCTGACTAACAACTTGAAAACTCCACTGACTCATTGCTTGAAAACTCTACTGACTCACAGCTTGATTAACCCTAGATCCGAGCTCCCCAGCTCGATCTGAACACTCTGCTGACAAATAGTTTGATTAACGGAACAAAAATGAAAATAAAAGATTGAATGAAAGTAGAAACATAGATCGAGTGTAGAATTCTCCTGATGGCCGGATATCTCGATCTGTAGATGGAGTTCGCCTAGCTTCAAGAGAACTCTAGATCTGGATCTGCAGCTCCCACAATCTAGATCTCCCTCAGGTCTTCTTCCTATAGAGAATCTTCACCTCGATTTGGTGAAGTGTCTGCAACTGCTTCTTCTCTAATGCTAGACCTCAACCGATCTGGTGCTACTGCTAGTGCTTCTCCTGCTGTTGCTCTTGTTTTCTTCCTCTTCTTCTTCTCCTTCATCTGGATCACACAGGCTCTTTCTCTCTTATTCTTTTCACTAGATGGAGAGCCTTCTTTTCCAGCCACAACACACCTTTTTACTTCACTGCTCCTTCTCCTTTTCATCCGTCCCGCCACACATTTTCAATTTTTGAAAAGCCTCCTGAATATCTACTGATTTAGTTGGAGAACTGCTGGGAAAACTCCTATTTATCTGCAAGAAGGTTGAAGACCAAGTCTTCTCCATTAGCTGCAACAGAATCTGTTGAAAACCCACGTTGTTTGGCATATCTGGACTGTAATACCCTAGATCTTTGGCGGATCTTTATTGGGTCCTGTTAGATCTTTATTAGATTTTTAGATCCTTTTAGAAGACTTTCAGACTACTTTTGTAACTCCCGAGTTAAGAATACTTCGACCCATTTTATTTTCAGTTCTTCGACTCGTGGTCACTGCAGTCGCATTGTACTCTTCGCTAGGATCGTTTTGGCTATTTTTACAGATTTTTAGCCCTTGGTTAGGCATTTATTTGAATTTTCTGCGACCAACTATGTCGCGGGTGGAGGGCCATACGTCACATCAAACTCGGATGTCGTCATAGGTGCATTGCGGACGATAATTGCGCCAGACACCCTTCCATCCAACGTGTCGATTCCTTTCAATGTTGGAGATGTGTCGGGCCACACCTTTATCGCAACGTACATGAATCCAACGTACGCAAGTCGGTCCAGAATCGTGAGCATGACGTTATCCTCCCTCAACAGCCTCGTCGAGCCAACCTCGTCGTATGACTATGTTATTCATCTCGATGTGATTAAGGTCGGAGAGGACGGAACTGGAATTCAGTCTGCGGCAGGGCCTGGTACTGGGCCGACGTATGTACCAACACGTCTGTGTGATTCTTATACCGCCGCGTTTGGATATTGCTCCCGGAATACATTGCCGTACATCCGCGACGCAAGCGGACGGACATATGATCCCGACCAGTCGCCCGATTTCGATAGCGTCGCACAGGCCGTAATCGCGAGACTTGCACCGTATGCTCCTGAGACCAACGAGATCGACTCGTCAATAAACCGTCTGATTACTGCGCGCTGGCCGATCTTGTCGTACATTGCCACGAGGGGGTTCGACCAATACGGACATATCATCTTGCCGTGGGATATTTATTCACGCGACTACGATCAGGAAGGCCATCTTTTGCAGACCTATCCTGTCTCCATGGGAAAAGACTATTTTCTAAACACCACGCCGCACCCGACCTATACCAGTATGCCCACCACGCAGTCGGTAATGTCGTCTCAGCTAGTGGTGCCATTGGAAACGTCCGCGCATGAGCTAACCGGGAAGGTTTCGTTCGAGTTCGGCGACGGCGAGCCGTACGAGGCGAGTTCTGTTCCGATTCCACTGCTCGACACCAGCTATCGTCTCAGGGTATGCAAGGTTTCCTCCAAAACTTAGGATGAGGTCTTATGGCGAATCGGATTCGCCCGGCAAGATCAGCGTTTCAGATTTCTAACGATATTCCTTTCTGCAAGCCTGAGCGCGTTAGATCTCAGTTGGTTGAGGTCTGTTACGAGGCCTTGACTGATGCCACTCTCCAGTGCCGTTTGTACCCAATCGGGTGACAAACGGCATTGCTCGCGTCCCGCGCGAGCCGTCGGCACCATGCCGATATGGACGCTAACGAAATCCGCCGACTTATCATCAACCTGATCCGCAAGGGCGCGATCATGGACGTCGATTGCACACGCAATCCGCCCATGTGTCGCGTGTCTGTCGGCGACCCTGACGACGCGCACGCCAAAGGCCTACAAACGAACTGGCTGCCGTGGCTCTCGCTGCGCGCCGGCGCAACGCGAGAATGGAATCCGCCGACCAAGGGCGAACCCGTCATCCTTTTTTGCCCAATGGGCGACCCGGCTCAGGGCGTTGTGCTGTGCGGCCTCTATTCCGACGCGTCGCCGGCACCGAGCAACAGCCCGGACACGCACACACGCATCTATCCCGATGGTGCAACCGTCGAATACGACCATGCCGCCCATTCGCTCACAGCCACATTGCCAGGCGATGCAACCGTGCTGATTGTCGCGCCCGGTTCCGTCACCGTGCAGACCAAAGACGCGACCGTGAAGGCTGACAGCGTGACGCTCGACGCCGAACAAACGGCTCTGATGTGATGGACGACTCCCGCTAAGCGGCGAGGCATTTGTGCCAAAGTGGACATGCTGTGATGTCCACGTCACCTGTCGACGCAAGTTTTCTCCTTTATTTCAGGGGAGATTCCCGGCTACTCGCTGCCAACTCACACCAATTTGTATTGTGGATTTGTTTCACCTGTCGGCGTGAGTTGTCTCCTTTATTTTAGGTGGGATTCCCAGCTACTTGGTTCCACATTCCACTTATTCAGATTTTTGGTGGGACAAATAATTTTTTCTCACAAGACATATGATTTCTATGTAGAGAATCAAGTGTCCTTTGAAGTGTTGAGTGGAAAAAGTGTAATCCTTATTAGATTGAATCATTTATCTCAAAAAGTGTAATTTGTGAGGGTGGTTGTACTGAATGTAAGAAATGAATTAGTCTCGCCATAGTTAAGTCTCCCCCTAAGTGTATGCACAGTTGTGAGTAAAACCTCCCCCTTAACATGTGCCATGTAACAAACATGTCTAGATCAATGTAATTTTATTTAGCAAGGAAAAATATCATAGGAGGAATCAAAAAGGAAGGGTGATATGTTATGTACACTCAAACATGTACTGAGATAAAGTATTCACACAGGTTGATTACCAATACATGACAGAGAATGTAGGTCCGAAGACCACCATCGCGCATGAGAAAAGCTTCCGCAATCGTCATTTGATATACCGAAAATCATGGCATTCAAGTACACAAGTTTAAGATATATGTAGTTATGTACATGCGGATGCAAAGGAATAATGATATGCATGAAAGTTAAATGTTATTCAGTGTATTATGCACATTAGAGAAAAGATTGAAACCTAAATGCAATGGGAAAGAAGAGACACAAGGCAGACGCAGTCTTCGCACCTACCTTTCCATAGAAGAGAAGAGAAGAGAAGAAGAGAAATAAGATATTCAGCTAGTCGGGGCTGCAAGCTGACAGATGTCAGATGTTCAGCCAGTCGGGAGTTCAAGCCGACAGATGTCAGATATTCAGCCAGTCGGGACTCCACGCCGACAGATGCCAGATGTTCAGCCAGTCGGGGCTCCAAGTCGACAGATGTTAGATATTCAGCCAGTCAGGGCTTCAAGCCGACAGATGTCAGATGGTCAGCCAGTCGGGGCTCCAAGCCGACAGATGCCAGATATTCAACCAATCGGGGCTCCAAGCTGACAGATGCCAGATATTCAGCCAATCGGGGCTCCAAGCCGACAGATGTCAGATGTTCAGCCAGTCAGGGCTTCAAGCCGACATATGTCAGATATTCAGCCAGTCGAGGCTCCAAGCCGACAGATGCCAGATGTTCAGCCAGTCGGGGCTCCAAGCTGATAGATGTTAGATGTTCAGCCATCGGGGCTCTAAGTCGAGAGATGTCCAGCCATCGGGGCTTTAATCCGGTAGATGTTAAGCCATCGGGGCTTTAAGCCGAGAGATGTCTAGCCATCGGGGCTTTAACCCGGTAGATGGTCAGCCATCGGGGCTCTAAGCCGAGAGATGTCTAGCCATCGGGGCTTTAATCTGGCAGATGTCCAGCCATCGAGGCTGTAAGCCGACAGATGCTCAGCCGTTGGGGCTTCAATCAAACAGATGTCGATCGCGGGTGACCAAGTCAGCAGATAGTCAGCCACCGACACGCAGGCCGACAAATGCACAGCCATTGGCAGCCACACCGACAGATGACCAATCCCCGCTACGTAGAATTCCCTTCTCCCCTAGTGCAGCACCAATTTTTGTACTCAAAAAAAAAGAGAAAAAAAAAGAGAAGATATAGAAGGAGAGCTAGAGTAAGAGGAGTTCGAGCTGAAGAGGATAGGAAGAGAGTTCAGAAAGAGAAGGAGAGAGAGCTTGCAAGTGAGATTCCTTTGTAGAAGAAAACAGAGTGCCGATTAGGAGAGTGAGAAGGAGATCTTGCTGAGCAAGGTGGCGCCATCCTGACTTCTGGATCAGATCCAGAGTCAGACTACTCTAATCTAACAGCTACATTTCTATTTCTTTCATTCATCATTATTTTTCTTTGCAATTTACTGCAAGCTGTGTATCGACAGGTGAGGTTTAATCCTCGGACAGTAAGCTGTGAGGCTCAGCGGTTTGGGACTTGTTCCCTGAAGCAGTGAATCAGTAGTCTATAGGGATTTAGTCTCCGAAGCTGTGGATCAGCAGATTGAAGCTGTGAATCAGTAGTAATCCACACTCTGGTCTGAGTGTGGGGTGGATGTAGGTGAAAGTCGAACCACCTAAAAATCGCCTGAGTCTCTTATGTGCTTGCTTTGTTAATGTTTGCTTCTTTGATCCGTTATCTGTTTAGATGAATGCATAGGTTGGCTCATAGCATGCCTGCTTCTCAGATCTATTTTGTGCATTTGCTACATGTGCTTGTGTCTATCATCCTGTAGTATATAAAAAGGTGTGGTTGGAAAGATAGGTTACGCCTATCTGGAATTCCACCCCTTGCGTGAGGCTATCCTTCGCCATGTACCATATCTGGATGTGTGACATTTGTTGATCTACATTGCTTTATTTAGCTATACTCTACTTTTTCTGTGATTGATCAGTTCAGTTGAATTCTGTCATTTGATAATTCTTGTACCCAGACAATTTCTCGACAAAATGCCAGGGAACAAGGGTCCGGGAATTTTCCCAAACACCCTTAAGGCATGGGCTACCAAACTCTTTCTACAACTCTGTGGGGCCGGCCAAGGGCCCTAACCAATTATCCGTGATGTACGGTTATGCCAGCAACCAACCAGGACTATTCCTGACCACTTAGTCGTGGGCTTTGCCCGCGCTTCACACGGCCGCTTGGGCCAACCCGGGGGCACCTTGACTCCAAGCCATGCCACATGGCACTCAGTGAAGAGCCCAGGGGCCTGCCCCAGGACCCTTTTTTTTGACTCTCCAAGATCAAAGGGAGACCTAACTAAGTCAACTATAGGGTTTGGAGGCCCGCAATACCCATATAAGGCTCACACACGCGTGCCGGGTATTTTCTCGAACACCTTGTGGGTGCGTATATTCTGGCCCTTCTACAGCAAACCATGGGCCAACCCGCAACTAGGTTCTACAACGACCCCCCAGCAAGTTGGGGCCACCCCTAACCCTCGAACACGTGGCGGCGAGCCACGCACTCTTAGCTGTAGGGCCAACCCAAGGCTACCTTGTTAATCCGTCATGCAACGTGACACGTAGCTCGAGGCCTGACCCATGCGCCCAAGGTGCCTCTGTTCATCCCCCACGGGCTCTTATCCTTAGCACAAGGCCCACCCCAGGGCCCCTCAGCCAGCTAGCCTGATCGTCCAACAATTCGGGGTGTGTCGGGCATTTACCTGAACACCTTGTGAGCCACGACTATGGCTCGACAAATAACGGCCCCCATGGGTCGACTCCAGCACCCCAGAACCCCATGTCCCTTAAAGGACACTCTCAACCGATGAAAGAAGACCCCTAGGGGCCATCCCTCAGGGTTGCGGCGTGGTGGGAAAAATCTACGATTACGAAGGCGAAGTGGACGCGCTGCTGGACGAGGTGGAAAAGGAAGTGTTGCGCGTGAACGAATCGCGCGTGCAGATCGGCGCGCGCAAAATGGGCGCGTTGGTGGACGCTGCCATCACTACCGTGGAAAATTTCTTCAACCGTCAGGGCGAGATCACCGGCCTCGCCACCGGCTTTGCCGACTTCGATAAAATGACGGACGGCTTGCACGGCGGCGAAATGATCGTCATCGCCGCGCGACCGTCCTGCGGCAAAACGTCTTTGGCGATGAACATCGCGGAACACGTCGCGCTGGAATTGAAATTGCCCGTCGGCGTTTTCTCGTTGGAGATGTCCGCTGAATCATTGGTGCTGCGGATGCTGTGCAGCGTCGGGCGTGTGAACCTGCGGAATATCCGCGACGGTTTTATGACGCAAACGGATTTCCCCAAGCTCACCAGTGCGGCGGCGCGGTTGAATAAAGCGCCGTTGCACGTTGACGATTCGGCGGGGCTTTCGATCTTGCAGTTGCGGGCGCGCGCGCGGCGGATGCACGCGCAGCACGGCATCAAACTGTTCGTCATTGATTACTTGCAGTTGATGCACAGCACGAGCCGCAAAGCGAGCGACAACCGGCAGGTGGAGATCGCGGATATTTCCAGCGGCATCAAGGCGCTGGCGAAGGAATTGAACGTGCCGGTGATCGTGCTGGCGCAGTTGAACCGCGAGATCGAAAAGGACAAAAGCCGCAAACCGCGCCTGTCCGATCTGCGCGAATCCGGCAGCATCGAGCAGGACGCCGATCTGGTCGGGATGTTGTATCGTCCCGGCAAAGACGACGACGCGAACGAAAATTCCGACGCGACGGCGGTGAACCTGCTCATCGCCAAACAACGCAACGGCCCGACCGGCGACGTGCATCTGACGTTTCTGAAACCGTTCACGCGGTTTGAGAGCGCGAGTAAAATAAAATTGGAGGATGAAAAATGAGCCGACGTTTAATCGCCAAAAAGTCGTTTGCTTTGTCGCGGGAACAGGTTTTGGAATTGGTCTATATGAAATCCAGCGACAACGATTTGTTGAAACGTTTGAATGACAAAACGCTGTCCGATGAAAACCGAAAGGCCATCAATCTTGAATTGGCGCGGCGCGGTTTACTGGTCGGAGATTTTCAAATATGAGCATCCGAAATAAAGAACGCGGCGAGCGTTGGGCTGATTGTTATCGCATTGGTCGCGAGGCTTCGCGGGAAATGCCGACTTTCGCAACCGAGGATCAGATCGCAGCGGAATTCGGATTCAAGAGTCGTCAGGAGGCGCACTGGCAATGTTTGGTCGCGCTCGGCAAGCTCGTCATTCGTTGCAGGAAATCGTTGAAGAAAGAAATATGAGCGACAAGAAAAAACATCCGCGCGCCGAGGCGTTGAAAGTCGCCAAAGAATTGTGCGACGAACTCCGGCCGTATTGTGACCTGCTCGCCGACGGCAAACCGGCGTTGATCGTCGCCGGTTCGTTGCGCCGCCGCAAAGAATTGGTCGGCGATGTGGAAATCCTATTCATCCCGAAATTTCGCACGCTGCAAAATGGCTTGTTCTCGGATGATCTCGTCCGTGTGGATTGTGTCGCCGAACATTTGCAGTCGCTGATCGCGCGCGGCGTGATCCAAAAACGTCTGACCGTGATGGGTTCGGAATCGTGGGGCGCGCGGCACTGCCGAGGTAGTGCGTGTGCGTGCTGCCATCGAACGTAGCGCCACTCGGAGACGGCGGGATCGCCTGCCCGTCGGCGTTGATGAGCGCCTTGAGGTCGAACGTCCGCTTGGTGCCGAGGCGGTCGATGTAGCTGGTGGTGTTCGTCGGCTTGAAGAACGTCACCGCGAGCAAACGCCGGATATTGGCGAGGTCCGCCGCCGCGAAGCCGTCAAGCTGGGTGCCGAGCATCGCCGGGGTGGCCCGCTCCAGATAGGTGTTCGTCCACTGCAACGTCCCGCCGTAGATGCGGAGCGGGAAGCCCACTTCGCCGGTCGACGTGACCTTGCTGGCGTCCGCCGCACCCCACTCGTCCAGTTCCTGGATGATGGCGGTATCGGTGCCTGGGAAGGCGAGTTGCGCCTGATCGGTGGTGTCGGCCAGATCGCCGAGCATGTCAGCGGTCAGGCTGTTGTAGGCGTCGAGCGCCGTCTGCATCTGTCGCTGCAGCTCCTCTTCGCGCCCGGCAACCGGATCGTTATCGACGGCCCAATCTTCGAGGGCACTGAGGGTTCCGAGCTTGCCCATGACTGCCCTCCTTAGGCCTGGCCAGTGAACTGGATGCGCGTCGCGTCAATCGCCCGCGCCACGACGACGGTGCCGCCGGTGGTGGCTGCGGTGTCGAGGCGGCCAGCGGTCGCGCCGACGTAGTACGGGGCACCCGGCGTCAGGCCGGACCCGTAGTGGAACGAGACGTTCCGATACCCAGTGATGGCCTCGCCGGTCTGGGCATCGCCCGCCGCGATCCATCCGCCAACAGCCGGGGCGGTGGCCGCCGTGCCGTTGGAGCGCATCAGCGTTCCGTCGGAGGCGACGTAGCAGACGTCCCCTGCCGCAATGGCTTCACCGGCCTTGAGGCCGCGCAGCACGTCACCACCCGACGGATTCGGGCTGGCGAGACTTGGCGTTCCCGACTTTGCAATCAGAGCCATGTGGCTCCCTCCTGTACTAGATCGATTGGATGGTGCCGCGCATCTTGTCCTTTGCCTTCTCGACATCGGACTGCGCGGGTCCCGGCTTCGGCGTCGGGCGACTTCCGCCCCCTGCCGTCGTCGCGGTGCCGAACTCCTCGGCCAGCTTCTTCGCCTTCTGCAGCTGCTCCATGCGCACCACTAGCGATGCGTCATCAGCGGGCTTGATCACGTCCCAGATCGACGCCGGGATCGCCTTGACGCCCTCGGCGTACTGGGCTTCAAAGATCGTGGCGTAGACGTCGTTCTCGGCCTTCAGGCTGTCGCGCTCACCGGACGCGGTGTCCCGTTCCTGCTCGATCGCCTGCCGGACCTTGTCGAACTCACCCGCCTCTTCCTGCCGCTTGCGCTCGGCGTCTGCGGTCGCCTTGTCGGCTTTCGACTTGGCGTCCGCCTCGTACTTGGCAAGCGCGGCCTCTTCCGCTGCCTTGCGTTCCTTCGCCACGATGTCGTTCAGCTTCTTCTGCTGGGCCTCATCGAACTTCACTTCCGGCGGATCGCTTGGCGGTGTGCCACTTCCCCCACCTGGGGCTGGGTCGATGACTTGCATGAACGGAAGTCGGTGATTGACGGTGATAGCGAGCGGTGGCATCGGATGGTCTCCCCCGCGTTGGTGCCGACGCGGTACGGTCCCCGGCGAGCGGCCGGTACGCTGAGAACAAGCCCCGGAACTTGACGGCATCCGGTCGCCGGGAAACAAAAACGCCCGCTCCCGGAGAAGCAGGCGAGGTCGCTTACGCGATGGCGTGCTCAACAGGAGCGGGCGAGGTCGGCACAATGCCGATGGCCCTTATTCGGTTATGTCCATTCTACACGATGTCAGCGTACGGTAAATACGCCCTATGCGACATCCTGCAACGGCTTCTGCATCCTTGCTTCCAGCTGAACCAGTTCGCAGTGCGTGCGCGTGAGCCCGTCGAGAAGGCGGCGCTCCTTTTCCCTGAGCTTGCGCAAGCGTTCTTCATCGCTCTCCGGCGAGTCGGGTTTCAGCTTCACGCCGATGGGTGTTGTCCTCGCAACCACGATCAATCCTCCCCCAGCATGGCCGCCAGCGTCATTTCCTCGGTGGTGAGGTACTGGTCCAACAACACGTCGCTGAACTTCGCAGCGAACGCAACGGCATCGGGGTATTCGATCCCGCCGTCCATGAGCACCTTCAGATGCGCGACGATGGCGCTTGCCGTGTTCGTCGCCAGCGCCATGTCCTGATCGGCGGCGACGGTGGCGGCAAGATCATCCACGGTGTAGGTCGCTGGCGTCTCGGTCATCGGTCGCTCCGTTTCGTCTCCGCACTCGCTGCCAACGTCAACAGCCCCACAATCGCCAGCAGGACAAGCTCCGCCCCGCCGCCTGCCAGTGTGCGCAGTGACACCGCAGCGATCAGCATGGCCGTGCCACAGGCCGCATAGGTCGTTCGTCGCATCACCATCCCGCCTCCTGCAATACCTGCCGTCCGGACTTCTCTCGCACGCTGGTCCCCCACACCGGTTCGTGGTGGTAGCCGACGAAGTCACTGAGCTTGATGTTGCCGCGCTGATACGCCTCGTAGGTGTCCGCCGTTGGGAGCATCCGCCGCTGGGTCGACGCTGGCTGCTGACGGAACCAGTCCTCGCCGGTCTGCGGCGGTGGGCCGAATCGGCGTCGCGGTACTGGACTGGGCGAGCACCTGCAATTCGGATGGCTGGGCATGAACTTCTCCCGGATCGGATACGTCGTACCGTGGAGGGCCAGGCAGGCAAGGCACGTCCTGCCACTCAGGTGCGCCGACCACATCCACTCGTCCACGTAGGGCTCGTATTGATCGAACAGACTGCCGCGATACGCTCGCATGCTCTCCGTGCGCACCAGTGTGTCCAGCCTCGGCGTCGCTTCCTCCATGAGCCGCCTGCGTATCCTGCGTTCGATCTCTCGCGGTCCCCGGCCCTCCCCCATGCCCTTGATCAGTTCATCGGCGATCACCGCCCGCCCATGCGCCCCATAGCTGTCCAGGACGTCCCGCAGTGGGGAGTTGGGAGACATGGCCGCAGAGAGCCGTTCCATCGCCGGGGCGTTGATGTTGCCGGCGAAGCTGACCCCAACCGCTCCGAGCATCGCTGCACCAGCGACCGCGCCAAGCCCTCCGGCTTCCAGTCGTTGCTGATCGAGCAGGTGCCCGCCGTCCTCGGCGAACTGCGCGTAGAGGGCGTCGGCCTGTTCGATCAGGCGGACGTAGCGTGCCTGCCGTCGCAGCCAGTCTTCGGTAACCGGCAGCCCGGCCTTCCGCCGTTCGTCGATTTGCCGGGTGATCGCCGTGAGGTCGTCCAGCAATCCGGCGACCGTGCGTTCATAGGCCGTGAGGATGCGGGCGACCGCATCGGCTTCACGCCGGGCCAGCTTGTCGCGTTCTTCGGCCAGGATGCGTTCGAGGTCAGAGGGCATCGTGGTTCCCCGTCCTGTCAGGACACCGTCACGGCGCGGGTGATGTCAATCTCGACCGTTTCCCACCCCGGCTGCACCGTGGTGATCAGTCCGGACGAATCCTTCACCTGAACATCGAACCGATATTTGCCGACTGCCAGCGTTGCACTCTTCGCTGCCGTCAGGTGCTCGACAACGATTCCCGCTGCCGCTCCGCCCGTCCCCAGCGTCAGGCCGTCTGAGTGCGTCACGTCCCCCACCGCATCGACCTCCAGGACGTGCTGGAACCCGGCTTCACTGTCCGGAATGTCCGGCGTGCCATACGGCTTGTAGGTCACCCAGATCGTGCAATTGCTCAGGTCAAACGCATCCCCGTTCGGATGGGTGATCGGAATATCCCAGAAGACGTCATCCCCTCGGCGAATCGTCATGATGTCCCCCTTTGCACGCGGGTGGCGGTGATGGCTGGTGGTCGTTGCGTCCGGGCGGCGGTGACGGTCGGCGCCCGCAGTATTCGCGTCGTCTTGCCCGGCGGATCGTAGGGCAGCAGGCTGGTCAGGATGGCACTGGCGCTCGACAGTGCGATGGCACCCCCTGCCAACGGGTGGGAGAGCTGCAGCGTCACCGCGCTGGCGGCGGAAAGCCCGACGGCTATCCCCGCCAACGGGTGGGCAAGGCTGATCCGGTCGGCGGTGGCCGCGCTGCTGCTGCTTGCCGAGCCGGTCAGCGGATGGGTCAGGGTGATCCGGGAGGCCGTGGCGCTGGTAGATCTGGGAGAAATTGGTCCTAGATCCACCTTGGATTGATTGAGTCAGGGCAAGTCATCACCCAGAAATTGGCAGGTGCGATCGGGCTAATTTGTAGCGTGTTTACAAGGTGGAGAGGTGATGCGAGAGGATGCTCGTCGTTAAAAATACCGCATACACAATTTCAAAATAAATTCCACACTCACACACAACAAAATTAGGATTTAAAGCGTAGTGGTGAATACGAGTCGATCCCACGAGGAGGTTAGAACTTTTAAAGTTGAAAATCTTATGTTCCTTGAAGAGAGAAATTGTTGAATGTTGAAGTTAAAAATGAAATTTGCACCAAGTAAATCTAACTAAAGAAGTGTAGAGGGTTGAGGAAAAGAAGTATAGAGAGAGAGAGAAGAAGAAGAGAGAAAGAAATTACTCAACCAACTCTATTGCTTCAAAAACAAATGTTTACAATGCTAAGGAAAATGAAAGTTACACTCCAAATGAAATCTAATGAAAACTAGAAAAGTGTAAAGAAGGAAGTGTAGCCGAAATGGAGAGAACGTCGTCGTCCACGCCGCCAAGCCTTTGAGGATCACCCAACTTCATGAAGATGCCGCCGTGATAAGGAGATCCTAAGGAAGATGTTGTTGTCCACGCAGCTGAGTCTTTGATCGCCACCCTACCTTGGAGTAGACACTACCATGAGAGGGAGATTGTAGAGGTGGAGAAGATAGATCTAGGATGAGAAAGAGAGAGGAATATGTGGAGAAGTGAAGGCTAGCTCGTGGAGGTCTAAGAGACTGGAATGGTGATGGCAAGAGGTGGGAGAAGTGGAAGCAAGAAAGGGGCAACCTAACTAGGTGAAGGGAGAGGAGAAGAGAGAGAGGTGAGGGTGTTGTGTGGGAATGGCTGATCTGGAGGGGAGGGGTGAATATATCTGCCCCTCTTGTTCTAGAATTAAAAGTAACCGTAGCGGAATAGAAAGAACTATTTGAGAATGCAGGGAGTACACACAAATGATGCATGAGTGTAGATAGATAACGGACCTAGACAAGCATCTAACAAAAAGCAATCACACATGCAAACCACAGTGACAATGATTTTTAAGGTGGTTCGGACTTTCTCCAAAGTCCTACATCCACCCCTCACTTAAACCAAGTGAGGCTTCCCTAGTGCAACTACACAACCCACTGATAACACAACTTAACAACCTGCTGCCTTATAGCTTGCACAGAGGTTATCGCCTCTCAAGGACCCACTGTCACACAGCTTCATGGCACACTAGCCAGACCACAGATCCAAGCACACTAGCTTGATCTGTCCTCTTACTATCACCGGTAGGGATGGTTCAATGTTTCAGCAAGAACAAGAACAAAATAGAAAAAGGTAATGAAGAACTTCAGACAAGAGGAATGAAACACAATGCCAAATGCAAAAATCCTTGCCTTAAAACCCGAGGGCTTGGTTTGCTGCTTTCAGATTCATTGCATCGGTGATGGTAGCTTCTCTTTGTTGAACAATGAACAGGTGGAAGAAGAAGCTTGTAGCTTGGCTTTAGATCTTCACAAGATGGCCTTGATCTCTTCACCTTATTCTTATTCTTCTAGGGGCACTGGTCTAACTAGCAGTAACACCTTCTCCTCCAAAGTTCATTCTGCTCTATCTTCTTTTTCACCCTTCTAGCCCTCTCAAAAAAGACCATAAGGTGCATGTCCCTTCCTGGCATCGAGGGCATATTGCCTATTTGCTGCCCATCCCCCCACATCGTTTCACATCAAGTGGTGTCCTCCATCGCATAAGGCGTCCAAATCACCTGCCGCATTGAAATGGAAAGTTTGCTAAATTTGAGCTCATATAACAAATGCTGGAAATTTCACATAACTCTTTAGGCCAAAACACTCACCCGATGAGGAG
Source organism: Amorphophallus titanum (assembly GCA_024336825.1). Taxonomy (NCBI): domain Eukaryota; kingdom Viridiplantae; phylum Streptophyta; class Magnoliopsida; order Alismatales; family Araceae; genus Amorphophallus; species Amorphophallus titanum. The sequence goes on from JANBPO010002829.1 coordinate 159,406, forward strand.
GAAACTCGTCCAGGGCTATCCGAGGTCAGAAAGCCTAGTGGCTACCCGGCGGTGATCCTGAACCATCTCCCATCTTGCCATGAGTGGGACCATCTGCGTAAGGGCTTGCGGGATCGTGCCGTGACCTAGCGGGAATCGGGTATACACCCAAACCTAAAAACTCACAAGAGCAATAATCAATCAAACAAATCAACAATCAACAAATGTAAAGGGTAGACTCGTACTTGTAGGAAGGGCGTGAAGCCACCCAGGTTCCCCGAACCCGAGCCTACAGGATCCATGCGGTCAAAGAGGTGTGCTAACATCACTGTTCCCCATGCAAGTTGGGGTCTCCGCTCGAGATCCTATATCAATAACAGGTACTTCAGGTTCACCTTGTTCGAGGTAGTGGCAAATAGTAATCTCCTAAAGAAGTAAAGAAGGAAAAGCCATAGCTCCTACTGGTCACTCCTCCCTCGGGCTCTGAGCTTCTGAGTTACCTGTCCCAGATACACATCTAGATCCTCTAGTGGTCCTTGGACCACTCTCGCTAACCCCATCATAGCACTAATCCTCCCGAGGGGGAGGGCGGTCACTGGCTACTTGGATCGGACCAGTTGCAGCCCGAGCAAACTCTCAACCTCCTCCCGATAATTCTTGAGCTCCTGACCCAACATCGGGTTCCCAGCTACTGGCAGCGTAGTAAGATAGGCCACGTCCTCGAGCGTGGGGATCATATGTCCCTACGGCATCAGGAAAGCCCTGCATCCATCCACCCATCTCTCGCGCAATGCCACTAGGAAGGTCGCATCGATAGGGAAAGGATGAATTTGGAAGAATGGGCCAAATCCCATTCGGTCCACTCTCCATCGCTGCTTAGGAGGCAATGCGTGGTACCAAGCCCATACTAGGTCCCATGACACCCGGGCTCTAATCCTGTGTCAGCCCTGCAGACAATAGAAGAAAACAATGGCTGATTAACATTTTCCATTCTCCCCAAATCAACTTAGCCCACATTCTGGAAATTCCATGCCCTGAGAGGAGGGCGACCAAAGTCTTGGTTGCCTACCTCCTTGGGCAGCCAGAACGCTGGCCACCTAAGTTCCTCCTTGGACGGCCAGGAGTCTGGCCGCCCAGGCCGGTGGACGGCCACAACCCTGGCCGCCCACTGACCAGTTCCCCACAAATCCATTCCAGCATCTCATCACCCCACCAACCCACCTCACAATCCACACCAAATCAACTCAATGGACATTCAGGGATCATGGGACTTACCAGCTTCCACGGTGCCTCTTTTTCCTGGTCGGCTTCAACACCATCGGAGCCATCTTCTTCCTCCTCTTCCCTGCCCTTGCTCTGGTCAGTCGGCCCTTCTTCCGAAGCAGTTGTGCCTTCCTCTCCTTCATCATCCTCAATACCATCGACACCTTGGGAACAGGATGCCTAGAAGGATGGGCTCACAGGGGCTTCCGCTTCCTCACACTCATCACTCTCGCTCGAGGAAGGGTGTGGAAGTCTAAAAAAATGACGATCATGAACGGTGCACATTGAAGTAATATTTCTGATATATGCAGTAAGGGAGGATATTAATTATGGCACCTGGGTCTACCAGAATCCAGCTTCATGGCTGGGCATTGAGCTACCCCCTCATATAGAGTGACCTGTTGTAGTTGTTGTATCCTTGTGGTTTTGATGATGACAAACTCCATAAGTCAAATGTCAATCTTCATAAGAAATCAAATAGAATTAATCTGAAACATTTTTGAGTCTGTGTATTAGAATTTGTGCACCTGAGCTATAGGAGTCATCATGTCTGTATCACACACATGGGCTTACGTTCGGTGCTAGTATTGACTTGGCGATCTAAAGTCAGTGCAGCCACTGTAGAAAGTTAGTGCATGTTCTTCTATAGTCGGTGCATACCATGTTCACTGAGGCTCTAAGGTCCGTGCATATAGGCCATCCAGCATATAGAAGGTCAGTGCATTGTTTGCTTTGTGCATATAACCTCGGTGCATTTTTTTACTTAACTGCATATAGGTCGTTGCAAGTTTTTGCCTTAGGCAAAACACGATCGGTGCATTGTTGCCTTGTGCCGAACAAAGTCAGTGCTAGTTACTATATCGGCGTAGGTCAGGTGGGTGCTAGTTACCAGTTTGCATAAAACCAGGGTTGGTGCACATCTTCCTTATGCATATAGTGAGTCTGTGCATATTTGCCTTGTTGACATTTAGAGTTCATGCATGTTTGCTCATATGCTATTAAGGTCCATGCACTCTATCTCATTCGTGTGACACAAGGTTTGTGCACATCTCTCTTGCGTAATACAAGGTCCGTGCACACTTCATTCTTGTGCGATGCTAAGTAAGTGCATATATCCTCTCGTGCATACCCAACGTCTGTGCATGTCTTGGTATATGGTCTGTGCACATTTGTCTTATGCTATTCAAAGTCTACGCACACTTGTTCATATGCTATCGAGGTCTGTGCAACTTTATCACTGGGTCTGAGCATATGTGTGTTTACTTTGACAGGCTATGGCATTCCCTTCAACGTGACATATGCTCGAGCACCTACAATACAAAGGGCAGAACTAAAGAAGCACGTGAGTTCGAACTAATGAAGGGCGCATGATCCAAGGCGTGCACATCCTGGAGATTCAGCCACGTGGATTGCTACAGCATCATGACTCTGACACGTGGAACCTCAAAGGATCAAATCTGCATGAAAGCTTGGGCGAGAAACGTGGTATCCACACGCCCAACTTATGTGTATAAAAGGGGATCGAAAAGCTTAGAAGATGACAGGGACAGAAGAGAAGATTTGAGCTGATTGAGAGAGAGAGAGAAGATCTGAGTCCTCCACCAGTGCTGGAATTCCTTACTTGAGAAAGAGAGAAATGGCCAGAAAGAGGAGATCTTGAGTGATTGATCATCCCGAGTGTTTGAGTCTGAAATTCTGCTTCTACGGAAGCTACATTGTCATTGTTTCTGTGTGCTTGTTTTCTTTTGCTCATTTGCACCTTCGTGTTTTCTTTACTGCTTTGTTACCTTCTAGGTTCACTTAGAGGAAGGGAGAGGTTCTTCGGTTTCTGTCCATCGTGTTTGGAAGAAGAGAGGAAGGATCCACTGATTCGTGAGTTGCTGGGAGCAATTCACAGGGTTCCCTTTGCTGATAGTGAAGGAAGGGAGGTTGGACCTCCAGTGTTTTTCTTCTGATCTTCAGAAGAGCGAGGAGAGTGTTCCACACCTCGGACTTGACAACCACACGGAGATGCCACAAGCCGCATGAGGTTTGGAAACTCCACTCGGCAAGCTGACTTGAAGCACAACTCCCTTGATAGAAGGGCAGGACGAAGCTGAGGGAGAGTAAGATGCAGCGTTGATGTGGCCGACATACTGATAAATCGAGGGAGATTGCATAAAATTGTAAAATATCCTTTGAGAATGCAGAAGATACAGCCAATTGCCCCTTGAATATAGAATGTATCAAACCCTTGGCAGTCGTATGAGTTAGCGCAATAAGGGTAGAGAACCCCTCTCAGCCAGCGAACTGAACAACTATAGAGCGAGAAGTAACAAGAACATCAATTGAGAAACACCTGGCAAGCAATGAGATTGCCACCGGCCTTGCTCAAGAAGAGACTGGCATCAATGCAATGGAACTCTTCTTGACAGTCATCTTTGAAAGTACTTGCTCATCCCCAAAATAGCCAGAGATTAGGACGCGTATCGGCATGCAACAAATGAAATCTTGAATCTTGAATTGAACAACTGGCCCAGAATCATCCTGACTCGGCCCATTTTCACCCTGGGGATCAGACCCAAGGGGCACCATAGGCAGCACACACCCGCTCCGTGGGGTGGAAGTTAGATGGAGAAGAAATGGAGGTAATAGGAATAGGTTGAGATGGTGTGGAGGTTTCAATGGCGGGGGTGGTGTCGAGTGATGGCAAAGGGGATACGGTAATGATAGGTCTAAGTGGAGGTAAAGGCGAAGGCAGAGGTAAAGGCATAGCTTACTCAGGCTCAGGTGATGAGGAAAATAGAGGAGAGGGTAGAGAAGGCAAAGGAGGTAGAGATGGAGGCGAGGGTAGAGATGGAGGTGGTGATGAAGGCAAAGGGGAAGGTAAATGGGAAGAACGTGGCACCCATCATTGGCGTATTGATACAATACATTGCGTGGTGTTGGGAGTGGAAGTAGTGGAAGTGGCGACAGAAGTGGAGATAGCACTAGCCTGAGCAGAGGCTTGGATTTGTGGAGGTTGTGGAGACGGGGTAGGTGATGGTGAAGGTGATGGCGTTGGTGGAGAAGGAGATGGCAATGGGGTCGGAAGAAGCATTGTGGAGGGATCAGGTGATGGAGCGAGTGCAACACTAGACAAAGAACCACAGGGGTGCCCCTAGTCTTGTAGGGATGGAGACGACTGCCTGAGCGGCACTTCTTGCTGCTATTGCTACTTGTTGTGAAGATGTAGAACAACTTTATGAATGGCGGCCCAATCGATCCTCTTCTGATCTTCCAGATCATAAAGAGAATCCCAAAAATTGGGACAATCCTTGACCAAATGCCCCTGTTGGCGGTGAAATTCACAGAACTGAAGCATATTCCCAATCGCGGGTCGACAAGGCACAATTGAAGGGAGTTGCAATGCATGAGTGGCCATCAAAGCCTGAAAGATATCGGTGAAAGACTCTGGCAATGGAGGGTGAGGAGCCTGCTTCGGGCAAGGTGGATGCCGAGGGGTATGGGATGAAGTGGAAGGTTGAGGCAGTTGTGGAGATTGCGAAGACAAAAGTGGGGGTTGTGTAGGAAAAGGTAAATGGCGACTGGCGGAGGGATGTGGTGAAGGCATATGTGGAGCGGGATGATGGGGTATATAGATGGCATCCACCTGCTCGGGATGTGGTGTTTTCTTGACCAGGGGTGGCAGTGGATGTGGGTATGAGAGTGCGCATTCGGAGTACGGTCAGGAAAGTTCCTGGGCTTCCTCGTTACCCACCGAGGAATCGAGGCCAACCCAGACTAGATCCAAGCAGTGTTGGAAATGCAGTGGCCAGGCCGAGTGAGGGACGTACAATGCCTCACTAGTCACATCACCGCCCTGGCTCGGTTCCTATCCCGAGCCGCCTAGCGGTGCCTCCCCTTCTTCCGGCTGATCAAGCAAGCCAATCAAGCGCCGGAGAAGAAAGGGCACATCGACTGGGACCAGGAGTGCGAGCAAGCATTCGAAGAGTTAAAACGCTACCTAGTGTCCCCTCCCATCCTCGCCAAGCCACAAAGGGGTGAAGAATTGTCCCTGTACCTATCTGTGACGCCGAGCACCATGAGTGCCATCCTCACACGGGAAGAGACAGGGCTTATGAGGCCCGTCTACTACGTCAGCCGAGCACTTCAAGGCCCAGAATTTTGGTACTCACAAATCGAGAAGTTCGCCCTTGCGCTCATTACGGCTGCTCGCAAGCTACAACCATACTTCTTGGCTCACCCCATCGCCGTCCTCACCGATCAGCCACTACGGTAAATCCTCCAGAACCCTGACGCCTCGGGATGGCTGATCAAATGGGCTATCGAGCTGGGGGAATTCGACATCAAGTTTCGCCTGAGGACTGCGATCAAGGCACAGGCCCTCGTCGACTTTGTAGCTGAATGCACTATACCCACTGAAGACTCGCCCAAGCAATCCTCTGGTCCCACATGGGAGTTATGCGTCGACAGATCATCCTGCGCTGCGGGAAGCGGAGCAGGGTTGGTCCTACTCTCGCTGGAAGGGCTTGAGCTTCAGTATGCATTGCGATTCAACTTCCCGACCACGAACAACGTGGCTGAGTATAAGGTGCTCCTCTCATGACTACGCATGGCGAAACACTTGGGAGCGGCTAGCGTGCGCACGTACAACGACTCCATGCTCATCGCCAACCAGGTAAAGGGAGAGTTCGAGGTGCGGGAGCCATCCATGATTAAGTACCTGGCGTAGGCCCGGGCCGCGGCGAGAGAATTCTCCTGTTGTGAGGTGGTCCACATCCCACGGGAGAGAAACGTCTGAGGAGACTCGTTGTCTCGCCTGGCATCAGCCACCACGGTCTCCGACTCGCTGTCGATCCTGATAGAGGAATTGTCAGCATCGAGCATAGACGAGTCGACACCCCAGGTAAATGCCATCGACCATGACCCCTCCTGGATGGATCCCCTCCTGGATTTCCTTCTTCGGTAACAGCTCCCGAGCGACCGCGCTGAGGCTCGACGTACGCGGGCGAGAGCAGCCCACTTTACCATTGTGGATGGTAGATTGTATCGCCGCTCCCTCTCAGCCCCATTGTTGAAGTGCTTGTTCCCTACGGAAGTCAACCAGGTCATCCAGGAGATCCATGAAGGGCTCTGTGGAAGCCATATTGGGGGGCGATCACTCGCGAGGATGCTAATTCAGCAAGGGTATTGGTGGCCCACCTTGTAGCAAGACTGCCTCAATTATGTTCGAAGGTGCCCTCAAGGTCAGAAGTTCTCTCATCTGCACCACCAGCCAGCTACGCAATTACATGCTCTGGTGGAGCCTCGCCCATTTGCTCGGTGGGGGGTGGACATACTATGTAAGACCCGTACCTTAGTGGATCCTTAATGGATCTTGTGTGATTTATTATTCTGGATTTACCAGTGCCTTGTTGGAAAGGTTTACATTTGGTCTACCCACCCCATTAGTGGAAATGTCGATTGATAAACTTCATTCGATTGATGAGTTTGATGAAGGGGCCTTCTAAGAGAATGATGCGGGACGGACAGAGGGACCGACTCTAAGTGATGCGAACCTCGGACTCTAAGTGCGATGTGACCAACAACCCACGAATGGAAGAGGCACTTTGGCCCAACACTAAGAGTTCCTATGGACTAAATGTCGCAAATAGAAACGCAAGCTCACTCGTCGTCCCAAAGCGAGGGATAGTGTGGATCCGCGTAATTGAGAAATCGGCAGAGTCAAGGGTGGTCGACTTACTTCCGTGCTCGGATCGAGTCACGGGACGGGTTCACTCTCTAACTCACAGCGATGACATGGACTCACGAGCTAGAATTCCTAATGCACTCCAACAGCGGCATATGATCATATACTAGGAAAGTAATGCCAAGAAGTTAAGACCGTTACCTCCACGCACCCGACGTGGGGAAGACAACCCCGACCAAAGTCGCACTCCCGGTTAAACAAATTTACTAAATTACAAACTTTAAACCCACTCCACGCTAGGAGGTAACAGGTTACATGTGGGACCCGGGAGTGTCGACATTGGGTTGGCGGGCAGCATCTTGGAGTCGCTCCGTCGGTGTCGAAAATCGCGGCTCGGTGCTGTCCGGACGGCGCGTTCCACTGGTTGGTGGGGCCCACGCACTGCTTGGCCCACCAGACCTAACGGGGTGGGTCCCACTACCAAGAGGACACTTGGAGGGGTGACTCCCCTGGACGGCGGCCGGACTGGAACGTCGGGAGGGAGCCAGGTGGCTCCGACTGTCAAGTTGGAGCTTGCTGTCCACGGATCTGGACTTCTGTTTCAGACCCGTGCACTCCAGTGACGAAGCTTGCTGCGATAGGTGCTGACGTCGGATCGGCGTGAAATCAGTGCCATTGGAAAGCTGACTTGAAACCCTTCGACCCTATATTGCTCCAAGAATTTTATCAAGGTCGGAGTTTCACTGGGGGAATTTATAACCGAACTATTCTCAGTCTCAGATCTGGTCAGGCAGACTAAGATCTCACTGAGAATACACATTGACTGTACTGCAAACCATGGATCTGGGTGTGGGACTCTTCACGAAAGTTTTAGAGGTGGAAGTAAGGGAGACATGGGTATTTTTTTGTATGCAAAGGGGGAGGTTTGGTTGGGGAAACGTATTTTCTAGCACTAGGTGGTCGGATCTGGACAGTGGCAGATAGAACTAAATTGGGAGTTGACAGAGATTTTAAGAAAATGTAAAAGAGATCCTAAATTCACAAGAAAATTCTTGGAAGAAGGATTAGGTGGACAAAACCCCCAATAAAAATTTCAATTCATTCAGACTAGGGGAAGGAGGGTTCATGCATGACCTACTTGGTTGCTGGAAGACTGGATAGACTGCAGGCAGATCTGGATGGCTGGGGGCTACGAAATTGAAAAAATGGAAAAATGAAGGCTAGAACTTCCACCAATTTTTTTAGAACGTGGTTTGGACCTCTAGAACTCACCCTGAAAGTTTAAAACCTAGTAGATCTCGTGGTTGAGAGCAAAAATTTCAGGAAGAGCTGACTGTCCTGAGTGGACAGAACTCCGGCAACGACGACAGCAGTGCAACGGCGGCACGATGGCGGTGGGGGCGGCGATGGCGATCTCATGAACCGCACAGCTAACCGACAAGATCACGGTCCACACTATGCCAAATTCAGATTCACAGGGAACTCCTCCCATGCTGACCACAAGCAACAACCCAACACATAACCTTAACAACACCAAACAACAACACCTACAGAATCCCGGCTTCGTTCTCAACACAGAACCACGGGACACATATGCAAGTTGGGTCACATCAAGACACAATCACAGCTGAACACACGGCTAAAAGGAACTAGCCACGCACAGCTTACCAACAAGGACCCACAACAACTTCTCAGAAATGCATCTCTAGGACCACGATCATGTCCCGAGAGCACAACTTCCAAGGAATGCAGACAAAGAAAAGGGTACTCAATTAGCATATCTGCCAACAGATTTCCCCAATTCTCAAACTCCTAGTGCCGAACAACCATAATGTCACAAATAATGGCATGACAACCAATAACATCAAGGTGCACATAGCCAAGATGAACTCTTACACTGAGGAAACAATCCTCTCAGTCGGTCAGAATCTTCCAACCAACGATCTTGGACCTATGGGATATGGGCCCACACACTTCCATTATGTACTCAACACAACACAGAAAGGCAAAATAGATATCTCGACATCCGCATCTCAGCATGCCTCTCGGTGCCATCGCAACTCACAAAATTGTAATATACCATGCCTCGAGTATCGATCCTACTAACACCCGATCACAAGTCGCCATAGTGCAGACTATCGTGCTAAGAGCCACAACACAAGCCACAGAGAACACCAATCTCAGCCCATCCTCGCATCCTGAAATAATTACTGAACCTTCACAGCACAACAGCTGCCAAACACAGCATGCTGAACACGGTGCACAACGGCCCCCAACACACAAACTGGGTCCAAAGCCAGGCTACTGCCGAACAAGAGTAGAACAAGTTCAGAATTAACGCAGTCCACACATAAGTAGACACAAGATGAAGGCTTCACTGAGACGGCACTTCCAAAGCTTACCTCGAAAAGATGCCATACATGGAAGAGAAAGATCAAGCTCATCTAACAGCAACTCACCAGGAAGGAAAATCCTAGGTTTGCTCGAGCACTCTCTCAACGACGCATCCAAACAACCACCTCAAAGCACAACCCGAACACCTCAGGGGCTGACCAAACTTCAAACTGGGATGGCCAAAATAATATTAATCTCCTCCAGAAAACATGCACAGCCATCACAGAGCCCATCAGCCACCTGAACAAGCCACGAAAAATGTAAATGTTGCGCCACAAATTCACACCTATTGGCAAATTCTGCCTAGTGCAGTACAACCAAAATCAACATCATGACAAAAGAACACTCTCCATCACAACCTGACGAGAGCAAAAACCACATCGTACAGTGCCAACACAGCACAGGCAAGCTCTCACGTGAGAAAGCAAAGCGGTATAGAAACATAAAACCTATGCCAGCTATCGATTGTACTGGACCTTATCGACTCTGAGCACTACAATATCTTAAATTCTCATGTACTTTCACATATCCCTCACTCTGATACCACCTGTGACGACCCAGCATCCGGGCTCGGGTAAAGCCAAAATCACTTGGATCTTGAGAGGCCTCCCAAGAGTGGTAAGGCTCCGAAGGGATAAAAAGGTATATGCGAGAGTACATTTTTTTTGGAAAACCCTACCTAGGCGCATTGGGAGAGTGCACCCTCTACCAGAGGTAGAGAGAAGAATCACTCCACTCAGTCATAATATTTTATTAATTTAAATCAGATGTTATTCCACATAGGTAATAATATGATATTAATATTTAAACTTCATGATAAAAATCTCAGGCACTACACACAAGGTATTTCGCGATCACATTTCTCTTCTTTTTGAGGTAACCCCTCTAGCGATCACACTCTTTTAGTAGCATCACATGCTGCCTCCCCCACCTTTCATTATCTTTATTGTTTCCCATTATTGATATTTCATTCTCTTAAGTATCAATTTATTTCTCTTTTCTTTCTTTTAGTGTCAATGTGACATAAATTGGCGATCATGGTGAGACCCTTGCTATTTTTATTTTGATTACCCTTCCTTTGGCACCCGCGTGTACCCCTCCCTTCAGCACCCACATGTGCCCTTTCCCTTATTGGCACCCACTTGTGCCCCTCCTTGGTCATCCACCTAGCACGTTATTTCTCTTACTCCTTCGTGCACCACATGCACATCTCCCATTTGATTGCCATGTTTTGGACTGTCATATAAGATTAAAAGCAAGAAAAGATCTCCTTCATCTCTGTCTGTGCATATTTTTACCATTTCTGTTTCTGTGAAAATCAGCATCTGCTTAGGCAGGCGCCATTTCCTGGATTAGCGTCTCCCCGTAAAGACTCCATTCTTTACTTATACTGTTCACTAGAATCAGTGTCACTCCAGAGAGACACCATTGCTTTGAGTAAATATCTGGGATTACTATTCGATTGGGGGTCAGAATCAGCGTCTGTCACGGCAGTCGCTATTTTCTAATTTAGCATCCACTATTATGGATGCCATTTCTTGCAGTTTCACAGATTGTTCTTCTGTTTCTGTTCTGCTATTATTTTGATTGGACTACTGATCATACTTGCTCATTTACTATTTATATCTCCATTAGCTTACATTCCAGGGCATTTAGTTGAGAGACCTCCTCTCTCTACACTCTTAGGATCTTCCACACCTCTCTTGGACTTGGAAGGACCCTCCAATTAAGTACTCTGTCTCATTGGACTGAAATCTCCTTGTCCAAGGCCTCTGTAAGTCCCCGCACCCGTGGATTCCCTCACGGACGTCGGACTGGTTGTACCTTTGAAGTACCCCAGAGTTTAGTTGACCCTCACATTTGTGAAGAGAGAGAAAGAACTTAGCTGGCCCAGAGATTATAGACAAATTGAAACTAGGGTTCACATTGAGGAGAGAACCAACAACCTCATTAAAATCCATCTTGGTCTAACTCGTGAGAACACTAAAACTTGATGTAATCATCATATCTTGTTTGACAGCTTGTTTGAGTGCTTCCTTGGATAGCCATATTTGTGTGTTCATCTGCTTAATTCTCAATAACAATCATGATGCTATGATCAGGTAAAATTGTCAACATGGCCAATTATGAGTACACTCATGATGGTGGTAAGGGTGGTCAATTTGACCAATCCTATGTGGTTCCTCAAGGTCTTATTCAGTGTGAGGGAAACTATGCTCCCACTCATTCTCAATATCCCCCTTCCCAAGTCTACGTGGTAGACACTACTCAAGTGATTGTGTCCTCCTCTCAGGCCCAACCTACCGCCCAATACACATCCGGGGAAGCTTCCCCATCTTTTGATTTGAATGAGCTCATTAATGTCTTGTCTCAGTTGGATTAGACTCAACGCCAAGCGGTCCAAGCTACTCTTAAGGGGAAATCTATCCCCTCCTCTTCTTTTACACGACTCGACTCAAAAAAATATGACGGACACAATGGAGCCATGCTGGCAAGCAACCGGGGTCTTGAAAAATATAAAGGGCGAGAGATGCCCCCATCACAGAAAGAGCATGAGATCTGACAACTCCACTTGGCAATCAGTCTTGAAGCATAACTCCCTTGATAGAAGAGAAGGACGAAATCAAGAGAGAGTGATACACGGCGTTGACGTGGCTAGCATACCAATAAAGTGAGGGAGATCGCATAAAATGTGCATAATGTCCTTTGAAAATGCTGGAGGTACGGTCAATTGCCCCTTAAACATAGAATCTATAATCTACTTGGCGGCCGTATGGGTTAGCACAACTCGGGTGGAGAACCCCTCTTGGCTAGTAATCTGAACTGCAACCGAGCGAGAGGAAATAACATCATCAATGGTGGAACCACTGGCGAGCAATAAGATTGCCACTAGCCTCACTTGAGATGAAACTAACACCAGTGCAAGGGAGCTCTTCTTGACAACCGTCATGGGAAATACAGGCTCATCCCCAAAATAGCCAGGGACTAGGATGCGAATCGGCATGCGGTAGATATAATCTGGAAGCTTGAACTGCATAACTGGCATCAAGCCATCTTGACTTGGCTCATTATCTCCCTAGGGACCAGACCCAATGGGGCACCAATGGTAGCGCACACCTACTCCATAGGGTGGAAGTAGGAGAAATGGAAGGAGAAGGCATGGAAGGCATGGAGGCTTCGACGGGGATGGTGATGTCGAGTGAAGGCATAGGCAATACGGGTAGAGGCAAAGGTGTAGGTAGAGGCGTGGCTTGCTAAAGCTCGTGTAATGATGGCGAAGGGGATGGCAAAGGTGGTGGCGACAGGTTAGACAATGGAGATGGTGATGGAGGTGGTGAAGAGAGTGGAGAGGGTAAAGGTAAAGTTAAGGGCCATGGGGTCCACCATTGGCGTATTGACACAATACATCGAGTGACGTTGGGGGTAGAAGTAGTGGTGGTAACGGGAGTAGAAGGGGAGGCGCTGTCCTGAGTAGAGGCTTGAATTTGTGGAGATAATGGGGACGGGATAGCAGATGGTGAAGATGATGGGGTAGGTGGAGATGGAGATGTTGACAACGGCAATGGAGTGGGTGCAACACTAAATAATGGATCACGGGGGTGCCCTGGGTCTTGTAGAGATGGAGACAGTTGCCTGGGCGGCGCTTCTTGCTGTTGCTACTTACTACGGAGATGTAAAATGACCTTATGAATAACGGCCCAATCAATCCTCTTCTAATCTTCCAAGCTGTAAACATACTTCCAAAACTCGGGGCAATCTTCAACCAAATGCACCCACTGGCAATGAAAATCACAGAATTGGAGCATATTCCCGACTGCGGGTCGACAAGGCACAACCGGAGGAAGTGGCAACGCATGAGTGGCCATCAAAGCTCGAAAAACATCAATGAAACACTCGGGCAATGGAGAGCGAGGAGCCCGCCTCAGGCAAGGTGGATGCCAAGGGGTATGAGATGAAGGTGGAGAAGGTTGCGGAGACGGAAGCGGCGGTTGCATAGGCAAGGGTACTTGGCTAGTGGCAGAGGGATTTGGTGAAGGCATATGTGGAGCGGGATGAGGGGGTATATAGATGGCATCCACCTGCTCGGGTTTGGAATTTCCTTGACCGGGGGTGGAGACGCAGGCGGGTATGCGGAAGCGGAAGGCTATGTCAAATTTTGTTTAACCTCAAAACATGTTCTTGTTTCTCCTTGGAACTTCGTTGAATTTTAGATAAGTAAGATGAAGTTAGACTAATTTGATATGACACATATATGTTTGGTTTATTGCTATTAAATGTTAAGACAAGCTTCTTCAAAAAGTGTAGTTGCTAGACTCTAACTCTCATTACCCTTAAACCAAATCTTTATCAATGATGCATTCTCTACACTCTTATATTAAAAGACTCTGAGTTATGTATGCTTAACTAATGAAAGATAAACACAATTTGTTAGTCAGGTCATCTTTCCAATTCTCTTGCTTCCTTAATTCAGTCATCTTTATTGTCTTCCTGAACAGTTCAATTGAACTCTCTCATTTCTTTTGCTGGTGGCAAAGGGGGAGAGAAACATATTTTGATGGACATTTTTGATGGAGAGAAACATAGATGAAAAAGATATTGGAGGGAGAGCAACATCGATGGAGAGAAACATAGAGTCAAATGCAAAGGCAAAGGCAAAGGGGGAGAGATGGCATAGAGCGTAAAAGGGGGAAAAGATATCAATTATCATGGTGTCTGTGTGTCCTTCTGTCTGCATGTGTCTATCTGCCTATGTATCTTATTGAGATTTCATACTACTGGCTAAGGGATAGAGTCTTTGACTGTTTGACATTGCGTGTGTTGCCATCAAAAGTTTAAGGTTGTTGCCATCATAAAAAAGGGGGAGAATGTTGTGTCTCCTCTGGATTTGATGATGGGTTTTGATGCTGGCAACAGTTTATGTTTTGATGAAGTAAGAGTCATTTAATATCTTGAATTCTCTCCTAAGTCAGTTTGAGTCTCTAGCTATTTACAGGTCGATGCATGCTCATTCTGGTGCATTAAAAGGTCGATGCACATTCATACACTGCGATAGGCAGGTCGGTGCACATGTCAACACTTAGCCTAGAAGGTCAGTGCATTTGCATTTTTGTTGAGTTATAAGGTCGATGCATCTTCCACTTCCCTGAACTATTGGGTCGATGCATGTATATGTCATTGATTCTAGAAGGTCGATGCACATATGTGTTACCGACCAGGAAGGTCGATGCACATATGTCGCTGACTCTAGAAGGTCAATGCACATATGTGTCACTAACCAGGAAGGTCGATGCACATATGTCGCTGACTTTAGAAGGTCGATGCACATATGTGTTACAGACCAACAATGCGATACACATATGTCGCTGAGGCTAGAAGGTCGATCGACATATGCATTGTTCATCTAAAAGGTCGATGCACTTTGTACACAGAATGCATAGTCAGGTCGATGCACATTTCATATAGTACACACTATAAAGTCGATACATGTGTTGAAAGGTCGATGCTAGTCTGTTAACCTTTGCAGCATTAGGTCAGTGCAATAGAAGTCATCTCTATCAAGGTCGATGCACCTCACGTGCTCACTATAAAAACAAGTCGATGCACATTCATTAGGGTCTACCTGTGTTACAATTAAGAGGTTGATACTTCTATTTAGACATATTGCATTGGTTAGTCTTACAGGCTAATGCATCTCACTTATGCATTGATCCATCAACATAAATGTGTGTACTCTTTTGACATGGCTAAAATCTGATTAAAATACTTAGAATTGAAATTGTTGGGTTCTGTGGGCCCTCTCGTTGTCTTTGACAATGGTTTTGATGATTCCAATATATTGTGTGTTTTACGTTTGATATGAATGTTAAAACTCATCACGCTTACCGGGTTCATTTCGCTCTCGGGGCGTGACATAGACGATCTCAATTTTAACAAAACTTAGATTCATGTTGTGGCAGGTGGTGTGGACGCCCTATGCAATTGAGGATATCACCCTGTAGCCGTTGGTGAGAGAGGGGTGTGCTTGGTTCTGCCGAGACACTGTGCTATTCTACGTGAACCTACAGGAGCCGCTCTACCTACACTTAGTTCAGCGGACTTTGGGGTGGCACCAGCCTCTAGTGGCGATATCGGCAGAGCACAGGTCAGATTGAGGACGTCGACGGACTTCGGTGAGGGATCAGGGTTGGGCCTCTCTCTACGTTGCGGAGGCCAAGGCGTTGTAGAAGGGACCTTCCTTGGAGCAAGACAGGCACCTAGGGAGTAGCGACACCTACTTGGCAGACTACCAGGAGCGGTTCACCGGGTGACTCTGCCTCGACACCCAAGTGGTGGCTTAATCCCTTTCAGCTTCCCGGGGATGATGTTTTCATTAAAAAGCATTGCATCTAATGATTTTTATGAAATTTGGGTATGCAGATGCCCGAAGCTGACGCCGTCCAGATCCTCCAGGACCGGATCGTCATCCTCGATCAGACGATTGTGAACTTGCGGCATGAAATTCAAGAGCTGGTAAGTCAGAATCAATTGATTGATTTGAGGCTTTAAAGATTTCAAATCTTGACTGACCATTTACCCCTGATTCACCAGCGAGGTGAGCTGGCATACGTCCGCATGAGGGCCGGGATGACCGGGGGAGCTGGACCGTCCCTTTTTATTTTTTTATGTATTTTTATGTTTTTATGCTTTTTGTTAATTTTATTTTTTCTCTTTTTTTTGGGACTGGGGGATATACTATGACTCGATGTGTTTTTGTTGCCAACGCCTGGTGACCACCCATATGGCACCCGACCTACATGAGAATGGGGGTTTCTTACTAACCTCCCAGGTATCCTGAGCACACATCGAGGTTGATTTGGGCCTCCAGACTCCTCGAATTATAGTCCCACCGATTAAGTCTTATCCTGATGACAATACCGTCATGCCACGCTTAGGCTCCTAGCTTCCGACCACAGGGATACACCCAAAAAGTATTCGAGGTTAAAGATTTGCCTGACCCGAGTCTATTTCCTCACAACTCTTGATGGTATAAAATGGAACACCTTGGAACCCTAATGACCAACCACACGACGTTGACCCAGAATCAAACGTTGTCACACCCATAGGTGACGCGCTTGCATTGGTCTAAGCCTGAGGTTAAAATAAGAGAACATCGAGGTGGTAGATAGAGGTCTTGACCGGCCAGAAATGTTGAGACTCCCTCATGGCTATGGCTTTTGCTTTTCCAAGTAGATAACCATATGTGTGTTTTGTCAAAACAAGGCTATAGGCCTTAGCGGGATTCACCCTTTCGGACCTCCATTGAGCCTTCATCTTTGGGGGGAGAAGGAAGAAAATGGGAGACAGACCTCCTGAGAGGACCGACAAAATCATTAACCTGGCGAGCTAGCAGGGGCCCTACTCGATTCGCCCCTTTAGGGCGGCTTCGGACCAAGCCTCGCGCATTTGCATTTTATTGCCCCTTTTGTCTGACTTGACTTTTGCTTTCAAGGGATTTCATTAATTGGAATCAGACACGGTCATGACTAGGCTTTTGACTTTGATTTATCATCTTTTTTCAAAAAACCATGTACAAAAGGCACACCAAGATGGTGTTTAACAAACTAACCCCCCAACAAAACAAAAAGAGGGGAGCAGAGGGAATTCACATTACAAGTCAACTCTACCCATTCCCTCTATCACAAATGAAAGAAACAAGAGATGCCTCCACTTTCACCTCTCTCCAAAAAATTCTATTGTTCTGCTCAACCCCATAAAGACCAAAGTGTGGTGTGCAGGATCAGCCACCAAACAGCACGATCTCCTCTAATGGGCTACCTCCTTCCCCAAGACGCAATGAAGCGTTGCACCTCTCGTTGACAGCCTAGGGCACAACGGGCTCTCCTCACGAGCCCCTACCACACCTCCTGTGAATAGGTACATTGCACGAACAGGTGGTCCCCAGACTCATCCTCTTGACCACACAGGCAACAGGTCGTCTGAATCCCCGGGAGGAAGTGTAGCAACCTGTCACGAGTGGGCAACCTCCCGTGAGAGATCCGCCAAGTGAGTAGCTTCACCTTCAATGGGCTTCGTGGCCTCCACACGTGAGGGGTAAGAATGTGGCATACTCTTCCATCGGAGATGATGGAGTAGACCGATCTCATTGAGAAGGGCCTCTCCTCACCCCACCTCTATGTCCACACATCCTCCTGGTCGGAGAGTAATGTGAAGGCGTGAAGGAAGAGGCGGGAGTCAATGACATGAAATTGCACCTTTGTTGTGAGGTCTTCCATTGTGAGTGTGAACTCTGCTACTCCCAGCGGCACTTCACACTTTTGGTTGAAGCCGGTGATACGCATATCTCTGACCTTGTCGAGGCGCACATTAAAGTAGTGCCTCTGATATATCCTGTAGGGTAGGATGTTGACAGCTGCTCTGGGATCCACCAAGATTCTGTTCAGCTTCCGTCCATTCAACTGTCCTTTCATGCATAGCAGCCTGTTGTGGCTGATAGTGGGGAGTAGCATGTCATCCTGAGTGAAGGTCATGCTGGCCTCCGACAATGCTTCAGCCAAGCATGCTTCATATTGAGCAGGCGTCCGCAGAGTAGTGATGATTGCCTGTCGAGTCTCTTCACTCAAAGAAAGGATCTCCAAGATTGTGAATCTTGCCTGGAGCTTCTTGAGTAGCTTCATTATCTTGCTTCCAGCTCGGACATTTAACAGCTTCATCTCTTCTGCCCATTTAGGCTTGGGGAGGTTTTGGACTGCGGCCCCTGATAGGCCTGCTTCATTGGACTCTGATTCTGCACCCTCTCGCTCAAGGTCATCCTCTTACTGTCCTTTGTTGGCTGTTGTCAGGCAAAGTTCATCTACACCCGGAGCTGCGGGTGAATGCCGCCAGCCGTAGGGCCGGCATCCTAGCATGGCTGCTTCCCTTTTGACATCTTTAAAAATTCCAGGAAGGAAGGGGTGGTAGTGCTGCCCCTACTCTAGTTGTACAAGCCTGACGGAGGGGGGACTTGGGCTCCCCTGACCTCAAGGGGACGTATTTTATAGGGTTGCTCTCCCCTAAAGATAATATTGTGGTTAGCGGGCAGTTGGCACCCCCACTTTTGGCCTGACCGGGTTGCATGAGTAGTAGGCGTAGCTTCGGCCTGGCTTCCCTCGATAGCAAGTGTGAACCATATCTCCTCTTCATCCTCTTCATTAGGCAAATTGAAAAGAGCTAAAAGGGTATTGCAGGACAAAATTAGTTCCCTTTTGGCCCTGCCAGCTCTTCGTGAATAAGAGGATTTAACACTGAATTGCCCATTTAATTTTCCCTAATGAATGTTATCTTCTTAACTGCATAATACTCAGTAGCTGCATTAAAAACAAAAGGGAAAATTATTTGTATACTACTGAAATCTTCTTGAATTGCCACTATACCCCCTACCTTTATGGTATTACCCCTAAACCCCTAAAATCTCTTAACTCGCGTTGCCATGCTCCTAGGGTTACAACCTGTGTTAACGGTGGTAACTTACATGAGATTACCATTTCCCCCCTTTGTCCCCAATTAGAAGAGGGAGGGGAGAGAGAGAGAGAGAGAGAGAGAGACTACGCCGACCTCGGCCTGTCTCCCTCCCCTCTGGCCACCCCTTTCTCTCTCTCTCTCTACGGGCGCAGGAGATGTCGATGCCGGAGGGGGAGACCCCCTCCAGTGCCTTGCCTCCCTCACTCACATGCTCTCTCACTTCGTTCGCTCTCTCTCTACGGACACCCACCCTGGCCGCCCTCCCTCCCCGACTGCCCATCCCCTCTTCGGTCCCCCTCTTCTGTCACCCCTTCACCATAATTGCGCTCTCTCTCTCTCTCTCTCTCTCACGCGCACATGGTTTGTCCTCAATGTAGCTAGACTTGGGGTTGTCTTCCGAGGTGTCGGTCAAGCCTGCGGTGGTGTGCCGACGTCAGAGAAGGCACTCGAGTTTGCAGATGAAGTGGAGCTGAGGTAGAATGGCTTCATGGGGTTGAGGAAGACAAAGCTGGTGTGCACCATCGGGCTGGCATGCTGGTTCCCCAGGCAGCTGGAGAGACTTGTGATGGCAGGGATGAACATGGCGTGGCTGAACATGTGCCACAATAGTTGGGAGTGGCACGGCGGGTGATCAGTGCCGTGAAGGCGTTGAACTGGGAGAAAGGGTATGATCAACATGGAGGGGAGCCAGATGCATGTCGTCGGCCATGGCAGCCAGGGATGGCAGTACCGGTTTCGGCTGGGTCCAAAACTAATTAAATAATTATTATTTTCTTAAAAGTCTACATTTGATTTCGGCCCGGTTTTGGCCCTTGGGTGTCGTTTCATTTCGGTCCGAAATCGAAATGTTTCGGCCGAAACTGCCATCTATGATGGCGGCGACTCCTCCATCAAAGCTGAGGTCTTTGCATGAGATTCTTCCTCTTGGACCCCCCTCTCCCCATGTACATCTTATATAGCAGTGTTGGGCTTAGCCGCCATCGCGATAGCGTCGCCTCTCTCATTGACACGACCTTGTGGATGCTTGTCGACGGCCAAGAATAATGAGCTATAGAGAGAGCGGAGAGGGAGAGAGATGAGAAGAGAGGGGGCAGAGAGAGAGTGTATGTTTTGATCAGGGGTGAGAGAGAGAGTTAACTAGGGGCAAGTTAGTCATTTGACATTTGTTAACTCACTTGGGGTTAACCACCGTGAGCCGTCGTGGACGGTAGGGGTATGATGTGTCTGTCATGTGGGGGTAAATACCATAAAAGTAGAGGTATAGGGGTAATTCGAGAAGATTTCAAGGGTGCACAAGCATGGTTTTCCATCTCGGATATTAGTTTGGTCTCGGAAGGGCAGAAGAGAAGAGATCTCGAAAAAATCTCGAGAGATCGGGTTCAGTGATTTCGGAACATTTTTCATATATATAGTTTATTTCTAAGAAAATCCTAATTTCTTTTACTAACCACTCAATTTCACAAACATAATCCCTTTAGGAGCTTTACCGCTCTTGGGAGGTCTCGCGGGTTCCAAGTGGTATCAGGTGTATTCGATAGTCCTATCAGGTATATCTGGTATCCGGGATCCGGGTCGCTACAGGTGGTATCAGAGCTATTGTTGTGTGAAGTACATGGAAATCTCAGATATACAGTTACTAGAGTCGTAAAAAGTCCTGTACAGTCACCCAACTGATGTCTGGTGGAATTTGCTGGCATTGGATTTCGTGATTTGATATCGCTTGGTTCTTTGTGATGTCTGTCTCGATCATGTTGTACTTGGCAGTGTTCATCGAAAGGCTCGAAGCTGCGGTACATTGTTCGAGGTTTTCTTGTAAGTTCCAGAGGTTGCTGTTGACTTTTAGTGTTGGTGTGATGACCATACTCGTCCTTACGTTGTTTTGGTCACTCCAGCTTAAGTCCTTTTTAGCTCCTGATGTGTTCCGCTTCTGTTGAAGTGCTCGATTAGATTCCATGACTGAGAAGTTGCTCAAGCGAGCTAGGATTTTCCCTTCCTGGTGATCTTTTATTAGTGAGCTTATTATTTCTCATCCCATTTGGCGGAGTCTTTTCGAGATTAGCCTTGGAATTGCTATCTTAGTGATGCTTTTGTCCTATGTCTACTTAAGTGTGGATAGTTTTATTTTGAGCCTGATCTGCTTCTTGTTCCATGGTTGCTTCGCTTTGGACTCCTTTATGGTGTTAAGACCTGTTGCATACCTTGTTCATCGTGTCGTGTCCAGCAGCCAATGTATTGAAAAGGCTCATTTGTTATTTCAGGATGTAAAGATAAGTTGAGATTAGCATTTTTTCCTTGTGCTTTGTGCTGTTGCTGGTACCTTTTCTGGTATTAGCGTTGGCATGTGCGAGTGTTGGGGAATGTGTCGACTTTCTTGCTGATTGAGTACCCTCTACTCTGCATTTCTTTCTCTTGGGTGTTGTGCTCTCTTGGCTTTGTCTGTGGTCCTTGAGATGTGTCCCTTGAGATTGTTGGTTGTGTCACTTTCCCATGGTCGTGGGTCTTTCTTGGTGAGCTGATTGATGCATGACTCATTCCCTGTAGTCACGTGATCAGCTACTATCGTGCCTTGATGTGACCCTGCTTGTAGTTGTGTTCCGTAATTCAGTATGTCATATGGAGCTGGAATCCTGCAGGTGCTGTTGTGCTGTTGTTTCTGTTTCTCGGTGAGTTTGTCATTGGTATCTTGTGTGCCAGGTGTTCCCTGTTACCTTTGGCGCTGGATCTGATGATGTGGTCGAGCTGTCAGCTGTGAGGATTGTGTCTCCTTGTGTAGCTGCCACTTGCCTTGTTGTCGTATTGTTTCCTCTGTATTTGTTGTCATGGCAGTCGTGTCTCTTGTCCTAAGACGTAAGTGACGTTGCCTTGTTTCAGAAGTGTCAGACTTGTGTTCACTTGTGTCGTGCTCACTCCTAAGCATGTACTCATGATTGTGGTCTGATTGTGTTCCTCTGAACTGTATCTCTCGTGATTTGTGTTGATTTGTAGTTGTATCCATTGGGTTGTTCTTCCCTGCTTCTTCCTTCTTACTAGTCCTTAAATTTTGAGGGTGAAATTTCTTGAAGGAGGGGAGGTTGTAACATCTCGGATCTTTATTGGATCTCTATTGAGTCTTTCGGATCTTTTTGGGAGAGTTTCGGTTCACTTTTGTAGCTCCTGAGTTGAGTTTTACTTTCAAATTTCATCGAAATTTCGCAATCCTTTCCTCTCCCCTTGGTGGAGCGCGCGTCCCCTCCCTTCCTCCTTGGAGCTTGTCTCCGCCAGCCATGGCTGGCCATGGGGGGGGGCTTTTGCCTCCCCCATCCAGCTTGCTGGACTCATCTCGTCGTCCTCTACCTGCTGGTACCCATGGAGTGGCCGCGGCTGCTCATTCTCCACCGGTGGAAGGGCTTGTCTCTTCACCTCCTCCAGGCGCCCCTTCATCTTTGGCTGGCACCTCTTCATCCATGGCCGATGCTCCAAGGGTCTCCTCCTCTCCCTTGAGCGCTGGCGGTGATGGAATTCCTCCTGGGCATGCTGCTGCTATCCCTCTTGCTCCTGCAACCGTGGGTGGCCCTCCTCTTGGGCTGCCTTCTCCTGGCCTTGTTGCAAGCGCGCAGGCCGGCCATGCTTCCTCCGGCCGTCGTGGCCCTGCTGCTGTTCGTGGAGGATCTGCCATCCCTCCTCCTGCTAACATCTTGATGCATGCTGCGCATGGTCCATGGCCGCGTCTTCCTCCGTCATCTGCTGCAAAGACTTTGGATGGGGCTCCTCCTTCGGGTGCAACTCCATCATTCGCCCAGGTTTTGCTGAACTCGGTCCCTCCTCTTGCTGCACCTCTGTCCGTGCATTCCCCTGCCCTCACAGACCATGGGGAGCCCGCGGCCTTCTTCACCATGGAGGAGATTCGGTTATCTTGCCAGCCCTTCGACTATGCCATTGTCGCCAAGACTCCCTTGGGCAGGCCGGCCTTCCAAGACATCCGCCAACACTTCTTGCAGCGGTTTCCCTTCAAGCAAGATTTTTTTCTTAGTGCCATTGATGGACGCCACCTGCTACTGCGTTTTCAGTCCAATGAAGATTTCCTCCTTGTGCTTCTTAAGGAGTCATTGTACGTGAAAGGAAAACCATTCTGGTTCTCTAAATGGTCGATGGCCTTCACCCCGGATGAAGACTCGCCCCTTGTTCCGGTCTGGATGGAACTTCCTGGGCTACCTGCAAACTTTTACAATGAGGCCATGATTAGATCCATTGCTGGTAGTGTTGGCCCTGTGCTTCAGATCGACAGGAACACCTTGTGTTTGTCCCGCACCCATGCTGCCCGGGTTTGCATTCAGCTTGATGTTTCCAAGGAGCTTCCCCGTCGGGTTTATGTTGGCTATGGCAATGATGGAAGTTGGCAGCCCCTGGTTTTTCCTGCCCCGCCCATGTTCTGTTCTTCCTGTAGAAGGCTTGGTCACCTCCCTGCTAAATGCAAGAAGAAAGCTGGTTCGGCTGCTGATCCTGGCCCTGCTGCTGCTCCATCTGCTGCTGCCCTCCGAGAGGGTGACATTGATCCCAGTCGGCCTGCTCCGCAGCCGATGCCCAAGAAGGCCTGGCGCCCGGTGATTGCCCCTCTTCCTACTATTGATGCCTCGGTCCCTGCTGCTAGCATTGGCTGCGATCAGCCATCTATTGATGGTTTTCTTTGTTCTGACTGCCCCTTGGATGTCCCTCCTCCTGCTGAGTTTCCTGCCCCCCCAAACCTGCATGTGGAGGCATCCCTTCATCATGTGGAGGCAAACCTTGATCCTGGCCCTGCTGCTAGGTCTGTTGGCGTGCAGATCGCTGCTGCTGGTTCGTGTTCTGCTGCATCGTTGGCCCAAGTGTCAATTGCACCCCCTGCTGCTGTTGTTCAGATTTCTTCAAGTGCTGCTCCTGCTATTCCCAAGCTGGCCCCTCCCGGACTGCTCAACCTGCTTGCTGCGGACCCGGGTCCTTCCTCTCCACATCTTGCTGGCTTCGTTGGCATGGGCGGCCAGGCTGCATCTCCTCGTCTGTCCCGCCCCGGTACCTCATCTGCTAGCCTCTGCTCTGCTCGAGGAGAGGGAGATGATGCTGCTAACACTTCTGCCCCTCCGATTTTTGGTGCGGTCCCAAGCAGTCCCGTGGGTATTGGTTCTCCTACTAATGCTGCTATAGCTGCTGGTTCGGTGGAGGCAATTGGCAATGAAGAGCAGTCCTCACCTTCAATTGCCTCTGGTGGATCTATGCCCATGATCCTTCAAGTTCTCCCTGTTCCTGGCTGGGAACCTTCTGGGATTGCCGCCAATGTCATTGATGTCCACAATAGTTTTGTTGGGAAGGCTCCTATGGCTGGTCGATCTGATGGGCTCCCTGCTCGTCGTGGTCTTCGCAGATCCACATCCGCTTCTTCTCATCAACCGGTTGACAAATGAAGGCTCTCATATGGAATATTAGAGGCATCCAAGATGCCTCCTCCCTCAGTAGGTTGAAGTTACTTATTCGGAAGCATGATATTGCCTTTGTGGCTGTTATTGAACCCAAACTAGCTCCTTCGAAAGTTGATCTGTATAAGAATAAGCTGCGTATGGCCTCTTCCTTGGCCAATTCCTCCTCTAGAGCTCGCATATGGATTTTTTGGCGTCCTCCATTTGACATTTCCCTTGTTTCTTCGTCCGACCAACAGATTACATTGGCTGTGAGTTCTGTTTTTGGCCGGATGGTATACTTCTCCATTGTCCATGCTAGTTGCTCTCTTATTGAGCGGAGAAGCTTATGGAATTTGATGGCTGACTTCTCTGCTACCTGTGATGGGCCTTGGCTGGTTGGAGGCGACTTTAACAGCATTCTTGACCCCGTTGAGAAGCGTGGTGGCCGCCGTACTTTCTCACTTTCCACATCTGATTTTCAGGCATGTATCTCGGCTGCGGGCCTGCAAGATGCGGGGTTTTCTGGTTGCAAATTCACTTGGTTCAACGGGCAGCCTGCTAATGGCATTTGGGCCAGGTTGGATCGGGTTTTCTTTAATGGTGATTGGCAGCTATGCTGCCCGGTGTTATCTGTGCAGCACCTCTCTCGCGCATGCAGCGATCATGCCCCCTTACTTATATCGGCTCCTCTGATGTCTCCACGGGGCCCCTCTCGGTTTTGTTTTCAGCACATGTGGACCGCTCATGACAAGTTTATGGACTGCTCCCGTGAAGCTTGGGCTGCTGGCCCCCTCTCCTCCTTCCCGCTTCTTACTATCTCTTTGAAGCTCAAACATATGAAGGACTTTTACCGTGGCTGGAACAAGGATGTCTTCAAGGACGTTCCATCCAATGTCTCCTCTGCTGAAACATGCTTTCTTGCTGCCCAAGTGGCTCATGACCAGGCCCCTTCGGATGCTTCTCATGCTGCTCTCATCTTGGCTAAGGAATCTCTTGACCGTGTCCTCACCCAAGAAGAGATGTTCTGGCGTCAGCGGTCCCGCATCAAGTGGCTGAAGGAAGGCGATCGGAACACCAAGTTCTTTCACGCTTATGCCTCATCTCAGTTGCAGCGCTCTTCTATCTCTACCCTTCTTGCTGATGATGGGTCTATTGTGGATGGTCCTGGCGACATGGCTGCTATGTTTGTGTCCCACTTTCAGTCGGCTTTTACTTCCGCGCCTCATGCTATTCACCCGGAAATCCTTGCTGCGATTCCTCTCATTCTACAACCTGAACAGAACTCCTTGTTATGTGATGTCCCTTCTATGGCTGATATAAAGGAGACTGTATTCAGTATGGCTGCCGACAGCGCCCCTGGACCGGATGGCTTTACGGGACATTTCTTTCATGCTTGTTGGGACTTCATTGCTGGTGATGTATGTGCTGCCGTTCAGGCATTCTTTTGTGGCCACCGCCTCCCTCAAGGGCTCACCTCCACCCTCATTGCTTTAATTCCCAAGGTGGACGCTCCTACATCTTGTGCTGATTTTAGACCCATTAGCCTGTGCAACTTCTTCTACAAAATCATCTCTCGGATCATCAGTGACAGGCTGGCCGCCGTTCTCCCCCTCCTCATTTCGGAGGAGCAAGGGGCCTTTGTGAAAGGGCGCTCCATTATTGAGAATGTTTCTCTTGCCCGTGATATGGTTCAGCACTTGGGGAAACCTTGCCGGGGTCGCAATGTGGTATTCAAACTTGACATGTCAAAGGCTTATGATCGCCTTGAATGGGACTTTCTCTTTGCTGTCCTTCGTAAGTTTGGGTTCTCCTTGGCATTCATTTCTTTGTTGGAACCTTTACTTACCAACTGCTGGTTTTCTATTCTATTCAATGGCTGCCCCCATGGTTACTTCAAGTCTAGCAGAGGGCTTCGGCAGGGCGACCCTATAGCCCCTGCAGGTTTAGGTGACTGGTTGTGGTCTTTTCCTAGACTACGACAGTACCCTAACGACTCAATCTAGAAACTACCATTGTCTGGGTCTCTGGTTGCATAGTGGCTATCTCTTGACTGTTGGGTTTCCCCCTAGCAGTTGACTGATAAGTTGCTCTCCCCAGAGCGTTGTCATCTCCCGCCGCTTTTGTCCCTATTGATTCTGTTTGCCTGTGTTGCTGTGGCAGTGGATGTGTTAGTGTGTCAGTGTCGTGTCTGGTTCCGGTCAACCCGGGGGTTACCTAGCGGTTGATAGGAAGTCTTGTCGTGTCTCGACGGCCTTGTCTAATTCGAGACATTGGTTCTGGATGCTTCGAGGTACCGTTCTACCTCAGTTTGCGTATCCAGGTGTACTGAGGGTTCTTGGTGTCCCCCCTGGTCTCTGTGTGTCATTTTCTCTCGGAGCGTCATTTTCCTTGGCTTAGGATTAGACCAATTGACAGCTTGTTCCGCTCTGTGCAATGATCCTGACTCAGAGTCGTAGGACTCAGTGACCGTTGTAGTTGTAGGTCTAGTTGCCTTGTCCTTAGTCTGTTGGCAGTCTCCTGCGCTGCCTTTGGTGTTTTGAAGTACATGCTACAGGGCACTCTTGCCTGTATGTACTTCAATACTTGTGTTTTGGAGTCTGTGTCTTGTGAGTCTTCACTAGTCATAGCCTTACGGCACGCTTCGGCGTGTCGGCTTTTACAGTAGGGCACTTCCGGTTCACGGTTTTTAAGCTAGTCTCCGTCGGCTCCCACAGTTACCGTTGCGTCCTATGGGGGGAGAAAACTAGCTAGAGACCTGACTTAGGCAAAAGCCAGTGTGTGCACATGTGGTCAGGGTCTTTGGACTGATACTGACGGGCATTCCCCTGTCTAGTCACTCGCGACTTGGTTACTGTTCTAGTCCTGACAGTGTCTTAGTCTCTACCTGTCTGTAGGTATCGTAGACGAGACGCTAGTAGGTGCAGCATAAGACGTCAGTGGACGCAGCTAGCTGTTCTTCTAGTGTGGGGCACTCCAGTCACGTGACATGTGACCCTTCGCGGTTCTCTTCGCATTTCTTGTGTGTCGTGACCTCCTGGGTTAGCCCTCTCGTGGCTGTACTCAAGGTCAGTGTCTATCGCCTGCACGACGTTCTAGTCATGTATGGTCATTCTAGTCGTGTTGTCTGAGTCTATCTAGGTTTTTCTAGGATTTTTTTACTATTCTTGCAGGTCCTCATTTGGAGCCTGGCGTCGTGTCGACAGTTCAGTAAGCTTCTGACTTTTCTTAGTTTAGAGTTCACCCTTCTGTCTTTGTTTGGAGTAGTGTCTGCTTTCAGTGGTTTCGGGGGCCGAGGTTAGTTCGACAGTCATGCTCGTCTTGTACGACTTCTTCCCTTTTTCCTGTTAGCTCCCCTAGCTCTGAGTTTGCTCCCTACTCCTGTTTCCACTTCTTTACAGCTTTGTAGTTTAGCTTTCCTATTTTACTACTTCTATTATTTACCTGCTGTTTTAGCGTGGTACTACATGTTTTCTAGTGGGGATCCACGTGACCCCTATTGAGCGAGTGACACGAGACTCACCCCTACTTTTTAGGTGGTTGTCGCCATCGTTGTTCATTCTACTTCCCTGGCTTTTGGAGTTAGCGTGCTTGTTGTGGCCAACTGGTACCTTCGTTGGGCTTCCCTTGACTTTCTAGTACGCCTTTAGGATTTGTTCCTTCAAAACAAGATAGTTGAGATTTGAACACATTGGTTCGCATTCTTCAACGGCTATCAAAAAGACACATACATACGAAATTTGTCATCATTAAAATATAGCAACCAAAATCAACTAGGAGATCCAACACTTTTCCTTAATTTCTCTTTTGAGCACTATCTAAATTTGAGACCACTCCCGTATTGGGGAACGCCCAGGTCAGTCATCTAGTCCATCAGCCCCTTGCCCCTATGCTTGGTCGAAAGGAGGAGAGCAAAGGACCATAACCTTTTCTAGGCATGGCCGAAGGAGAAATGGTGCCCATGTGAGAGAAAATGCCCGAGCCAAAGGGGGATACCGTGTGATGTGTGCTTGGGTCGTGCCATGGAATCATGCCCGGCGGCAAGAGAGCAGGTTACCTCGTTGTCCAGCAGTCATTATAGCCAGACTCTATCATGGATAGAAGCGTTTTAGATACAACCCATTCCATGCATGTGATAATTCTTCCCCTTCGACGTTTATAAGAAGATACGCGTTCCCTGGATAGACTTACTTTACTACAAACAGCCCTTTCCAGTTTGGTTGTAGCTTGGACCTAGGACCACCTGTTCGAATGAACTTATGTTTCAAAATCATATTACCCACTTCAAATTTTTGCTCGATTACCTTCTTTTGAAAATGACGCGAGACACGTTTTTGATAAACAGAAACATGATTGGCCGCGTTCAACCTCTTCTCGTCTAAGAGTTCCAGCTGGACGAGTAATGCCTCTCGACGTTCGTAGAGATTAAGTTCCTTATCGAGCTGCACCCTTAGGAAAAGGATCAGAATTTCATATGGGAGCACCGCCTCCATCCCATAAGTAATAGCAAACGGGGTCTGCCCCGTGGGAGTGCGGATAGAGGTGCGGTAGGCCCATAGAGCTTCCGTTAACCATTCGACCCAATCAGCGTAGCGGTGTTACTCGCATGTTTTCTTAATGATTTTAAGAAGGGTTTTATTAGTGGCTTCGACTTGGCTGTTACCTTGGGGGTAATAAGGTGATGAATGATGCAATGAAATACCAAACTTCTTACAGAGATCCTTGAGGAGGGAGGCGGAAGACGGTTGGGGGGGTTGAACCTAACGCAGGGGAGCAGAGCATGGGGACCCAATTTCTTCCTGGGGCGCTACCCCTTAAGGAGTCGGTGTATTGTACTAGGGGCTTTTTGCTGGCACGCTCGTGCCGAGGTTAGATAGCCCGCGGGAACTTTGCCCTCTTGTCGTGCTTTAAATCGTGATTTCCTCCCATGATGCTGCACTACCCTTCACCGTTTTACGTAAACCTCAACTCTGGTTAGGAGAAGCAGGCCCGGTTACTAGGATCATGGGTATTTTTCATGGGGTTTTCTTTTTCTTCTTCCTTTTCCTTAATTTCACTTTTGAGCACTACCCACATTTGAGACCGCTCCCGTATTGGAGAATGCCGAGGTCAGTCATCTAGTCCGTCAGTCCCTTGCCCCTATGCTTGGTCGAAAGGAGGAGGGCAAAGGACCGTCACCTTTCCCAGGCATGGCCGAAGGAGAAATGGTGCCTATGTAAGAGAAAACGCCCGAGCCAAAGGGGGATGCCGTGTGATGTGTGCATAGGTCGTGCCACGAAATCATGCCCGGCGGTAAGAGAGCAGGTTACCTCGTTGTCCAGCAGTTGTTTTAGCCAGACTCTATTACGAATAGCGCACACACCCACGTGTATATATGATGCAGGGATTTGAGACGACATAAGATGATACGGAGAGGATGTGAGAACCATGCATCCCTTTTCCATAATTGACATGTTCATTAAGGTCAAGAAAAATATAACTTTTGTTGTTCAATTTAGACGTACGACTTGCTTGTGAGAGAAATCCTAGTGCTTATTTTCTCCCGAAGAACATGAAGAATGAGATTCCGGTTTCATGTATAGCGATCGGGAGCCGAAAGGCAACAGAAAAGCTAGCAACGGCGATAATTAGTAACAAATCATGTACCTTTTTCACTTTAGACGGCTAATTATCATGCTAATTAAGACACCATTCTCTCCCTTCTCCACGTACGGCGAGACAAAATGGAAGTGGGGAGTGTAATTAAGCTTTGATCATAACTTAATCTTCGAATTCTCCGGGTGGGCTCTGCCGATAATTAGCTTTATGTACATCACAAAGACACCTTGGCCGGCCGAATCTAGTTGTTAAGATGCGATGCACAGCTTCAAGACGTTGGAATCGACATTAGATATATGCTTCTTCTAGCTAGGCACCCTCTTGCATCACGCCACCCAAGAACATCGTTGGTCAACTACGCCACAGTTGGAGGTGGCAGGTCGTTGAGCCATATATACACACAAATCGGTCCATTAAAAAGAGAATAAAGTGCCATCACCTTGTTCCTCCCCTCCTCTCTCCTGATCATTTTGCCTTCCTGGCTTATTCAAGTGGAACTGTACATTGGACAGGGAGGGCTTCGCGAGGGTATATGGCACCCAAGGGGTGCGGTTTTGAAATCTATTTGCAAGTGATTCCGATCATTGGAATCACGTAAAGCTTTTGAATGCATTCTTTGAATGGCGCACGATTGCTACGGCTTGCGTGTCGCGACGGATTCTAATAAGAGGAGAGAGAAAGACTTTAGGCACAAAGGAGCATGTTCTTCTCCGGGGAATTTCGAGTTTGAAATTATTATTTTGCCCTTCTTGTTCCTCTTCTATGACTGCAGTTGCAGGGTCGGCGATCCATTTTTCCACCCCACATGCATATATACCGCCGTCGCAAGAGGAGCTCGCCGTTCGCGGGGTACCTTTCTTTTTTTTTGCTTCAAAATCTCCATCACGCGCTCCATAATCAGTTCCAAACGTGGCTTAAATGGTTAAGGGTTGGGCAGCACCTTAATTCCTGCTTTCTTTTTGCCTATTAACATGGAGGCAATAATTAGAAGCGTATCAGAAAATGTCCATCGAAAACGACATGACTGGACAAGAGAAAAGTCAGATAATGTGTAGCAAAGTGACGATATATTAATAATGTATCCTGTCACGGACGCAATTGGAGTTAGGGCGCTCTTTTTAAGGAGCAAAGCGGTGTAGCAGCAGTATCTTGCCGACCTATGGATAGAGCAAAATGGTTTATATCTGCACTACTTTAGTTAAGACGATTATAAACTCTCGTCTCCCAAATTTTTGTGGATATTACAAGGTAGTTAAGACAACAAGCTAGCTAATTACCTGTCCCAATTTTTTGTGGTCGTCACACGTACACGTACGGATAAGCATGCTTGCACATACGACAGGTGTTTAATTTATATGTTTAACAGTATTTGGTTGATGCTCTGCTGTAATGTTAGAGAGCATTAATTCCAATCTTATCGATTCAAATTAATTAATGTGAAAGTCCTTTTTTGTTATTTAAAACAAATTTCCATTACTCAGTAGTAAGGTTTTCTGAATCAGAGTTTACCTGATCATCTTCATCCTCTCCGGCCATCAAGCAGAGGTTGTGAACAATCTCTTCCAACTCATCACCTTCAGCTTCAGTATTTGAATCTTCTGAATCCTTATCACTCCATGTAGCCCTCATAGCTTTGGGCTTCTTGACCTTTTCTTTCATCATTTTTTTCTAGAGCTCAGGACACTCACCTCTTATATACCCAACTTTTTTGCACTCATAACATATAATCTCTTCCTTCTTGCCAAACTATCTCTTCTTTGCAGTATTTTTCTTCAAAAACTTTCTTGGAAAATTTCCTTCCCTCTTGGCTTTTCTGAAGTACTTTCTGGCTTGTTTAGTCACTAAAGCCATAAACTCCTCCATGTCACTCTCAATTGATGACTCTTCACTGCTTTCTTCTGAGGAAGTTGGATGCACCTTCAATGCAATAGTCTTCTTTTTCTTGTTCTCCTCCTCAACTGGCTTCATGATCTTTATCTCATATGTCATCAGGGACCCGATCAACTGATCCACCTTGAGTGTGGTAAGATCCTTCGAGTCCTCGATGATAGTTGCCTTAGTGTGCCACTGCAGTGAGAGTAACCACAGTGTTGCATCCCCTAGTTGATGTTTGGTGTATGATTAATGATATCAAAATGATTGTGTTTGTGTCTGTATGTGTTTCATTGAGCAACATGTTTATATCTTTATTGATGAGTTGAAAGATGACTTCAAGGTTCACTCTTAAAAGTCATATGAATCCTTGGTGTTTAAGGAACTAATGCTATATTTATCTTGGCTTGTAGGAACAAAATCCATGGCTCATGCTTGGAACTTAAAGGAGTCCATCAATGAAGCTCTTCTTGCAAAAAAAAGTTAACTCATTCATTGCCTTATGTCGACTCCCACTATGTTTCATACATTTCATCAAATAGACTTTTAAAGTCTTGGTTGGGTATTTTCATGTATTTTTCTTTTAAGATTTTTGGGCTTGAAATATCTTCAATCTTGTAACTTGAAATTTGATGAATATGATTTTAATGATGCTTGCTCATTATTTAGACTCATGGTCATTTGATTTGGCAAAATGTTAATGTGCTTCATTCATGTTTCACATAAGTTCACATGAGACTTTTGAGCGTTGTCACATGCTCAAGTATGTTCATGCATATTACTGATGGGGTTATTGTGATTTCAATGTATGGATGATTCAAAAAGATCTCTTGTTTATATCAATGCTCCTCGTAAAATAATGTTTCATGAATGTTAGTTTCTAACCAACAAGAATGTCATTTGAATGAATGTGGTTCCATGATATTGTGCATGCTTTGTATTTGGCATAATTGTTAACACTTGTGTAATGAAGCATTTTGATGTTGAAGATTTGGTTGATTCAAGAAAGTGGTTGAATGGTTGATTGAGAGATTCATGTTCATCATAGCTAAACCTTGTCATTTGGTGGAATGTATTTTTGTTGATTGATTTGAGAAGCCAAATACATGGTTGAGTTGGTTCTATGATGTATTTTATGGTGAACAAGCTCATAGTGTTATTGCTTGAAGCAATGGTTTTGATTCTCATCTAACCACTTGCTCTCTCATATTTTTTCAAGATGAAAATTCATAGTTAATCATCATGAGATTATGGTAATATTTATTCAATTATTTTCTCATGAATTTCTGGAGGAACTCCTCCATCACCGAGTCCGTGAACATGGCGTCTTCTAATCTACTGACCAAAGTTTCACTTCACACTGAAAGCTTGAAAAGTATAATCAAGAATCAACAAACAAGTCAGAACGGACAAATTTAGCCGACCAACGAACAAATTTTCAGTGTATTTAAATGGTAAATAATTTCTAGAACATGACCATCGAATAAATTTTACTAGTCTAACCCTACGCTAATACACCGTTGTTCTGTAGATCTGGCAGCGAGGAAAATGGATCGAGCGTCCCTCTGCGTTGATGCGACAGGCTCCAGTCGGCCGACGTAGGAGTCCCGTCAGATCTGCATAGGCGAAGGGTCACATCTACATCCTCATCGCCATATCTAGCCGCGTAGGGGTGGAGTAATGCCTCTCTAGTCTGTACGCACATCCGATGGCACTCTGTTGTCGACCAGCCGAAGCGCAGCTGGATTTGCACATGGGGCGGCCCCATCCACCTCACCGCCAACGGATCTGGCCCGGGGGAGGCCGGAGCAGCAGCCCTGTGCACAGATCTGGCAATGGCCGACGGAGTGCAGTCAGATTTGTGCATGGGACGGCCCCATCTGCCTCACTGCCGCTGGATCTGGTCGGGGGGAGGCCGGATTAGCCGCCTCGTGCACAGATCCGACAGTGCTCTACCGTCGGTCAGCAGGAACGTAGCCGGATTTGTGCACGAGGCAGCCCCATCCGCCTCACTGCCGTTGGATCTGGCCAAGGGGAGGCCAGATTAGCCGCCCTGTGTGTAGATCCGGCAGCGCTCTGCCGTCGGCCGGCCAGAGTGTAGCCAGATCTGCGCACGGGTGACAGGACCCCTCTTCCTTCTGCCTTAATGTTGTTAGATCTAACCGGGCAGAGGCCGGATTAGCCTCCCTGTGCGTAGATCTGATAGCGCTTTGCTATTGGATGATCGGAGCGTAGCCGGATCTGCACACGGGGTGGCTAATCCGCCTCAATGCTGTTGGTTTTGGCTGGGGGGAGGCCCGATCAGCCACTGAAGCCACTCTTCGCCCCCCAATCTTCAAACTAACAATGAAAGTGGGAAAAAATTTAAAAATACCTCTCGCCAGAGATTGCTGAACATCGTCGGAAGCTACCTACCCCCTCCCGCCCTGATCCGCCGCCTGGCCGCCTAAACGTAGGAAGATTGAAGACATCGCCCCTCTGCCGGTGTGTTCGACCCCTGCCTTTGCCCCAGCTTTTAATGTCAAACTGGCACGAGCCAATTGGCCCATACATACCAGCAAGAGTCCTATCCTGAACCGCTTCGGTACAGAGTGGGACGTACGGTTATGTGCGCTACCCAATGTCTCGGTTGCGTCCCGCGCCTCGCACGTATCGGATTCCCTCTGGTACGATCCGATACGTGCGGTTCGCAGCGTACCGGATTGGTATGTAAAACCATACTCCTGAATAAAAACAAAACCATAGGAAAATCATTAGGATCTGGTGCTTTTCACCTGTAAGGGAAAAAACTGCCCGACTGATCTCCTCCTCCGTGAAGGGGCTAGACAAATCCTCGTATTTTTCTAAGAGAGTTGAGGAAGAAGGTCATTTGCAATGCCAAGTTTGCACATCTGAACTTCAGAGAAGTCAGAAGAGTGTAGAATAGTAATCCTTGGCATAGTAATCTTTGGCACACCCTCTAATCTCCTCCCGAGTGAGACTCTGCTCTCCCACCTTGGTCTCTTGACCATTTTACCTTTCATTATCTCTTGAAACCCCTTATATATTAATGGCCGCATGATAGGCCGCAAGGTCTGGGGTTGCGGCCTGATCCTGACCACTTGGTGACCTCACGGCCGCGCGACAAACCGCCAGAGGTGTGTTTGGGTTTGAACCCTCGCACCTTAAGCGGCCTCGCGATAGATCACCAAGCCCTATCTAGCGGCTCGGGCTAGACTGCCTCTGTCACGCAGTTATGCTTGTTCCATGCCTTAAGAATATTACTTTTCTTGTCAAAGTATATATATGTAGGATAGAAACCCACAATTTAATCAAAATGTATGAAACATGTTTAACGATGATCAAGATTGGGTTTTCTTTATCCTTTTTCAGTAATATTTCCTTTTTCTACAATAATTAATAAAGCATAATTGTAATCATTGCTATATTGGAAATTGGATTACTAGGATTGTTTGATAGTCAATCCACTCCGGTGGTGCTGACTGACCACTCTACATTTGTTTCCAGATGTTTTATTAGCCCTTAATTCTTGTAATAGTTGGGACTCTCTGTCGGATACTCCTTCCGTCAGAGTAGGACCTCTATTATGAGACATCCGTCAGTCCCCGCGAGCCTGGGATTCCTACTAGGATGTAAGATAGGTTGTACCCCCAAATCCTACACCTGTTAACTCGATCGGATCACATGGTTTCTACAGCCCGAAAGTGGGACTGTCCTGTTCAAATAGCGGCCCTTCTGGGACTGTTTCAGTCGGGTTGCAGCCCAGGTAAGACCGCCAGACCCTTGAGGCAGCTCGATTGTGACCATCTCTAACGGGCTAAGTGTCAGGTCCTACTGGTCAATTTTTCTTGATTTTTCTTCAACCTAGCCATGTTGAGTCGACCCTTAGCCTCTAGCTCGACCAGAGAGTTGTGGGCTGAACTCTGATTCAGTTCCACCATGTCTCGGGCGGGTTGGGAGCCCTTTAAGTCAACTGCTCTAGCCTTGCTTGGCCCAAATTGGTTGTAGTTAAAACTGGACCGTTTGAACCTCCTAAACGGCCTTGTGAGGACCGCCAGGTTGTAGAGCGGCCTAGTGAGAGACCGTTTAACTCTCATTGTGGCCTAGGAGCCTTTTGTGTTAAACAACCCGCTATGGATCGTCTTCCTCCGAGAAGCGGCCCATCTAGGACCGTTCTTGTTTCTCTATGGCCCACTAAGGACCGTATTATTCCTTAGCACTGAGCTTGGTTCCCCTGGCCCAGTATTGACTTCCGCGGTCCATGATGAGACCATTTTTGTCCATTTGCGGCCCTTGTGTGACCACAACACGTCCAAAAGTTATTTTTCATGTATTTTTGTGTGCTTCGGTAGTCAGGCCATGAATGGCTTGTGCTGCAATCAAATCGTGGAGTTTTCCTACCTGTTTATAGGCCATAGCTCTATAATCTACCATTCCATTTATTTTAACTACATAGTTTGACCTTGAAATTCTGGCCAAGTCCAGTGAATGTCTAGGCATTACTTTGGAACTTGGATCCACCAAATCAATGCCAACGCATCATAAGGGCCCGGTCTGGTCCTGGGAGGAGCGCCTGAAAAGTGATAGTGCCCCGGGGAGTTGTAATGACACGGGGAGGCATTGCACCTTGTGCATGACTAGCGTGTTGTCTATGACATTCGTTCATTCATTCTTTTTTTTTATACTGCAAGTTAATGAATTCTCCCCCCCCCCCCCCCCCCCCCCCCCCCCCCCCCCCCCCCCCCCCCCCCCCCCCCCCCCCCCCCCCCCCCCCCCATCTCGGGCTTACGTTCGACACGACCAAACTCAAGGAGCTTGGCAAAAGCGACGGCATTCGGAGCGGCGTGAGGTCCCTAGGTCCTGCAGGAGGGCTTTCGAGTGGAGACGCCTCGGTATGGAGGTGGCCGCACTCCAACGGCTCGTCCATCCCAGCCTCAGCAGCAGCGAGCACAACCTTGGCCGGGGATAAAGCGCCCTTCTTGGCCTTAGCAGCTTGGCGCGTCATGACCGGGCTGGAAGTGAGGGACGCCCCTATCCTCGGGCTCCGTCTTAAGTATGTCCCAGTGACCAGGGAGGTTGGCGGGCTAGGCTCCGAACCCCGTGTCGTCACACTGACTTTTGCAAGGAAGCGAAGAGAGCATCAGTGCCAGAACTCTGGGAAAGAAAAGATTGCACAGAAACAACTTCGGGGTTACCTCTCTCCACCCCTGCCCGGGGGATTGCACAATGCCGGTCTCCTCACCAGGCATGGGCTCGAAGCTCTCCAGCACGCCTACCCCAGGAGCGATAACAGGATCGGGCGCCTCGACGTGTTCTGAAATGGCAAGAGATGGCCGATTAGATGGCTACACCTCTGGCAAAGCGAACAGGCACAGAAAGATAAGATATCGAAAAGTTATACCTCTGGTCGGGCTCGACATGACCATCGAAGCGGCAAATTCTTCAAAGGAAGGTACTCGTGGAAGCAGGGAAGCAGCGACCGTGGCAGCCCCCACGTCGGTGCGTTGCTTCTTCGATTTCTTCTCCTTCCCGCTCACCTTCACCCCCACAATCGCCTTCTTTACTGGTGATCTAGCTTGGCTACACTTCTTGCCTCGGGGGAAGGGCGTAGTAGTCGGAGCCGAGGTCGACTCGACAAATTGGGGCAGATTTGCCAGATGTGAAAGGAATTGTCGATAGTCACTCAGTGTGTGGCCGGAGGGGAACTCTGCAGATGCACGGGTGTCAAAAGGAAGAAGAGACAAAAAGAGGGAAGCGACCGAGGACGCCGCCCTTGCGGGACCGCAAAAGAGGAATGTCATGCCTGGAGGGCTGTTGTACAAGCGAGACAGTGGCCAGTACGATAGCGATGCCTCCTTGTCCCTCCAGGCTGCTTCCCTCACCAGCCAACATACATCTCCGACCCTGATGCAACGGTCAGCAAGCACGGCCAAGTCTGAGTGATTCCAGGAAGCTAGACAGCAATACAAGTTGAGGTGGTCCATGCCCCACCCGTTAGCATAGTGGAATGACACATTTAGCTTCTTATCCAGAATCACATTGGGAGAGTCTGCCGCCATCAGCCCGTGCACCTGCAGAAGAACAATGATGTGACACCACTAAGGTGAATGCAGCAATGAGAATGAAAGTCCTCGGACCTACCACGCAAACACAATGCACAAGAGCGAAGATTCTCGAAAGTTGCCGAACCACCATTGCACACATGATTCCCGGGGTGACTCGGCGATGCCGAGTGGAGGTAATGGAACATGACCCTTGCTGGTAGAGGGCCATCAGGGCTAAGGTTGCCCTCCCGAGGGTACGGTGCCCACACTCAAGGGGTTGGTTGGGTGCCAAGTGGGGCACTGGGTCACACTCTCTCATAAAACCATGGTGACCACATGAAAGTGGAGTACTCCGGGGTTGGGCACATAAGCAAAAATAAAGATAACCATGAGGACCACATCTCCAAGGGGTCACGAGGTCGGAGACGCCTCGTGCCATAGAGAATGCCGGGAGATGTCCTCATCAAAAACCCTATATTTGACCCCCCACCTCCAGAAGGTCCAGACGGTCAAGATATATGGCTTCAATCAAGATACCAAAGATGTCCTCGGTCGGGTGGATGTTGACTTGGTGCTTGATGATTTCGCCTCCAAGGTGACCTTCTACATCATCGATGCTAACACGTCGTATCGGGTGTTATAGGGTAGACCCTGACTCCATGAAAATTGGGTCGTCCCTTTAACCCTCCATCAATGCATCAAATATGCTAAAGATGGGGAACAACATACGGTCTTTGTGGACCTGTCTCCATTTACTCCAGCAGAGTGCCACCTGGCTGATGCTACTCTCTATTTCAGGGGAATCAGTCCCTACCCTATGATTAAGAGCAAGAGCAATGGCTAGCTCTCAGAAGAGGAGGAGGAGGACCTCTTCTCCGTTGATGAAGAAAAGGCCAAGCTTCATCGGCTACGCCTTAACGCCAAGTCAACCACAAGCTGCCCTGAGAGGCGCAAAGTCGACTTTAAGACTAATGTCATTATCCAAGCAATTGACAAGAGTATATGTCTGCCACCAGACTGTATCCTGCTCGCTTGTGTCTCAGATGACCACAAGGTCGAGCAGCTTACAACATTTGTCATTACTTACAAATGACAACTCAAAACCAAGAAGAAGGCTAATAGGGACAAGCCCATTGTTTTCTATAAAGGAGACATGGCCCCTCCAGCCCCATCGGAAGATGATTTTGGCTGGTCCAGGCAAGCCGACGACACTCCCGAAGCTGTCCAAGTTCTGGATGACCTGTCACCCCACATTCAGGAGATGTGCCTTAAGCAGCACATCCCCCAATGGCAGGGTTCCACATAGTGGAGATAATTCCACAATTTGTGGACTCCTTCACAGGTCCGGGGGCAACCCCCGTTCTCCTGCAAAGATACCAGGCGGCTCGGCTACGACCAAGATCCAAATTTTTGTGTCTACTATGCGGTCCACATCGTAGGCCCGACACAGCCAGCCGGTGACTTAGCTAGTGTTAGCACCAAGTTCGATAGCTCCGGGGATGAGGAAGAGGATATTTTAATCCAGCTCCCCTTCAGAACCAGTACCCCCGTTCAAGCACTCGATGAGGCTTCCCCATCTGTTTACGAAAATGTTAAGGCGAAAAAGGTCCCCAGTGTCTCCCAGCAAGTCAAAGAGCCCAGTTTGCCAAACTTCCCCGATGAGGAAGGTCTCTAGAACAAAGGCCATGAAGCGTCACCAGCTTTAGCAGGCAACTCTAGCCAAGCTTCCGTGGCGCCAACCGACAACTATCAGCCCGGGAATGATGATCGGAGACAATCCCATCCCGGGCTGAGCAACGACAACCTCCCACCTCCATCAACTTCAACTGCTAGCTTCAAGGACCCCCGGGTGTACGAAGCCGACACTGACGATGAGGACTTCATCAACTTTCAACCCGCTCCTCCCGAGCTGGAGGATGGTGGCCAGGCGACCG
This sequence comes from Amorphophallus titanum, assembly GCA_024336825.1. Classification (NCBI taxonomy): domain Eukaryota; kingdom Viridiplantae; phylum Streptophyta; class Magnoliopsida; order Alismatales; family Araceae; genus Amorphophallus; species Amorphophallus titanum. The sequence continues at coordinate 199,064 of JANBPO010002829.1, forward strand.
TCGACAAACTCGTCAAAATTAACCTAGGTGGAGATGATGCCCCTCAGCCGATGTTTGTCAGCTCCCTCCTCACCGAGGTAGAAAGGCAGGACTACAAGCAACTCCTGCTCGAATACAAGGACTGGTTTGCCTAGACATCCAGACTATGGGGACTTGTCTGCACCATTCCAGGACTCTTCCCTATGCTGCTCACCTCACATCTGTCTTTAGACAAGTTGGAATTGATTTTGGCTCCAAAAAGAGACAGCTCATTCCCAAAGGGAATGTGTACTCCATCTCTTACATTCAGAAATTTATGGGTTTTAAACTCATTGATGGTAAGCCAGTTCGAGTTCTTCCTAGCCAGAAACATGCTTCAAAGGAAACTGGACAGGCATCTCGATTAGATGCGGATGAGGAGAATAGGTTGGTTGTACCACCTCCACCTCCTGTTAGAGAAGAAGTGCCAGAGGGTTCTGTCGCCAGAGAAGTTTCCCCCCGACTGGATCTTCCAGAAGTGCCTCCTTTTCCTGAGCACACTGAGGAGTTTGTTCCCCCACCCACTTTTGAGACTGGTGAACCCAGTGGGTCTGCACCTTCAGCTGCACCTCTCGAGTTAGGTGCTCTTGGAGCAAGTGGTCTTCATTTCGATTCAGATATACCGTTTCCACCCTCCAGAGAAGTTCCAATTCCTGCCACTGTTGAAGAAATGTTTGGAAGCCTAATCATTATGATGCAACGACAGGAAGATCGGATGGATAGGCTGATGAAGTTTACCAATTACCACCTCAACAGTTTGCACACACGGATTACTAGATTTGAAATTTCTATCTTAACTGAGTGGAGAAAGTTTTTGATCGCCAAGCTGCGAATTGACAAGGCCACACGAAAGGTCCTGAAGACTATATATTCTCTGATTGATAAAATGTCCACCCTGGTGTCCAACGTGTACAGTAATCAAACCACATTGGTTACATCTCTTGCCAAGCTAACAGACTTATGCTATGACGTCAGGATAGCTGTTGAACAACTGAAAGGGCCAATCGTTGAACTTCCAAGCAGCATCACGGCTGTTATTGCCAAGATTGAAACCATGATTTCCTCACTTCTCACCCTTGGCAACAAAATTGAGAACATCCAAAGTGTCTCCTCTGATCTCTCCTCTGACTTCGCTTCTCTACGCGGCACATTAGAACTCCAACTTCATGAGATATCTTTTGATATTCATGCTCTACTGGCCCGCGAACACTTTCCTTACCAACGGCCTTCGTCTGGTTCGGCGCAACACAGAGGCTCCTCTTCCAGACAAAGCCGCCACTTTTCATAATCCTCCCCTTCTGATGATGTCAAAGGGGGAGACATGGTAGATGATTGTAGATTGTAAAGACATCTAAGGACATGAATGTGCATGGACATACTATTTCAGTTATAGATCTCCTTTTGTGAATCGTTTGTGAACACTATATAGATCTCTTGTTGTTATTAACGCAATCCCTTGTTAATGTAATACAATGGAGTTGAATGGAAACTGCTTGTTTTTGTTAGCTGGGAAATCCTTTCAGTTTATCTGTTGCGTCCAGTGTTAAATCATCCCAGGGTTGCCATCATTAAAAAGGGGGAGATTGTTGTCTCTCTGGTTTTGATGATGACAACTAACGGGTAGATGCATGATAAACTGAATTCCTATGTGACATGTTCAATTTCATTTCAATAACATGTGCATCTATGCATGTTTGAATATGTGACAGGAATAGCTGTTGAAATACACCAAGGCGTCAACGCTCCAGGATGGCAGCGTGGACGCAGCAGTGTAGCAACAAAGAAAGCATCCATTAGAATGCACCAATGCGTCAACGCCCCAAGCCTGACCGCGTGGAAGTAGTAGCGCAAGCAACAAGAAGCTACTGCTAGCAAAGACCTCAGTGCGTCAACGTCTCTGTCCGATTGCGTAGACGCAGTAATAGAAGTAACATAGGTTGTAGCTAACAAGAACTCCAGTGCGTCAATGCTTCTGTCTGGTTGCGTGGACGTAGCAGTGGAAGCAACGTAGGCTACAGCTACCGTATCACTTTAGTGCGTCAACGTGATGATCAGGCTGCGTCAACGCATTAGTCCACTAGTGCTACCGAATGTTCAATGAGTGGACGCAGCGGCTCCACACGTTAACGCTTCAACCGTTCTCCCTGTCCCAATAGATCAACTGAAGGCTGCGTCAACTCTACGGGATCACTGAGTTGACGCCGTCTATGCCCAGCGTTAGATTCTTTTCAAGTGGACCCCGCTCGTACCACTACTGGCACCAGATCAGTAGAAGGATATTTTGGTCATCTGTATTCCCTCCCATTCTAGAAGACTCTGGGGCGTGTGCAATCATTGGGCTAACCAGATAATCTGGCTGGGACCCACTTATGGCACGTGTATGGAATTGAGCGCGGGAAAAGATTATGCCAGATGACTGGGCCGAATTAAGTGATTCTTTAGAGAAGGGGACTTTGAGAGAAGAGGAGAATATACACGAACCGAGAAGCAAGGAGGTAGCACGAACACACGGAGAAGAAGAGAAACGTCTTGCTGCTACTCAGCAGATCAAGAAGGAAGAACCAGAGTTCGTGGAGAAATCAAAGCTGATCAAGTTTTGTGAAGAAGAAGAAGATCCCAGTTTCCATTTTCGAAGTCTGCTGCGCACCAGATCTGTAGATCGATCTATCCGTTTACCATCTTGTGATTTTCTTTATTCTTCTTTTTATTTCGATCTGATCTAAGAGGTTGTTTGTTAGCTCTCTCTAGTGGTGTTTTGCTGAGAGAGAGGTTGTCTGATCCTGCGGCTTGTGCAAGGATCAGGGGTGTTCAGGCAAGTTTGCCTTCAAGCTGTTTGTCAGCTGTTCAGGGACTAGGTCCTTGGTACTGCTTAGCCGTTCTGCTTAAACGGTATTGAGGAGATTGTTCCTCGTCTTGTAGCCAAGCTGTAGAGCTCAGCAGGGTTCCTCACTGGTTGAGTGAGGAGGTGGACGTAGGTCTCTGCAGGGAGACCGAACCACCTTAAAACTCCGTGTTCTTGTGGTTTGTTGTCTACCTCTATCTCGCTATTCGCTAGATGCTTGAATAGGCTCGCTGTCTTTGTGCTTTGTTTCCACTTCTCAGCTAAGCATTAAGTCATTTTACTCCTGGTGCATTTTACTTGCTATAGAAGTTTAAAAAGGGTCAACCTATTCACCCCCTCCCCCTCTAGCTTGACCACCGTCTGTTCTCAACACTATCCTACTATCTCTTGGCTTTTATAGTCTACTATCTCGCGATCCTGGCTCCTACAACCTACTATTCTGACTTTTATGGCCTGCTATCTTGCTACCCCCTAGCACTTACAGTCCGCTATCCTGGCTCTTGCAACCCACTATCCCGCTATCTTTGGCTCTTGTATCCTGCTATCTCTGGCCTAGCATGCTATCTCTAGCTCTCGTAGCCTGCTATCCTACTACCTTCTGAATCTCATAGCCTGCTGTTCCACTATCTCTGGCTTTTATAATCTACTACCCTGTTACCTTCTGGCTGTTGCAACCCGCTATCCCGCTACTTTTTGGCTCTTACAACATGCTATTCTACTACCTTTCAGCTTTTATAGCCCGTTTCCCTGTTATCTGTCGGCTTTCACAAGCCCACTTTCCTATTACCCTTCAGCCTAGACACATCGTCGAAGCCTGCTAGCCTGCTAGCCTTCGGTTTAGACATATCGTCGAAGCCCACTACCTTGCTATTCTTCAAGCCAAGACCTTTAGTCTAAGCCCACTATCCCGCTATTTCTCGGTTTAGACACATCGTCGAGGCCCGCTATCCTTATATCCCTCAGCTTAGACTTCTCGTCAAAACTCACAGTCTCGCTACCCTTTGGCATAGGCCTATCCTAATAATCACTGTCATGTCCCACCGTGATAATCAGTACAATTCAATGACTTAGGCCTTCCCTCGAAGCCTATTGTCCCTCTATCCATTGGCCTACATAGCCTGCTTTCCTACTATCTGCCGGCTTTCACGGCCTGCCTTATTACTACCTTCTGGCCTTCACAGCCTGCTTTGTTGCTATGCTTTTAAAACCCGCTATTCATTTTTGGCTAAGGCTTCCCGTCAAGCTTGTCATTTTACCTCTTACCCAGACTTACCATCTGAATACAATGACCCCTGTTGGCTAACAGCAACCCCTTTGTCCTGTCAAGATCCATCACTATGCATAAAACCCCTTTCCTCTCGCTTTGCCATTAATGTTTTACTTACTCTTAAATGACCAACTTGCAGGTATGCACATCGAGCGAAATGAGGATATATGGGATATGCGTGTAATATGGAGCAGAGGCAGTGGTTCCAGTGGAAATCTCTAACCCGTCACTACGGGTAGGGCATTTTGATGAGGCTAGAAACAACCAAGCAATGCGAGAGAACTTGGACCTGCTTGAGAAAGATAGAGCGTGTGCCCAAGTAAGAGTCGTGGCTTATCAGTAGAAGCTGGCCCAGTACTACTTCCTTCCCGGAGATCTGGTGCTGTGGCGAGCAAGCGTGGCAGACCCCATGGGAAAGCTTGCACCCAATTAGGAAGGCCCGTATCGGGTAACTGAAGCACTCGGCAAAGGGACATATAGGTTGACGACGCTGGAGGGGCGTAAGGTACCCAGGATGTGGAATTTTGTAAATCTGAGAAAATTTTATCAATGAAGTTCTTTTTAAGCAGTGTCCCTAGCCGTAAATAAGAAATGTAGCCTACGGGCTCCCTAGAGGCGAGCACCGCTCCCCTTGAAAATGAAAAGGAAGCTTACGAGCTCCCTAGAGGTGAGCACCGCTTCCCTTGAAAAAGAGAAGATAGCTTACGAGCTCCCCAGAGGAGAGCACTGCTCCCTCGAAAATGAGAAGGTAGCTTACGAGCTCTCTAAAGGCGAGCACCGCTCCTCTCGAAAATGAGAAGGTAGCTTACATGCTCCCTAGAGGTGAGCACCGCTCCCCTTGAAAATGAAAAGAGAGCTTACGAGCTCCTTAGAGGCGAACACTGCTCCCCCAGAAAAATGAACGCGGATTACGAGCTCCCTAGGGGCACATGAGCCCCCAAGAGGAGGGCACTGCCCCCTCAGAAAGAAGAAGGTGGCCTACGGGCTCCCTAGAGATGAGCACTGCTCCCCTTGAAAACAAGGAGGTAACCTACGGACTCCCTAGAGGCAAGCACCGCTCCCCTTGAAAATGAGAAGGTGGCTCACGAGCTTCCTAGGGGTTGATGAGCCCCCAAGAGGAGAGCACCGCTCCCTCGGAAACTAGGGTGACCTCAAAGTCTCCAGGAGGCGGGCACTCATGCCCCCTTGAAAATAATGGCAGCAGTTAAAAGACCTAAAGGAAGACACACGCTCACTCCAGAAGAGCAACTAAGGTACCTCCCGAACTTAAGGAGATAAGCGCATGCACTCGGAAAGGGGAAAACCGAAGATAGCAGAATCACCCACTATTGCAAACATGCCATGCAGAAGTCTCCCATCAAGAGGTACACATCAAGATAAATCCAAACCAGAGAATTTTATTTCTTTAGTCAAAATCCAAGCTGCCAACTTCCAATAAGTCGTTCTCATGTGGACAACATACAAGCATACAAAAAAACAAGACAGTCTAGGGTTATGGTGGCGTAACGACCGATCCAGTCTCCAGCATCTTATCCATTGGGTACCGCCTCCGTTAGGTTACCTGCCAGCAACCACGGAGGCAACTTCTGCAGGCAACCACCTCTCGACCCGTCTATTTTCGAGGAAGTGGACCAGCTGGAGAAGTCGCCTGTGAAGAATCCTGCACCGGGAAAAAGAGTTAGATTCTCCACGCCTGAAGCCACAACCCCAAAGAGATCTAGCGTCGGGGTACGGGTGGACTACGAGGCCAACACATTACACCGACCAATCTTCTGACCATGCCTACAAATTGACACATGAGGCCGACTATCCCACCTGCTACCACTACTATCTACAAATAAGAGACGCTTCCTCCAGTTAGGGAAAGCGCCTCGTCATACCCCTGCAGCTTCATTGAGGCATTTCATCAAACATGCATAGACCTTGGTTAGGAGTATGCTCAAACCTTGTCAGTTGGCTTCCATGCATTGAGACTGTTGATGCACTGACCTTGTAACTAGAAACCAAACATGCATTGACCTCAGAGTTCACATGTGCATAGACCTTAGTAGGTAGCATCGACCTTATGTGCATGGCAGTTCCAAGTGCGTCGACCTGATAGCTTCAGCTCTTCATGTGCAGTGGCCTGATAGCTTCAGTTCTTCATGTGCATCGACCTTGATAGCAGACTGGATAAAGTTGCACAGCCCCTTCTTCTGAAATGGCTGAGGTGCATCGACCTTCCTAGCAGTTTAGAAGAAGTTGCACAAACTTTCTGTACAAATGTGCATCGACCTTAGACATGTGCGTCGACCTTTGTTGAGCATAAAGTCTTCATGTGCATCGACCTTTGGACATGTGCATTGACCTTTCATTTTGAATTTTCTTAAGGTGCATCGACCTTAATGGTAATTTAGAAAAGTTGCACAGACCTTCAAAACATGCATCGACCTTAGCTAGGTCACTAGGATCGACCTTTGTTCTGCTTTGGCACGATATGCATCAACCTTCAAAACATGCATCATCCTTAGCTGGATCACTAGCATCGACCTTTGTTCTGCTTTGTCACGATAGACATCGGCCTTTAAAACATGCATCGACCTTAGCTCTATGCTAGCAAGATGTGCTCTGACCATGACTGCATGCTAGCGAAATGTGCACCGACCTTCTTCCTGCATTTAGACTGAATTGTGCATCGACCTTATAAATGACTAAGGTAAATGTGCATCGACCTTAGTTAACTAAAGTTCAAATCTACCTTAGTTGCTATCTAAGACAATGTGCACTGACCTCTAACAGTAACACAGGTAGACCTTGAAATGCACTAGTGAGCATGTGCATCGACCTTACTATGCTGGAGATCAAGGAAGCATCGACCTTACTATGACTGAACAGTGATATGCACAGACCTTATGTGACTTAGACAAAAATGTGCACCGACCTCCTATGAAGGAACAGTAAAGTGCACAGACCTTCTAAGACTTAGAAATGCATTTACCTTACCTGTCAAAGAGCTGACTCATAATTTTGAATAGTTGACCTATTATCAATTTTTGAACAGTGGTGTTGACCTACGTTGACTTGTGTTGACCCTTTATTTTTCATGCTTCTATATATGTGATGAGATCATTGATTCATGCATCAAGGTTAAATATGATGAGACATAATAATTGACATCATCAAAATCATAGAGGTGCAACACTCCCTACTAGGTGTGTGGGAAGTTGTGCCTTTTTCGATTAGGAGTAGTTTTGAGGGCCGAGGTCTTATCAGCTGCCGTGGTTTGTTCTGTACGACTTTTCCTCTTTACTTTCGTTGTTGTTACTCCTGCTCCTGCTATTCTTACTATTGTTACTCTTGTTGTTCTTACTATTCTTACCACTTTGGTTTCTTGGTGGGGATCTGCGGGACCCCAACTGAGTCAGTGACATGAGGCTCACCCTTGACTTTTCAGGTGTGGCTGCTCTTCTTCCTCTTGGTCTGGTGGTGCGGTGTGTGGTTCTTAGTTGCCAGCTTTGTCAGTGTCGGGCTTCCCCTGACGTGAGGGTATGGTCCCTTTTCTGTTGGACTGTACTTGTCTTTAGTTGGATTGGACTCTGCTAGCTGTTGTAGCTGGGGATTATTTTGTGGATTTACACAGAGATTTATCTTGCCTTTATCTCTTTGCCATGTCTATCTACCTAGCAGTCTATCGCATGACCGCTAAAGGTGGGTAGCGGCCCATTGCACGACTGCGAGGGAACAGAGAGTCCTATTCCGATTACCTTTTTTCCTATTGGCTTTATCTCTTTATGGGCGACCAGGCCAAGCAGTCTATCGAATGACCGTCTGACAAGCCTTGGGTCTATCGCAAGACCATTAGGTGAGAAAGAGAGTCCTGTTCCGACTGGGTCTTTCCCTCTCCATATGTGGTCGAACAGAGTCCTTGATTTGGTATTTTCTCTCTGAGTATTGATCCTCAAAATCTTCTGATTGTCTCTATGGACTCTTAGGAGTATTATCTTCGAGATTTATCAAGGGTTAACCCTATTTTCTTGTTATTATCCCTCCAACTCGACCCAAGATTTTGGGGGTCTATAAATAGAATCCTGGACTTCATGGCTTGAGGAGGAGATTTTTGAAACTTGTGATGAAGTGCTGCTGCATTCTGGAGTGAGTCCCAACCAGGGAGATCGTGTTTCTACGTCCTTGAGTCTTATGGTCCAGGGAGTGGCTAGTTCTTTTGAGTTTTTGTGTCTTTCTCCTCTTAGTCTTCTGTCCTTCTTTACATCATCATAACATCATCTTATCCTCTTCCTCCATGTTATTCTGCATTCAAAACACATTCACACACATCCTCCTACTATTTTTCACACCCCACATGGGTTAAAAAACTACCAACCCTCAGGTATCCACCCTTCCTTTTATGCATATTACTCTTCTTAGTCTTATAGATATTGCACTTCTTCAGAGCTAATTGTGTTGTTTTTTTTCATGTTCTACACTCTTTTGCAGGTCTACAACACTCCTAGCACGGGTCCCAACTCTTCTGGCCAGCCAGGAGGGGTGGAGGTCTGAGTTCCACATCTTATTTTCTGGGTACACTTAGCGGTCGCTGTCAGACCATCTGCGTTCCCTTGCGGCCATCTGAGTACCGTTTACCTTCGCCTTGTGGTCACAAGAGGATTATTTTCTCATCTGTACCTTAGCTTCTCTCTCACGTGCGAGTGTGCTTCACTCGGCTTCTTTCTAAGCTACGTAGTGTGGCTCTATCTGTATTATTTACTTTGGTGGCAATCACATCTTCTTATTTGGGTATTGGTCACCATATTTCTTTATCTTTCTATTCTTCTCTTTCTCCTTAGTTGCTCTATGCCTACGACATGTGTTTTCTCTTTATTTTCATCATTGTTCCATGCCCACGACGTGTGTTTAGTTTATTTTCTGCTTTACTTTTCACTGCTGAGATGACATACCCACATGCTTAATGTCCATGTTATTGCTTACTTGAATTTGGCACACTTTACATCTCATCTCACCCACTTTTTCATCCCACTCCACACATCTATCATATCTACACTCACCTTTAGGAAGCTTAGAAGCTTCCTTCTTTTCTGAGGGGAGTAGGAGCACTCGTCTCTAGGGAGATTGGAAGCTACCTTCATTTCCGAGGGGAGCAGGAGTGCTCACCTCTAAGAGACTTAGAAGTCACCTTCATTTCTGAGGGGAGCGAGAGCGCTCGCCTCTAGAAAGCTTGGAAGCTACCTTCATTTTCGAGGGGCACAGGAGTACTCGCCTCTAGGAGGCTTGGAAGTCACTTTCATTTCCGAGGGGAGTGGGTGGGTGGGGAGAGATCGAGAATGGTATGGGCCAACTTGAGCAAGAGATTGTAAACCTGAACCAGTATTATGATAGGCTGAGAAGAATATGGAAAGCCCATTCCAGGAATGGACGGATATGCGGGCCTGGAAGAAACATTAACATGAGCATGAGGACCAACTGGGCCAGCAGCATAAGGAGAAGAAGAATGAGGCCTATTAAGATGAGATTGGACATTAGAAATTGGGCCAATAGTACCAGAAGTGGAGGGCCCATTAAGAGAAGAAGGCCCATTAAGAGAATGAGTCCCATTAAGGTGATTTGTAATAAATTTTTAGGCCTGGGTCGGGTCCATTTGGCGAACAATGCATGATAGATGGGCCATAAGATTAGCCTGTTCTTCAGATGGGTCGGGAGCATCACGAGAAGATGGGTCGCCACGAGAAGAGGATTCCACGCAAGAATAGGAGGATTGAGAAGAAAGAGATGGATACAAATGATGAAAGTGGTGCTCCATGAGGGCAAGTGAAGACTTAATACAAGGAGATCAATGGGAATACAGCCAGGGAAGCAAGGGCATAGATGACTAAAGAGGAGAGGGCTAACTCACTAGGACCAATGTAAGACCGACCTTGGACAATGGAACCAGACAATGGACACACAAAATGGGCTAACCTAGATGGGCCTATCAACCAAGTTTATGTGGATGATGAGGGATGCAGCATAAAACACCACAAATGGGCTTGGACAAGCCCAACTAGCACAATCAACACAATGTGAGAGGGTTCACCCAAGACCAAACAAGTTAATATGATGAAAAATAATTAGGGGTTTTAATGGACCTTTTAATATTTTAAATTGAGAATAATTCCCTCAAGATAGGTATCCTATAGGGATGTCCAAAGTTTGGGTTGACTAAGGTCAACTCCCTCACACGGATGAAAAATGCAAGCCTAAGGGGTAGAAAGGTACAACCGGCCCAACGTCCGTGTGGGAATTCACTTCTCACGGGGACTTACGGAGGTCCCAGATAAGATCACCTAGTCGACCTTAAGGAATATGAAGGCGAGAGGATCATTTACCAAGATAGAAATGCAACTAGGGTATGCAATGCATGATCCTATGTGCACCGGAGTGCATGCAATTTCTAGCATAAATCTAGCAAATCAAGATATAATAAGCATATGCAAACAAAGCAAGATGGGTGCAAAACATCATGAACAATATGAAGAATATGATGAAAATGAAATGATATCTAAACATGGGTATACACACCAAAATCATAAAAGAGCATGAATGAAGTGATGGGCACTAGAGGTCCCACCTTGATCGCCAAAAAATAGAGGTGTAGATATATGGAACGTGATTCCACAAGTCACATGAATAGGCGATGCATACATGAAAGCATGATGTGCCCCAATCAAGTAAATAGCATGAACATGTAACTATATGCAAGCATGATCCTATAAGCAATAAAAGGGTGACAAAAGATGTAGAAGAATACTGTGATCACCACCAAGGAATAACAATGCTGAATAATATGAAGGAAGATTATGCACGTTGTGTACCTTGGAAAAGAAGATGATCACACTCAAGATGGGGATACAGGGACTTTGTGGATTAGCCTCTCCTCGCCTTATAGCCGGCTAGAAGGTAAGGGCCTCACCTTCCATGTCTTCTTGCGAATCAAAACCAAAACAAGAGAGAAAATCCATTAGAACATGCACCCATAAGTCGTGTTATTTCTCTTATTTATCTCCGTGATGTCCTAAATTAACCATTATTTTGGAGTCATCTTTGAGCCTATTTCGAGCCCAATTATTAGTCATTTCTAAGCCCATTAAGGCTTGGAGCCCTTGGAGATTTTTTTCTTTTTTAAAAAATATAATAAAAAATTTCAAAGTAATGGTCAACTATTGACCCTCATGGTCAACTATTGACCACCTCTTCTCCTCTTCTGTCTTAGAGTCGTAAGTGTTCTGGACTCCGTTTCTCGGCATTTTTGGCTCCAGGCCCTCCTTCTAAGGACCATATCATCTAGAATTCTCCACAAAATCATGTCCTGTTTGTTTCTATCTCTTCCCCTTTATATTATCTCGAGTTTAGGATATAGAACTCAAATTGTGGTGGAGTATTTTGCTTGAAAATGTGGAGGAAACTTCTGGGTTTATGCAGACCCAGTTCAAGTCAAAACTCTGCCAGATTAGGCTCCGGGCCCTTCTTGCGGCAGGAATATCTTGTAGAATAATCTACCAAATTAAGTCTCACTTGTTCCTACCTCTTATCCTAACTATTATCTCAATATTGATCCATAGATCTCTGATTTTGGTGGACTCTATCTCTTAAAATCGTGGTGGAAAGTTACAGGTTTTCTGCAATTTCTATATAAAGGGCCCTGGGCAGACTGTGCGACGGGGGCGCGTTTCTGAGGCGACGCCAAAGCCATGCTGAATTGTATTCATCCTTCTTTGACCCTAGCCTAAAGAGGGAAGTATTAGCTTCTATTTGGTTCTATTTGGGAATCATTTCATTATCGTTTACCCTCTTTTCTTCTCCCCTACTTTTGGCAAATCATCACAGATTTCTTATTTTCTGCTATAACTTCACGACAAGGGCCTGTTCTTCAAGCCGAGGTGGAGTTATGTTGCATCCTATTCATCTTCCTTCAACCCTATCTTGAAGAGGGGAGTATTAACTTCATGTTGGTTATATTGGGCATCATTTTCTTCATTCTTTTCCTTATTCTCAAGCCCCAACTTTTCAGGTGTCACTACTCTGTTCTACAAATCTGAAACCCAGAATCTCTACGAAGAGGGGGCATGTTTGCGTGGCCGAGGTGAAGCCTTGCCACACCTCTATTCATTCTCTTCGGGTCAAGGCTCTTAAGGGAAGTATAATCATCATTTTCCCCCATTTTGGGCTCATTCCCTTGTCTCTAGCATATTTATTTTTCCTCGTACTTTCTGCAAATCATCAAAGTTTTCATAGTCATCTTTCTGCCCTGTTCTGCACCCTTCATTTTCTTGTGTTTTCTTCCCCATTTTTCACTACTATCGACCTCATTTTTAACACTTCTTTTTGCCCTAATTTCACCAAAATATTTTCATCTTTCCATAGCATCTTTATTTCCCTTTTTTGTGTCTTATTCTGTGAGTTATTCATCATTCTTTGAGTCCATTTTGTGCATTGTTCTATATTTTCTGGACTGTCTGTAATTTTTGCCAAATCTTCGGTGTCATAACTTTCTGTCCAGACCTCCATTTCGTGTGATTCGTATTGCTACTTCTTCATAACACTCAAGTCTTCTGTCATCCCAATTTTCTCTCTATTTGGTCTTCATTTGCCATACTATTTTCATCCGTCTTTGCACCCTGTTTGCACAGTTTACTGCACTATTCTTGCATGAACCACACTTTCGCACCTTGCTTATCCATCATTTGACTTTAGTTAATGGTTTTGAGTCGGTTCGGGCTAGTGGTCCTAGATCCAACCTTTTGGGGTCTTTAGTGGCCCATTAGTAGACCACTAAGCTCCGTTTGACTTTGGTCAATGTTTTAAGTCGGTTCGCATTGGTGTCCTTAGCGGCCCATTAGTAGACCGCTAGGCTCGTGAAGCGGTCCTATTATAGACCATTTTTGGGTGGTTTGACTGGTTAAGTTGGTTCGAGGGTTGACTAGGTCTAGCGGCCTAGCGTATGATAGCTACAGTCTCCTTGCGGCCCATTCTATGACCGCCAAGTGTCTGTGTTCTCTGTGTGTGGTTAGAGGCCCTCTGGCTGACCGCTTGGCTTACCTAGCGGTCAAGCGATTGACCGCTTATCCCCAAAGTGCTGTTTTCCCGATGGTTTGGCCTTCCTTTGTTTTGGCTTGACCTTGTGGTTTGCCCATTGTCCTGTGTATATCATTGATGTCCTATGAGGGCTATGACCACGTTAAAAGGTAGCCAAGAGTGCCTTTATATCGAATAGTATTCTGTACCACTTAAGAGTCATTATTGGTTTCTGGTCAATCCGATAAGATCCAGTGGTTGACATGTAACCTCGTGAATATCTCAGAGATCTTGTACAGATCAAGACATGGTTTTGGACACCTTGAGGTGCGGTTTTACCTCGATTTGCATATCCATGTGCTTTGAGGGTCTTTGTGATCCATTAGATCTCCGTGATTTGTGTTGTGCAGATGCATGGATCTGGTAATCTAATGCCATTTCCTTTAATGGTGTTTTACCATGACTTTAGATTAGGGATTAGGCTGATTGGCGGCATGTTACCGCTTTTGTATGATGATCTTGACCTCGAGTCGTGAGACTCAAGGATCGTTGTGTCAGTAGGTCTAGTTGTTGTCCTGAGTCTGGTCACAGTTTGGTATGCTACCTTGTGTCTTGTGCTTGGTGCTTTGTGGTACGTGTGATAGTGTATGCTTAGCCTATCCGTACTTCAGCACTGGTGTTTCAGAGTCTCTATGTCTTGTGAGCATTCACTAGTCATAGCCTAACGACACTTTCTAGTGTGTCGGCCCACCTGTGAGTGGTGGCGGGGTGAGTTCCCGAGAGATGGTTTTTAGGCTAGTTTTCGTGGGCTCTCTTGCCTTGCAGTATCATCCTATTAGGGGAGAAAAATAGCTAGAGGTCTGGCTCAAGGCATTGAGCTTGTGTGTGCACACGTGGTTAGGGGCATTTGGACGAGCGCCGATGGGCATGACCCTGACTAGTCACTCGTTACCGTTGTTCCTTGTACTTGGTTCTGTGAGTATCTCAGTTACCGCCATTCTAGGCATGTGTGAGAGATACCTGTGGCGTAGTGTAAGATGTCAGTGGACGCATGTGGCTGTTCTTCTAGTGAGGAGGTACTTCTGTCACCTGACACTTAACTCCTTGTGTTTTTGTGACTGGTTCCTGTCAAGTTTGACGTGACTTGTCGGGTAGTTTTGCATTGACTTCACCCGCGGTCTAGTCTTATGTAGCATACACGATAGTGAGTTCGTGTATGTATGTGCCTTTGACTGTGTAGGTCTTTTGTAGGGCTTTTTACCTATTTGGTAGGCTTCAGCTATGAAGCTAGTGCTTTGTCGACGGATTGGCGATGCCCGACTTGTGAGATCGGGGTTCGCCTTTCTATTATTGTTTGGAGTCGCTTAGATAGGTATTACTTTGATGTGCACCTCGATAAAGTCAGAGATATGCATAACGCTAACTTCAATCATAAGTTTGAAGTACCTTTGGGAGTGGCAGAGTTCACCCTCACCATGGAGGATTTCACCACAAAGGTGCAGTTTCATGTTATCAATTCTAGCACCTCGTGCAAAGCATTGCTCGACCGCCCCTGGCTACATGAAAACTTAGTGGTGACATCTACATTACACCAATGTATCAAATATAATCAAGGTGGAGAGGAGGAGAGGATATTCGCTAACCTCCATCCACTTGAGGTATTTGAGTGTCACCTACTTGATGCCTCTTTGTACGTGGAATAGCCATGAGAGACCCCCAATACGAAGACTCCCATCAAGGCAGCAAAGGGAACCTCTGGCGATGACTAGTTCCCAGTACCACCGCCAAGATATGTGAGTCCCAGGGCGGTGTCACACATTGCCAGCATAGGGGTCATGGGTAGAGCTGCACCTCCTACCACTTACCCTGAAGTGAATGAAGCTGAGGTTGACAAGCACTATCACCACATCAAGATCCCTGAGGGTCTTATCAAGCCAATAGCCATCCTTGACCATCTCACAGTCATACCTCTCAAGACGCTGGAGGTGGCCCAGTCTGAAGGCCCCAACAGTCTACTCTATGCGGCTAAAGAGCATGCTCCACAGGAGGATACTAATTGCCACCTCCTTAAAGATTTGGAAAACTCGACAGTCCCTATTCAAGGGCTAACATTCACATCAGACAAGGTGGCTGGAATGTTCATGAAGCAACACATCCCCTCTGGCTAGCCTCATAAAGAAAAGGAAGCATTCAAAAGGCTTTGGTATCTCGCTAGCCTGGACAAGGAGTTGAGGTGTATTTCCCAGTACTCGGGATTGGGGTTTATCCTTGAAGAGCATTATTACAGCGAACGCTATGAGGTGGATGCCATCTCCGCCATCTTTTTAGCAGACGACAGTCCACCGGGGGCAACTTATGATGAGTACCCGATAGAATATGAGCATGTCAAGTCACCTCAGCTAGAAGGCCGAGAACCAGAAACTATGACCTCTTGCAAATGTTGGGAACAAGTTTACTGTGAAGAAATGGCTTTACAAGCCAAATTTGACACGATGAACAACAATGAAGCTGAAGACACTGAAGAAGGAGGGGCTTGCATCTTCTGCAGCCCTCCCTTGGCTATGATAACATCACACCCCAGACTGATCGAAGAAGCTTCCACTGAGATCGGTTGGGCAACACTCACCAATAAATATATGGCAAAGAAGGAACAAGCTATCTCCACTAAAGAGGTAGTGGTTCAAGGCAACATGAAAGTAGGATCATCCTTTGGCATGATGGAGCCGAATTGCCATCTCTTCGAGCCAGCAATGAACAAATGCCAGCCCCTCGAAGCTACTGACACACTAGCTGAAGCTGAAACTACAGAAGGCCCACTGGTAGAGCAGCTCATACCTCTACTATCGACTGAATTAGAAGCCCCCAACGAGATCCAAGGACAACATAACAAAGAGGTGGAGGTACTTGAACTCGACGATGATATTCAAGATTTCATAGACCTCTAGCCGGTGCCCCCAGAAATTGAAGATGGAGGCCAAGCCACAGTTGATGAATTGATAGAAGTCAAATTGGGAAGTGAGGAAGATCCCAGGCAGACTTTCCTCTGCGCCCATGTAACACCACTGGTTTTTTCAAAATAGTATATATAATTCAGAAATATAAATATGTCTAATATTACAAAAAATATTCTTAAAAATCAAACAAATTTAAATAAAATTAACAACAAATCTAAATAAATTTAAACAAAAAATCAAATGGGCCGAGACGTGCGGAGGTGGGCCAGGCCCATGAGGCCGGATTGAGCCGAAGGCGAGACGACTTGTGGCTGCCTCCATCACCTTTGATAACACAGGACGGTCCGATCGTGATCCTTTGGCGATCTGATGGTCGATCATGATTATACTTCAATCCGACGGTTAGATGGTGATCATATGGCGATCCAATGGCCGATCGTGGTAATACTTAAATTCGACGGCGGGATCACAATCATATGGCGATCTGATGGCCGATCATGGTTATACTTCAATCCAACGGTTTGATGATCGTATGCAAATCCAACGGTTTGATCGTGACCGTATACAAATTCAATAGTCCGATCATGACTGTATACACATCCAACGATTTGATCGTGGCCGTAAACATAACGGTCCAATCGTGATCGTATACAAATCTAACAGTCAGATCATGACTGTATACAAACCCAACTGTTAGATTGTGACCTTATACAAATCCTATGGTCCAATCATGCAAATTGGAACAAGGATTATAAAATAAAAGGTCTGATTACATAATTGAAACTAAATGTATGAGACTTAATTGACCGATTGCCATTCATACTATGCATTCAAGGACTAAAATCCTGAAGCTCTCCGCAAGATTATATATCTAATGGGAGATCGTCGTGATCATAACCATAGACAAGACACCCCAATATCACAACGAACATTGATAGGGGCTAGAGTTTTTCTTTGACATTTAATCGAAGGTGTTTGGACTTTTAGCCGATGTAAATAAACACTAACTGCAGTTGGTGGGAAAAGTCCATCTCACGAATCTATATCATCTGATATACCCAATGTTGCGAAATTAATAATGCACATGCCCAAAAGCAAATGAGGGAATACTTTACTCCTACCTATAAGCTTTCAACCTACATTGAATGGCCTGATATCCCTGTAGATCATTGTGAGCTTGAGTCTAGTATCACTCAAATGCTCCCATCTTTTTACAGGAATACTAATGAAGATCTTTATAGACATCTAGATGATTTTCTAGAAATTTGCTCTATGGTTAAAATTCAAAACTTTAGTGATGACCCTTAGATTGACCTTGTTTCCACTCTCTTTAAATGATAAAGTAAAATGTTGGTTAAGAACTTTTTAGAAATTATTAAGACTTGAGAATAAATGCAACAAGAATTTTTGAAAAGGTTCTACCACATAGTCTGGTGTAACACAATGAGGAGGGCAATTACGGTCACTCATGTACCGGGGGAGCAAATCTATGAATCATGGAAAAGATTGAAGGAATTGTTTGGACTTTTAGCCGATGTAAATCAACACCAACTGCAGTTGGTGGGAAAGGTCCATCACACGAATCTATATCGTCTAATATACCCAATGTTGTGAAATTAATAATGCACTTGCGCAAAAGGTATCCTTAAGTTTTACTTCTCATTAGCGTGTCGCATTTTTTGCGTCAACAATGACTCACCTGTATGCAATCTTTCCAGGATATACATGCTTCAGTCTCCTCTCACACAGACAGAAAAAAAAGAAGGATCCATGTAGGTACTGTATCTAGAGTTTCACACTTAAGGGTCCACCAGTTGATCCCTTTACAGCCAACATTTCCTTCACGGACAAAGACATGTTGCTGTCCTCTCCGTGCCACAATCGCCCCTTATATATGCGGGAGACGATTAATGAGCATGATGTGAACCGCATCTTGGTTGACGCCGGAGCAGCCATCAACATCATGTGGACGTTGTTTATTTAGCATCCTCACAACACCTCGGGCTCGATCGGGGATCAAATCAACTTGTCGTGACTCATGGCGACTCCGACAACCAGTGGGGACCATCCCGATCACCAAGCATGTAGTTTCGCCAACTTACAACTTAGCCACCCAGGCCAACCCAGGGCACCCTAGCAACATGCCGTGCCATACGGCATCCAGTAATGAAGCTTGGGACCAGCCCTATATGTCTCTTCCTAGTGACTCAATACTGATGATCTCCGAATTAGAGGTGAACTCAAGCTCCAAAGATAGTCAGCCAGCTCGTATGACTCCTAACAAGGGGTGGGGGAATTACCCCGAACACCTTAAAGGCAGCCTATTTCTAGTCATTTTACATCAACCCGGAGTCAGCGAGAGGCTCTGGGTCACTTGCCACACCATGCGGGAACTCTCCAAAAAGCGGCGACCAACCCCGACCCTCTGATGAGTGGCATTTTCCTATTTACAATTTAGCCCCCTGGGCTAACCTAGGGGCTCGCAGCAATATGTCACAGCATGAGGTACCAACCACGAGGATGAGGATTCCCCTCAAAATGCCTCTGTCCAGCCAGCCAACACTAGTGGACTTAGTCGCCCTCAAACTTGGGCCCCGGGGGTCACTAGCCAGCCCATACGGCCCATGAATGGTAGTCTAGGATTATCCCAAGCACCTTGTGGGCGCTCATATTTCTAGCCACTTTACCATGAGCCGAGGTCGACTCATGACTTGGGAATGCCTGCCGCATCATGCGGTGACACTACAAAGGAGGGGGACCACTCCCATCTCCCAGACATGCGGCGATGGGCCACTTTCTTTATAGCCATCGGGCCAACCCCGAGGCTACGTACCAGCTCACCGTGTAGCATGGCATATTCTTATTAAGGCTGGGCTCCCATGCCCACAATGCCTTCCTCCCACTGTCCCAGCTATGTCATGCGGGAATTCCAAGTCCCAATAGGCCATCTGGGCTCTACCCAGCCTATATAGTACGTCAACAAGGTCGGGGAATTATCCTAAACACCATGAAGGAAACCCTGCATCAACCTCATCTTGAGGCTTGGACCAACACACAAGTCACGAATCGAGCCAACCAGCCCTTTCTCGGTCATTAAAGGAAAGAAAAAGACAAAGGGAGACCACCCTGAGGCTACCCCCTGATCCCCGTGGCCAGGGGTGGACCCCACTCCAGGGACATCTCGGACCCCAGGGCATACCCTCCGAGTCCCTGCCAGTCACTATTCCAGCCCAATCCCAGTCTGTGGAAAGTCAACTCACTACATAGATGGTGCGAGAAGCGTCCAAGATGAAGCACGCGGTTCAAAAAGTGAGTTCGAGCAATCCAAGCACCCAGTCTTTCAGGGGTTCAAACTCATCCAAAAACCTAGCCTAAACATGCCAAAATCCAGCCAAAATCCAGCCACATGGGGGCTAGAGAAGGGGGGCCAAATTTAAATATTTCTCTCTCTCCCTCTCTCTTCAAACCTACGCTTAGCCACCTTCAAGGGGGGGTTTATGCAAGACATGGCATGCTTGTAACGACCCAAGATCTGGATACTGAGAATAACCCGATACCATTCGAATCCTGGACTGCCGCCCACAAGCCGGAGGGCTCGAAAGGGCTAAAGGGTAGGTGTGTACATAGAAATAAGAAATAAAGTAGGATAATTCAACAATTAACAGAATTAAACAATCTAACTACGACAGAGTCTGGTCTAACAAAAGTACAGTCTAAGGTAGAAAAGTGTATCAAATGCCGAGTGAAAGCTCGACCTGGCGAGCTGGCAACTAAGAACCACCGTACAACACCCTCGAACCTCGAGGACGAACCGCAACATTTGAAAAGTAGAGGTGAGCCTCCTATCACTGGCTCAGTAGGGGTCTCGCGGAACTCCAACCGAAAACAACAACGGTAACAAGCAGCGCTAACAAGAACAACAGCAACAGCATGAGTAGCTATAACAACAACGATAGAAAGTGCGGCCGTACACGAACCTCTAAAACATGGCAACTGATGAATCAACGGCTCTACAACTACTCCTATCAGAATAGAAACTGACACCCTGATCCCTCGGTCGGGGGATGTAGACGTGTGAAATCGTACGCCCATATGTCCCTGCCTGTCCAGCAGCAACAATAACTTCAACCGAAGAGACCCTGGAGAACACGTCCCATTCGGACTCTCCGAACAAACAAAATGCTGCCTTGAAGCCATCCCCGGAAGCACGACAGTGAAGAGAAGCCAATCCCGAGGAAGCTCACTGCTCTTGGGCCCTCGAAGAGAATCAGACGGACCGGCAATCGAGTCCAGAATAAGCCATGAAATTCACTTCAAACAAGCTCAAGAGTGCCTTCAACGGCACACCCTCAGTGCCTTCAACGGCACACCCTCCGTGCCCTCAACGGCACACCCTCAGTGCCTTCAACGGCACACCCTCAGTGCCTTCAACGGCACACCTCCAAGTGCCCTTAACGGCACACTCCAAGTGCCTCCAACGGCACACCTCCAGGTGCCCTCCAGCGGCACGCCCTATGTGCCTTCAACGGCACGCCCTCAAACGCCTTCAACGGCACACCATGAGTGCCCCTTCAACGGCACACTCCAAATCTCTTGAACGACACACTTTTAAGTGCCCTCAACAGCACACCTTGTGCCCTTCAACGGCACAACCGCCTGGGCTTCTTCAGCGGCACAGGCTTACCCTCCAGCGACACAGCCCCCATCCCCGCCCGACACGGAGGATCTCACGCCACCCTACGGGGATCCTTGGCGCGCAGCGGACGCGATGAGCTGTCACCCCCAAAGGGAGCCACGCTGGCTACCATCCTACGGGAAGTCAAATCCCATTTAATGGGGGTTTCCCGCCATCGTCACCCCATGTTCGAAGGGGCCATATGCCACTGGGTATAAAAGCTACCCTGCACCGCTGAACAAAGAAGAAGAAAAAAAAGAAGACAGAAAAAGCCCGCCGAGAGAGGAAGGGTGACGAGCGCCCGGAAGAGAAGAAGAGGAAGAAGAAGGAGAGCTCCCTCCAGCTTCCCCTCTCCGGCGACCATCAAGGAAAGAGTAAGGGAGAGAGAGAGAGAGAGCTAGAGGGAGAGATGTAGCACACGGGGTGGGGAAGAGCAGGGGCTCCGTGGCCTTTGTCTAACCCCAACCCCTTTCTTCCCTTCTCCTCCTTTCTTGTTTCCTTCTCTCCTCTTTGCTGTAACCCCTATTTCGTATTTTTGCATGAACAGAGACTTTGGTCCTTCTGTTGCCGTGGCTGTCTCCTCTTACTGGATTCACGTTTGTGTTTGGTGGTTCCCCCCGTTCCCAGCAACGTCCCTGTTTTCGTCTCCGCCCTGTCGAGCCTCACCACCCTTCTCGAAGATCCAGCTCCAAACCCTTCTTTCCCACGAAGATCCCCTCCACTTGGGCCAAGATCAGAAAATCCTCATAGCTTTCTTCCCCGTTGTTTCACTTCAGTCCCCTCTAGCCAACATCCAGCCTTCATGGCTCTGGGTGAGCCTTCGCCAGCACACCCTTCCAGCGGTACACCTTTGACCCATCTCCCCTCAACGGCACACCCTCTTTGGCATGATCCCCCTGCCCGACACACTCGTGCCACTCTCTTTGGCCGGTACACCTTAACAGCCCCTCAGCTCCTCCACCGGCACAGCCTTTGGCCGGCACACCTCCCATACATCGAACCCTTCACCGGTACAGCCCTTCGCCAGTGCAGCCTAATTCCCCACAGCCAGCCTTGGCTGGTACACCCTTTGGGCCCCTCAGCTGGCACACCTGTCCTTGCCCCTTAGCCCAGTATCCATGGCCAGTCCTGTAGCCCTCTCTTCATTGCTCCCTTCGAGTTTTTCGAGGTCTGCCTGAGGTGTTGCCGTCTTCGGACGCTCACTCCCAATTGTTGGGTTCCGCCACTCCATGGGGGGGCATTCCCCGCTTCTCCCTTACGCCCGGGGTCAAGGGGAGATGCTACCAAAATTTTATCAGAAAGGGAATAATAATGACGATATAACACTGAGCGTTCGCTCATCTAGTTTTATTACAACATTTTTCAGATAATCAGGTGGTTGGCGAGACCGAGACTCACACTGGTGGGGCCAGTGTGCAAGCGAGCTCCGAAAACTAGAGAACTTGAGTCCTTTTGACTCTCTTCAGTCTAGCTGGTGTCTCTCATTTCATTATCTGGTCTAATCTGTTAGTGCGTCATCTCTTTTTTTCCTTTCATTATGATGTAGTTGAGTTGCAAGTTGGAGTTTGAAATTTTAAGAGACTTATATTTGAATTAGAACTTTATTATTGTTCCAAATTATTTTGGTCTTATGCGATTGCTCTGGATTATTCACGACTGTTAACTACCACGTTCCGAGCACACGACATGTTCCGCTACTATCGGTTCGGGGCGTGACAGAATGTGTACGCGGGCACGAAGGAGATAAAAGAAGATGATCAACTTCCAGCGTGGTGAAAGTACCCCAGGTCACAAACCTGTAGGTTTCGCCATTGGAGCGTGGTTACCAGCCAATGTGGACATGCTGCAGCCAAGGCGGATCTAAGGAAAAGAAGATTGAAATATAAAGATAGAAATCCAAACAAAGAGTCTTCGAGAAAACAGCCCAAAACCACGACAAGACGAACTGAGGATTCAATTCGGCAATGAATATCTCATAACTTGAAATTTAAGATCATTTTGACTCTCAAAACCAGCTCATCAGAATGATTTTTCAATGTTGTCTCAAAGTCTTACATGAATGCATGTTGGGTTCAAAAGGAAAATTAAAACAAATTAAAATAGAAGGTAATCATGGAAAATATTGTTAAGCTACCCAGACTGAGTCAAGAAACTATTTTGTGAGTTGATACTAAGCCGAAACCCGTTTATCCACGCACCAACTCGCAAAAAGGGAACTATCGTTCCTAGTCTTAAACGGCTCAATGGTCTATCCGTGCGACAAAAGCTCCTCTGGAATCATCATTATTTTTGATGAAGGGGAACTCAAATTCCAAATTTACCAAAGTCACAAGGTCCTTAATATAATTTAATAGCGTAAATAACATGTAGTAAAATGTATACAGGGAGATGGTCAAGCAATGAGCATGAGGGATTATGACATGAGGTGCAAGCACCGTGGGCCTTGGATGATGCCGCCCAGACGGTGGGACCAAGAGCTTCTTCCTGTGTCAAAAAGTTCGTTAGCCAAGATATAATGAAAGATAAAGCAATTAAAGTAGTTTAAGCATGAACCAAGGCATCATTAAGCATATCAAAGCATGGCATAATAAAGCATCAAAGCAATGACCATTATAGCATGAAAACATGGCATCAAAGCATATACATTATCAAATCTTTAGCATTGTTTCCATGAGGATGTCCAACTTGGCTAATCGGTTAAAAGATGTGGAATTGGAATGATCAGAATGCCCAGCAAGAATTGGCAAGAATGCCTTGTAGGAGAATGATGCGCAGGGTGGTAGGAGTAGCCAGGAGATTTGGCAGTGAATTGTTCAGAATGACAGGAATAATCAGACCCGACATGAATCAGCAAGAATCACTCTGAAGGATAGAGATAGTTGATAATCGAGAGTGCCTAGAATGGCGAATTGGAGCTCAATGTAAGTCATCAGATTGGATGAGAAGAGGACTCATCCCAAGTTCTTGGTCCTTGCAAAAAAATATTCTTGCAAAACAACACCATCAGAAAATACAATGTATTTTTTTAGTAACTTGCTAAATATTGTTCTTAAATCACTATTTTACATTCATGCCACTCCGGTGGTATGGAATGACCGCATCAATCACGTTTTTCTGACTTTTCTAGCCTCAATCTTGTAATAGTTAGGACTCTCCGTCGGATACTCCTTTCGTTAGATTAGGACCACTATTATGAGACCTCCGTTAGTCCCCGTGAGCCTAGGATTCCCTCCAAGATGCAGGACAGGTTGTACCACCAAGACCTAAACCCATCGACTTGCTTGACTCACGTTTTAGGATCAGCCCCGCATTGGGACTGTTCTGACCTGCTAGGGGCCCTCCCAGGACCGCTAAGGCTCCTTAGTGGCCCTGGCTAGACCGCTAGGCCCCTTTTGGCCAGGTTATGATCCAGATTGAGTAATCAAATCATTCTTGCTCCTGACCTAGTCCCCTTTGTTGACCCAGATTGTGTGGTCTAGACCCTGGTTTGGTTCCACCCTGCCTCAGGTTGATCAAGGACCCGACTAAGTTGACTAAACCACCTTGTTATACTCAACCTGAAAACAGTCCAGGTTAGACCGTTAGCCTCGTCCTAGCGGTCCAAGTATGACCGCCACCCTTGAGGCAGAACGTGGTTTTTGTGATTTTATGTATTGTAGAAGCCGTGCCAAGGTTGGCCTAAGACTGCGAAATCTTGCCTTGATTCATGATCATTTTCATAAACTTGGTCTTCCAAGTCACTTTCCTATGGTTTTTCATTCCAACTTACTTGGAATTTACCTTGATCTTAGAAGTAAGTCGCATAAGCTTAAACTTGGAATTCTTGGCCATTCATATAAGTGAATGTCTAGATTGGGATCTATGATCCAACCCTTCAATGCCAATGCATCATAAAGGGCCCGATCTAGTCCTGAGAGGAGCGCCCGAAAGTACTCGTGTCCTAGGGAGTTTATAATGACAAGGTGTAGCATTGCACCGAAGTACATGACTAGCGTGATAATCTATGACATTCTACCTTACTCACTACTTGGAACTTCTTGCATGACAAGACATGTGTGCCTGATATGACCATTTCACAAGGAAAATTTCATGAAACCTATGGAAAATTCTTGTTATTCTTGCACTTGTCCCTTTAAGTTGAAGTCTAGATTTTCTTTCTCCTATCTGTTAGTTATCACTTGTTATGTGTTTATTATTGTTCTTTATTACATTTTCATACATGGTGAAATGATTAATCACTTAAATTGTGCCTGATGATAGAGATATAAAATCTTACTGAGCTCTCGCTCACCCTATTTTCCCCACCTTTTCAGGCAGTTCGGATGAGGAGATGCAAACGGATCGGAATGGGCAAGAGTGATGGTGGGAGCGAGCCAGTTGGCGTTGGTCGTGTCTTTCCTTAGGATTGATGTAGTCATCTCGGTAGTGGATGTACTGAGTCATAGTAGGGATAATGTTCTCTTTCTTTTTGTGTCGATTAATGTGAGATTTAGAAAAGTCCACAAGTTGTCAGTTGTAATGAGTACTTTTCATCTTTACTATCAATAAAAATTTTAGTTATTTGTAGTTAATCGTTGGCTTAGATGGTCTCTTGTGGCAATATATGCTCTGATTGACATGAATGATATAACTGCTGTGTTTCAATTTTTCTCATCTGGGCGTGACAATTTTGTGGTATCAGAGCCTAGGTTTTCTATAGACCCTAGGTTTCTAGAAGTGTCATAGAACCGGTAAAGTTTTCTTAAGATAGGTTGACACCACCAATATAGGAGGTCGACCTCATGGTGCTTCTAGAAGCTGTTGAAGACAGGATTTTACAAAGCCGTGTCGACCTCACTATCTCAGTAGGTCGACCTCACTGAAGGAAAATCTCAAAGTAGTCAGACAAATCTATCTTTTTGAAAATAGTCTAGAGAGCATTAATTGCAAGCGTAAATCTCCAAAAACACCTCTTTTGAGGTCTGGAAGAAGGTTCCCATGTTACAGGTCCTGCCATCTCATTATAGCATCTCTAAACATCCTTTTGAAGAGGACCATGTCAGGGACCAAATCTGCAAAGGTCTTCTCTGTCATAAAATTGTCTCTTCTGTCCTAAGAAAGGACTGGTCAGGTGGTCTGCCTTCTAATGTATACTAGACAAAGCCATTCTCTCTGCCACAAGATCTCAAATATAGCCCACTCTCAGTCTGCCACCATCCTATTCTAGGACTAGTCATAGAAGCAATGCCAACACAGAGTCAACCTTCTGCAAATTATCTGCTTCAGCCAAGAAAAGATTTTTGGAGTGAAAATAGATCACTCATCTGCTCCCTTATGACCGATGGACCAAGTCTTGCACTGCTAAAAGAAGGTCAGTGGTCAGAGCATTTTAAATTTGAATTGGTCCTATTGCAGATTCCTTGGAGGGAAATCCTCTACCCGGTTCTCCTATTTATAGACTTGAAGCTTCTATTGGAGAAGCTGTTGTTTTGCTGCTGCCTTAGGAGAAAGCGACATCCTTAACCATTCAAGAAGAAATTCTGTGAGAAAGAAAAGAAGGGAGTGAAAGCAACCCAACACTAAGGATGACCCAACCCAGTGCTGTAAGAGAGAAGAAAAAGAAGCGATATCAGTCTTGAGAGAAGAGCAGCCCTGCACATATCTGAGCTTGAAGAGAAATATCTTCATATCTGAATTTGAAGCTGCATCCACCAGCTTCCAGATCCCTATCTGAAGCCACAGCTGGTGTTTACTTTCTTGTTATAGTTTTTCCACTGCACTTGCAGTTTACTTTCTTTTTCTCCTTTTTCCTTATTCGCATATGTAACTGGGGTGTCGTCCCCGTGTGGTGCTGCTTTGCAGCGTGTGATGAAGTCTTACCAGGTTCGGTGAGGGGTGGACATAGGTTGCGGGGTTGCAACCGAATCACCTTAAAAACCCTTGTGCAATAGCTTGTGATTTGTGTATTTTCTCTATATCCTCTACCCCCATTCACAGGTACACATGAGCTCTAATGTATTCTATTCTAATTGATTTCCATCGCACACTCTAGCCTTCTGATCTGCACATTGTCTATCTTGCATGCACACCGCTTGCCCCTCACGCCACACTTGTATTTCCTCAACTGCCTGCTGTAACCTTGCACATAGGCACTAAGGAGTCTACTAGTATGGGGGAGTTACCTTTGTCAACACACACGCATTGACTTCACACATACAGGTAGCATGTTCACTCATCTTTTTGGAGTCTCGTAAGATCCCTGTAGACTAGTGCAGCAGATCTTCCTTAGTTCTGAAGTTCCTCTGAAGGAGTGTCGACCTCACCACTTGGGAGTGTCGACCTCAGCAGTCTGTGCACTATCTTTTGTCGTTCTATTTTGAGCTTTTGCTATCAGATCCACAGTGCATTATGTCAAGTGCTCTATTAGAATTATATTGCTGTGATTCTCATTTTATTCAGCCAAAGGCCAATAATTAGATAGCTGTCAGCTCAGAGGCCGATAATTGAATAGCTGTCAGCATGGGAGCCAATAATTGGAAAGCTGTCGGCTCAGAGGCCAATAATTAGATATCTGTCGACTTGAGGGGCCAATAATTAGAAAGTTGTTGGCTTGGAAACTGATAATTGGAAAGTTGTCTGATTAATACCAATAGTTAAAAGTCGTTGACTTAGGCGTCGATAATTACAAAGCTATCGGATCAAAAGCTGATGATTAGGAAGCTATCGACTTAAATGCTGATAATTACAAAACCTAAACATTCTTGAATACCTTCAAGTAGCTGTTGGTTTGATCACCGATGGTTAGCATGTTGGTTGAGGAGCTGCTGACCCCAGAGGATGATATCCCAAGAACTTCGGGATTGTCGCACATTTTGCTATCTCTTTTTCTCGTGAAATGACCTACAAGGGGTCATGACAGGCGAGAGCACATCATCTTCGACAAGTCGCGATCAGCTTTGTCTCTATCTGCTTTAGCATCTGCCCCCAGAATAGGGCACCACCTATATCCTGGTTCTTTTGGGCTTCCATCGTAATCTAGGGAGCTTGAGATATCTCTCAGAGTACATCGCCCTTCAGCTGGCATGGTGAAACCGTGCTGACTGTCCTCTTGAGGTTTGGCATTTGGTGAGGATACGACGGGTCCACCCTATGCTCGCCTATATGTAGTTCACCCTTCTGAATCAGGCTTTCAATGATATCTTTAGACACACAACAATCCTCAATCAGTTGCCCCCTGGATTGGTGATAAGGACAAGATTGAGGGTCATCTTTCCATCTGGCGTCGCTC
This sequence comes from Amorphophallus titanum, assembly GCA_024336825.1. NCBI lineage: Eukaryota > Viridiplantae > Streptophyta > Magnoliopsida > Alismatales > Araceae > Amorphophallus > Amorphophallus titanum. The sequence continues at coordinate 227,132 of JANBPO010002829.1, forward strand.
ATCCTCTTGGGCTCCGGGAGGACAACCTTGTCACACACGCGGGCCCATTCGAACAACATTTGAGTTTTCTCCATAGGGAAGGAATAAGGTTTCTTCATCTTGTCCCTCAGCGAGGGCGCTCGTTCAGTGGGCTGAATGAGAGGGACGCCAGCTGCCCCTTTTATTTGCTTCTGTTGTGGTTCAAAATCCCCAAAATTTAAGTCACATAGTCCCTCTTGCGCCAAATGCTTACTAGCCAGTTTGTTCTCTTAGCCCGGGGTAGTAGTGGTTGGGCGATACTTTGCCAGGAAGACTTCGGCATCAGCTGCCAGCTCACTTAGCTGTTCAAAGGTCTCGACTTTGATGTCCATCACCCTCTGCAGGATTTCATCTTTCAGATTTTTCTCACATCTCCGAATGATGTCTTCATAGTCCGGAGGGCCTCCGTACCTTTCATGGGAGTCTCCCACTCTCTGTATGTTACCTGGGGGCACTCCTCGCCCCTTTTGCACAGTCTCATATAATTTTGCCTCAGTGAATTCCCCCTCAGTCGGCTTTGTTTCAACTCTTTGCTTCTCACTTGGCTTATTTGTTGTTGCTGGGGGCGGCCGGATCTGGGTGTGGGCTAGATGAGTTCAAGCCCATCTCTGTCACGCCCCGAGCCTTTATTTACAGTGGAAGACTCGCTCAGAGAACGCAAACAGTCGGCATGGTAAGCCTCTCGCAAGCAAGCATGATCAGAGCGCGAAACAATCACACATAGGATGTAATTGCACAAGTATATACTCAAATTCAACTTCTATTCATTGATAATCAAAATATTCAATTACAACTACTAATTCATCCTTTAATCGGATCTACTAAACTCATTAAAATAGAAAATTACATAGACTCGATCAATCTCGAAACCTCTTCCGCGTATTTTCCCTCTTTTTGAACGGCTGTGAGATCCTCTGGGAATACGAAACGGCGCTTACGAGGGGACTTTGAAAGGGCTCGACTTTCGGGATCCGTCGCTTCAGTTTCTGGGGATTTACTTGATGCGGTAGGAGTCCTCATACTTTTGGGGAATTTGCTCCTCTTATAAATAGTGGCCTTCGAGACGGCTCCGTAACCACCTTCGAGTTGGTGCGCTTTGGAGGGAGCTTCCTTGTAGGATGTCTTCGGGCGAGTCTGGTACCTCGTCGGACAACGAATCTATGCAGGCTCGCCGCCAGCCTTTGATCCTCCGGAGAGAGCCTCCACCTGCTCCTTGGTGGCCCTGGCCAGAGCCGGGGGCGAATGGTCCCGTCTCCGAAGACTACTGGAATGGGTACTTGGATGGCTAGCATGAGGCCTTGGAGAAGGTCGACCGCTTATATGCCGACCGGGGAGTCCTGCTCCTTGAGCCGAATAGGTTCCGTCCTTAAGGGGACAGAAAATGACCTTGTACTCGCCTCTTCCTTGCCTCTCGATAGTGTTTCTCCGCCGTCTTCTTGCTGCATAGTAGTGATTACTTTTCTTTGCTTGCAGGTGTGTGATGGGATACTTCCTCGAGCTGAGGGGTGTGCTCTTCTGCCTGAAGATGGCGGTGGACGGGGTAGCAGACCTCGTTTTCCAATTTGTAAACGTGGCCATCACACCGGGTCGGCCTCCGTAACGGGTGGGCCTTGTTGCTCCAGTACCCCCTGTCGACCGAGGGAGGACGAGCCCACCGGCCTCCACTCTTGGTGCAGGCCTCTTGTTGTCGGTGTCCCTAGTTGGTCCACTGCCTCGGAACAAAAGGGATGCTAGGCATGGAGTTTGTCCCTCTTCTCTGGCATAGACAACTTCCTCTACTGGTCCACTTCCTCACAACAAGCAGGCTGAAGGTCATCTGTTACCGCTACGCGAAGCTGGGGGCGGGATCGTGTCTCCACTCCCTTATTTTTTGCGTGTTTGTAAGATGGCTCTACCAGAACCATTCTGACACTTTGGCAATTTTGTATCTTGACTGAGGAGTAAAGTCCTTGTATTCTTTGTGCCTTGGATAAATATAATTTCTTTGGACTTGTTTCGAATGTGTACCTCTTAGCTAAGAGACGCTCATATGGTGTGCTCCTTGGTTGCTTCTCCATATGCTTATCCTCGCGGTACTTGCGCCTTTTCTGAGGTGGATCAGCTTGTGGTTATTACTTGCGAGGGGACATCTGTCTATCTCTAAGGGACCCTTGAGTCACCTTCTAATTTTTGAGGGGAGCGGTGCTCGTCTTTAGGGAACCCGTGGGTTACCTCCTCGTTTTCAAGGGGAGCGGTGCTCACCTCTAGGGAACCCGTAGGTTACCTCCTCGTTTTCAAGGAGAGCGGTGCTCGCCTTTAGGGAACCTATAGGCTACCTTCTTATTTTCAAAGGGAGCGGTGCTTGCCTCTAGGAAATCCGTAGGCTACCTTCTTATTTTCAAAGGGAGCGGTGCTCGCCTCTAGGAAACCCGCAGGTTACCTTCTCGTGACATGTGGGTAACTTACCTTAGTAGGGTAAAACTGGTGACATTTTACTGAAAGAATTTCTTGAGGTTGACGGAGTTTCACATCCTGGGTATCTCTTCCCCCCCCCCAACGTCGCCGGCTTGTACGCTCGGGTGTCGGTTCCCCAGGCGAGGTGAATTGGCGTCATACCTCTACCCAAATCTATGAGGGAAAGAGAAGAAGCATGTAGCTACAGCTTAGCACCAAGATTCCAAGGCGGAGCTGAAGGAATTCTATTACACAAAAAAGAATTCATGGGGCTTCAGAGCGAGCTCCGATATACATGAAGTTCAAAAAAAAGTACATCACTGGTTGGGGCAACGAAAAATATCTTCAAGTTCCATGAGCCCGATGAACGGATGGTCGACCAGGTCTTGCAATCGATGCTCTTCGGCTTCCAGCTTCTGCAGCTCCTCTTGGATGGAGCTAGCACACCCTTACACCAATGCAGCTTCATCTAAACTCTGTATGCGTGACTGATTAGCACGTGCCAGATCCTCCTTAGCCTTGGCCAATTCAGCACGAAGTTGAGAAGTCCGCTCCTCCAGCATTGAAATCTGGGTAGTGGCTCCCTCGGCCAAGAACTTCTATTGGCTGGCAGTTTCTGTGTTGGCTTGCCGTGTAGCAAGGCCCTCATTCCTCTGAAGCTTCAGGGCAGTCAGTTGATCCCTCAAGCTGTGATCAATAAATTCTCATCGGTTCATATATCAGAGTAGCAAGATCACCCGAGGTGTCCAATGTTGCATAGGGTAGCCGAAAGCCATGACGGTGCGCGACATGGGTTTTACCAGCTCCCTCTGCTGTGCATAGGATAAATCCCAATGGGCTAGCACAGCCTGCTTCAACATCGACAAATTCTGCCACACCATTTCAGCAGATGATTGCAAGCCAAGTGATGGTGTGTTAGGGAGATGAAACTCTACTCGACTTTTAGCCTCAGCCCAGATATCATCAGCAGACTGTGAAGAAGATGAAGGCAACAAGGAAGATGGTTCCGCCGATTCTTTCTCAAGCTGCTCGATAGACTCAGTACCAGCTGGGGTAGGGACTTCAGCCTCGACCTTTGTTGAAGGACCAAAGTCTTAAACTTCAAGGTCCATATCTGCAAAAGTGAATTCTACATGCTGCTCTAGCTGCGTTACCTTCTCCAACTCGGTACCGGCCATGAGCATAAGAACAGTTATTTCACCAATTGTCTCTTCTTCGTAATCTCCACCCTCAGAGATAAATTTGTCATGTTGCCCTGTCTGGGCCACCTGTCTTAGCTCGGCCCCGGCCTCAATTGCCAATATGGAAGTGTCTCCGATCGCTTCTCTGAGTTCTGCACCTGGCAATGCCTCAACAGAACCAACATCAATGAATTCTGACCTGGCTTCCACGGACTGAAGCTGAAGCTGTTCCGCAGAGGGCTGATCGAAGCCCAGTGATGAGACAGACCCACCCAGGAATTTCAGAGCAATCTGCCTCAACACAGGGGCCGTGTCCATAATAGGGGTAAAAGCTATGGCCTTGGATTGAAAGGGAGAGAAGCCGGCCTTGGTGCCCACCACTGGCAGCGTCAAACCCACTGAGACTGTAGGCCCCTGTAAAAGACCAAGCACAAAAGACGGAGAGATAAAAACACATGAAAGCTCATGCTGCAAATAATGGCTGACGTGAAGAAAGCTATGCACAAAAGAAAACCTTACCTCAGATGGCACGAGTCCCAACTCACTGGCCCTTGAGACCTCCAAGGCTGGCTGAGCTATGCTTGAAGTAATTCCTTCTTCCTCTGTGAGGAAGCTAGGCACGCTCAAAGGCCCTAATGTTAGCCGGGGCGGGCTGGAAATTTCGGCAGCATCTCCCCTAGACCCGAGGTATTTTGGGAGGTGTGAAGCGGGTGCTCATCCACAGGAACCCAAGATGACCCCTTAATCATTAGAGTGCCCAGAGCGGCAACACTCACAATGGTCCACAACACGAATCTCCAGATAGGGCCAGACTACTAGGAATCTATAATGGGGTCCATTTCACCTCAGCTATGAGGGTAGGCTACTAGCCCACTAGGTGGAGACAGTCATGGGGCTACCATTCCACTTAAGAAAAAAGGGTTGCCATATCAATTGGGGAAGGGCTGCCAAATTAAAAGCAAAGAAGAGAAAGGAGGTGGTTGTTAGACCGGTCGACAGGGGCTGAGGCCTTGTCGACAGAGGTTCCTTGAACCTCTTCAACAAGGGCTGCTGGATCACTTCAACTAGGGCTACCGGATCCCTCTATAGCAGAAGAGAAAGAAAGAAATAGAAAGGGGTTGTTGTTTCCCTTCATCAGGGGTGAAAGAAAAGGGGATGATGGCTTGATGGATGGGGAAAAAACATCTTGCATTATCACCCCTGCTGGTTCATTAAATGGCAATGAGGCAGTAGTGAGGGCTACTATCCCACGCTTAAAAGAGAAAAGTAGGAGAACGTAGGGGAGCAGTGGGCAACCGCAAAGGTACCATATCGCCTCAAGGGGCAGTGGCTAATAGGGGCTAGCGATTCAGAACAGTGGTGTCCTGGGAACCTGCCAGATCATCAGTATGAAGAACGAGATGGCGACAAAGAAAGAAAGACAAAAAACATAGAGTATCGTAGGATCATTTTATTGCATCCCCATAAGGAGCAGAATAGTGGAGACATGATATGCGATATGAGGGAGGATTCGAATAAGACAACCCACGAAAGTTGGAATCTAGGATCATATTCATGGAATTGAATAAACCCCGATGCTGAGCCCTCTCGAAACTGTATATGCATCTCCCTACCTAGACTATCCATAGCACCCCATTCCCAAAAGGACACAATCCCTATAGAAGAAAGAAAGAACACCATAGAACTACATGAACAATGATCAAAAGGCGATGATAGAAAACAAAGAGATTCCATTAATGAGGAGCCACTTCTTTGATTCATTGATCATAGAGCAAACTAAATACAGTAATGAGAAAACAATGAAAGAAAGAAAATACAACAAGGGGGGGAATGGAGCATTGGCTCCTTCCCCCTTCCTCACCTCTCTCCTTCCTCCCTCTTCCTCTACTCACTGAGTGATCTCTCTCTCTCTCTCTTCTCAAGTCTTCTGATATCTCTTCTCTGATGCTCGGTGCTTGATCTCCCTTCTCTGCTCTTCTGCCTTCCATTATATAAGGGTGAGGGAGGAGCCCATGTGGGGGCCTCAGTTGAGAAGCCTAATGGAAGCTTCATCGCTACCGAATGGAGCAGGCACTGCTGATCGAGGACGTGGCTGCCGAATGAGAGTGCTACTACCGGATGCAAGCACTACTACCAGTTCAACGAGAGCTGCCGGACGAGGCTGGTGCCGCCGGATCAAGCTGCTTGAGACTGCCATTTAAAGACGTAAAGAGCTGCTGATTAAGCACTTGATGTGTCTGCCATTTAAAGGCCTGGGAGGGCTGCAACTTATGGATAATGGCTAGGGTTACCATTTGAATCCCATGGTGGGCTGTCATTTGGGGGATGGTTTATTGACATTAAAAATATTCTTAATTTTTCACGACTATTTAACTGTCACGTTCTAAGCAAACGAACACGTTCCGCTGCTATCGATTCGGGGCGTGACAAATAAGGAATCGGGGGAGAGGGGATCACGGAACCCACCTTCCTTGCACTTCTCCCCCTTCTCCTCTTGCCTTCTTCTCATAGTTGGCTCTCTGTTTCTTTCTTTTCTCTTCTGTCTCCCCTCTCTGTTCTTCTTTTCTTTTCCCCTTTGCGCCCTTATGTCTCTCTCTTCTTCTTTTTTCTCCTCTTTCTCTATCAAACATGTAGATTTTTATAGGGCTTTTGCCCTCTTGATTCGACGGCTGGGGAAGTAGACGGTGGTCAGGAAGTGCTGTAATGCTGGCCGCCGGATAGGCTATGTGCCGTTGGATGGGCAATGGCTGCCAGGTAGCTTGGTGTATGTAGGATTTTTGTGGCCCATTTGAGCCTTTCAAATTCATTTGCTCTTTTATTCAGCCCATACTTGGATCATCTTAGTAGTACATGGCCTCTTTTGGATTAATTTCTTTGCTCTGTCTGGCATGACAGTTTCCTTCGAGAGCCACTCTCTCGGAGGCAGCTCCGATTGTATCTCAGCTATTGGATGGCCGGGAGGTTGACGAGGGACTTTTAAGCAGGCAGATGGTTGCCTGGGGACGCTTGTCAAATGGTTTCATGATTTGGTTGTTTGTTCTGCTTTAGCCATCCTGGTGACGGATGATGGCTTGCCGGGTAGCAGCTTTGCCGATGAGGCACAGCCAAATAACATATTGTGGTTCAACTAGCTCATCCTGATATCCAATAGTACCGAGATTGTCGGAACTGGTTCTTCATGCAGTCTTCTGAACTTTGGACAGCACGGGCAAAGATGTCATGGCTTCAGACTTGTCATCTTTTCTTTTTGTATAATCATTTTTCAGGTGTCAACAAATGCCCCCCACCCGTAGGTGACGTAAGCGAGGGACAAACGACACGAGGCCTGCGAGTGTGATGCTTTGATCGTTAATTAGCTATTTGACCCATTTGTTTTGTGGTTGTAGCTCCTGAGGCTACTTCAGGGTTAGCTAGTTGGATCAAATCCCTTTAATGGGTCATGAACTGATAAAATGACGTAAATGGGCCCATGGGCTTCATTCAGCGACCGAGCAGCCATTTGATGCGGTTGATAAGGTGGCTGGGCACCTCGATATGGTGTTAACATGACGATACAGCAGCCATGGAGGTGGGGCACCCATATCCAGCGGCCCGAGGCTCATCCGGCGGCTAGCGAGCGCGGGCGGGTTGGCGGCCTGCCCTTGCAGTTTTTTTAAAACCCTAAGAAGAGAGATGGCCTCCTTATTATTCCCTTCAAACGGCGGCAGACCCTCACCCCTCCTTTTCTTCTACTCTCACGATGTCGGTGAGGCCTTTTCCCCTTTTATTTTCTGTTCGCTCACAGTGGCAGCGAGGCCGTTTCCTCTTCTGTATGTCTCTTGTTCGTTCACGGTGACAGAGTTCTCCAGGTTGAGCTTCTGCCTTGTGTGGCTTCGGATGGTTGGAGTGGCCTGGGAGTACCACGATCATTATTTAGGAGTCATCTCACCCTATGGTTGTGATGTACTTCATATCTTTCTTTGGCAGATACCCATATAAGGGGACACTTTGCCAAAAAAAATTTTCAAAACTCCTATGGCTCTTTTATCAAATCTTTTATCACAAACTTGCTTCTTTTCTGTCATAACCGGCTTTCGACCGAATCGGTCCGCAAGTGGTCCACAGATCAGACCACCGACGAGCAACCCTGCCATGCCGAGCCCAAAAATCGGCGCAAGATCGGCGGCTGACAGCCCCCACTCAGCCTTGATAGCTGGCGCCAGAAAGCCTATAACGGTCGCATCAAATCCATCAACAAGGCAAAAGAGAAAGATGATCCCCACGACCGTCCACTGAAGGCGACATCCTCTCTGGGCGTCCAGGAAATCCCGAACGTCAATCTGTTCCTGATCCATTGCTCCTCCAATTCACCGCTGCTTATGCTGTTGACTGTAAGCCCCCGCGTGCAGCCCAAACCTATACGCGTTGCCTGTATAGAACGGGATGCCAGCAACGCTCGACACGCAGCGAATTGCCGGCCGCCCACGCCACACCCCGTCTAGAACCGATGCCTGATCCCGATCTGGGCAGCGGCCTGTCGGCCCGACGAAGATGGCGAAACAAAGGCCAGTGCGGCGACAGCCGGTTTGCCTGTGGAGTCCGTGCCATTTGCCGATTGTCCGGCAAATACCGCGTAGAGGGTCGTGCGTTTCGACAGGTAATAATTGACCCCGAGATCCAGTTGCCGGTAGCGCGCGCCGGAGATCGTACCGACTGAGCCCACGTCCGTATAGTGAAATGCGATTCCTGTCACCAGGAACGGCGTGATGTAGATGGAGTACCGAACTTCGGCATTCTGCACCTTCGCATTGCCGTTAAGAGCAGGCGCGCCGACCACACTAAAGGTCCCAAGGTCATCGAAGCGAGTGTAAGTATAGGAAGCACCGAGCACGCTGGACCCGAAGTTATAATTCACGCCCGCCGCAAACGTCTCCTGTCGATTCGCCGTCGCGAAGCCGCTGATAACAGGCGACGAACTCATGCCATTCGTAAAGGTGTTTGCGGTACCCGCTACTGCCGCACCGCCATATTGGGCCGTGTTCGGGCTGTTGACATTGAAATAGCCAAGGCCAGCGGTCACCGGGCCGTACGAGTAATCTGTACCGAGAGTCCAAATGCTCGACTTGGAAAACTGCCCTGGGACGCCCCCGAAGCTGTACGCGCCGCCGAATGACAGGCCACTGAGCGACGGGCTGGAATACTTGACCGAGTTATCCATACGACGACTGTTGCACAGGTTGTCGACGTCACCAGGGCTACATGCGAAGGCTCCGCCCCATATCTCCGCAGTCATGCCCTGAATCGCGAGATGATCGACGACCATGTCGTATTGTCGACCGAAGGTCAAACTACCGTACTGATCCTTTAGTCCAACATAAGCCTGTCGCCCAAACAGTCGTCCGCCCTGCAACGACGATCCAGTCGATCCATCGAAGCCATTCTCGAGGACAAAGATCGCCTGCGTGCCTCCGCCCAGATCCTCTGCCCCACGCAGCCCCCATCGCGAACCGGACAGCCAGCCGCCTGATGATTCGTATAAGTGTCCGCCATGCACATTTGTCACGGCCAACAGACCCTGATCAAATACGCCGTACAGGGTCACCGAGCTCTGCGCATGCGCAATTCCACTAAAGCCAGCGACAAGTAACGCCGCCGTCAATCTGCTGTAAAGCTTCATCTCCGCTCCTTTGTCTGGCAAGAGGCGACAACCTTTGTCGCCCGTAAGCGCCCTCTTTCTTTTTTGTTGTAATTATTTGAACAGCTTCTCTGAACGATGCTGCAGGTTTGCCACGTACCGGTATGAGTAGCCCAGGGAATAATAACCGTCCCCGTCGGTCTCATCTTTGATCAGATACGGGAGGCACAGCTCTTCATAGGGCTCCACATCAATGGGAAGGCCGCAGTCTAGTCCACGAGTACAGTCAACAGAAGAGAAACGTACACTGCTGCAGGGCCCGACCCCGGCACTGGAAAGCTAGCAAACTACTGGTCCTCTGACCCGAATGGCTCCACCTCCAGAAGAGTGCTAAAGTTGAAAGGTAGGGTGTGAGCCTCATCTCACTGGCTCAGTAGTGGTCACACAGATCGCCACCGCAAACGAAAGTGGTAAACGATAGTAATAACAACAAAGGCAACAACAACAACAATAATAACAGAAATAAACAGCAGTTGGGACGGTAGGAACGGCTAGGTAAGGAAACACGAAACTCTACACTAGCCTAGTTCCTAACCTGGGAACCTCAACCTATAGTCGGGATCATAGACCCCCGGCTAATCTGCCAACCTACTACTGGAAGGAAACCTCACGACAGCACGATAGTAGTAACCCGGCGGAAACACCGGTAAGGCAACGTGGCTAAAAACACACTTAACTCCACCCTTCGAAGGACAACAACACATTGGCAGCCTCGGTCTCCAGCTAAGGCCAGTGGGAGAAACCCTGACCACACACAGGGCAGTACACATGCCCGTCTGCTAGAAGGGCCACGACAACGACGTCGATAACTCAACGTTCACCAGAATAGGGTCTGCTGCTCAATATACACAACATGGCCAGATGCGTCCACTGATGTCTTATACTGCGCCAAGGCCTCATATGCATGCAGACTACTCACACCCGATCTTGGGAGGAGTAGAGGAGACACTCACACGTGCCACACCCTCGGACTGGCTAGGATCCGCACCACTGTGCTAGTCAACACGGTCGTGTCCAACTACCGGACATGAGGTATGCGCCACTACGTCCATCAGTAGTGTACTCTTATCCCAACCAAGGTACAGATGCTCAGGCGATCTCACCTCAAAATAGCGAACATCACACACACTAGGCGGTCTCGCCCGGTCCAACAGGATCGGCTATTGGGACCCTCCGTAGCCACATGGAGTCCCATTGAGCTCTCACATCCACAGCTCTGTGGATGGCTACATCAAAGCACGATCGGTCACAATCTTGCAAAAACCTTGAGAAAGGCATGTTCACACATGTAGACCACCGTGAGCCACAGTACGGCACTAAGGGGTGTTGAGGAACCACCCTCGAACCACATTTCTGCACTAGTAGACACCGACCCACAAACTTACACAAAAATCACCCAACCGCGGTCATAGAACTCCCTTGGATATGCCCTTCTATGGTCATAGGACTCACGTGGATAGAGACTCACCACGGGCACACAAGCCATGTGGGAACCATGCCATTCACACATGGTTAAAACTTATTACGGAGAACCCATGAATCCACAAACCATGATAATTAATCCTCAAGTGACCGACGCCCTCACGTGGCCCAAAAGGCCCAATTCTCATGGGTTTCTATGGGTAAAATGCCCATTTCCATGTTCGGGGCAAAAAACCACACAATCGGGGTCGAAACGGGCCTTCAAATCCACCCACAGGGGAGTTTAGTCGACCAGCTAATGCTGGTCAGTCGACCAAAATCCCCAGGGGCAAAAAGCCCCTTCATTGGGTCGACGCTCCCTTCACAGGGCGTTGACCCCACAATCTTTAAAATAGCTCAAATGGTTGTGGTTATACCCTCGCCGTAACCCCCGTCTATTTAACCATAGTGAAATGTAAGTTAAGGTGAAGAATGACTAATCTACCCTTAGGTGAGTCATCCTCTCTCTCTTTCTCTCCCCCCCTCCCCATGGGAGATCACTGGGTGGCCTCCCTCCTCTCTGGTGTGCCAGAGTGCAGGTGTAAAGCCACCTTCGCTGGTGGCAGGGTCGAGGTTTGGGGTCTAGTAGTAGCGTGGGACTCATTGGCGGCGGTGGTTATGAGGTGATGCACGCACTTGGCCTTCTTGGAAGCCACTTCTTCACTCAGTTGGAAGCCCTCCATTGCAACAACGGCAATGCCACTGTGGCCACTGCCTCTACCATCCCTACCCAAGCACCCATCGCCACCATTCCTCTCCAGGCCTCCAACAGCATTCCGGGCTCCTTTGGGAGGCTCCAACTAATGCCCCTAAAGTCAACTCCACCAGCAATCGATGCAGTGGCACACGTAGGCCCTGATCCCATGGCTGATAGTTCAGCGGGCGTCACCGATCTAGTCAGCGACGTGAGCTTGTCATCCGACATAGCATCCTCTTTGGCTTCTAAGTTAGAAGGGGAGGACAGGGAGGAGGGCAGAGCCATGGTGCCGACTTGGCACCGAGAAGGGGTGGAGAGGGTGTTGTGTCCCCAGGTTTTGATGATGACACACTATGAATCATTATTAGTGGTCTAAGTTTAAATCCTTGCTATTTGTCTAATTGAATTGTGGAAGTGTTCTTAAGACACGTCGATGTTGCACTTACAGAGTGTCGACACTATAGAACAATCGTGGAAAAACGTGGTTATGTCTAGGATCTGGTATGCTCATAGTGTCGAGCTCACCTGGTAATAGTGTCGACATTATAGCTCAATTGTAATAGAAGCCCGATTCTATCTGGGGATCATGCCTCGACTCCGACAGGGCTAAGTGTCGACACTACAGATCGAAAGGTTTGTCTCTGTTTGTGTTGGTGATACCAGTGTCGACTTATAGGGACAAGAGTGTCGACACTATAGTAATTCACTTATCTACTCTTCAGGAATTTAGCGGGAAGTGTCGACACTTCACCTGAAGCGTGCCGACACCATCTGGTTCGTGCGTCACAGATCTGGTTTTGATAACCACCTAGTACCAAGATCCACAAGCAATTATTGGGATCCTGTTCGTATGAGGAAGGTGCTTATGGAAGGTTACTTTTCGAAGAGAATCATTTACTGGCACTGGCATCATCCAGAAGTGGTCCCCGCAATGGATTTGATTCATTTTTGATCATGTGTGTGGTGAGCACGAGAGACAAGAGAAGAAGAACGTAAGAGATAGAGAAAAATGGGAGAGACACCCAGAGGGTAAGCTTGAGGAAGAAGTTTCGAAGCCCCATTCTCTCTGGAGTGTGAAGAATAGGTAGCAGAGAAAAAAGAAGAGCAAGAGATCCTTGGTTGACAATCTCGTCATCTTATTTTCCAAGCAAGACAGCACTGGCAGTGGACTCCTCATCAGTTGTCTATAGTCCAGCCAGTAGAGGAGGTCCAATCTCAACAGTTCTGCGCCACTGTTAGAAGATTCATCCTGCAACTTGATGGGGGCATCCCTCGCCCTTCACAATTTTTTCAAGACCCCGGTTGCTCGCCAGCATGGCTCCATTGTGTCTGTCATATTTTTCTGAGTATTTAATGAGTTACAAAATTAATTGAGGCTATGATGATTACAAATAGGTCAAGATGGTACCTTCAATCGGTTTACCCTCATCATCCAAGATGGCATTCAGTCGACCTCGTCGCCCACGTCCATTGTTATCCTTTGAGGATTGTTCCTTCATAAGGGGACACATGGGTAAGCGATGCTCCCGGCTCCCACATTTAAGACAAGCGTCGAGACGCTTCCAGCATTTCTCGACCGAGTGACCAAACTTCTCACAAAATGAGCAAGCCGTCATGACCTACTTCTCCTCTTACTCTTTAGCTCCCTTGCCATTGCCATTGCCATTCCTTTTTCTATTACCAATACCATTTCGTTTACCATTACCGTTCCCATTGCGGGACCTCTTATTGTGATGGGGTTCGTCATCCTTCGTTTCTTTCTCCTCTCACCTATCCTGTTTCCAGCTCGACTCCTCTTTCCTGTCTCTAAATTTCTCTACCTTCTCCAAGGTCCTTTCATATAAATACACCCGTTGGACCATTTCTGTATAAGTGCAGATATTTTGTGGACCATTTCTATATAAGTGCGGATATTTTGTGGATCAAGTTATTGAATAAAATCGGGCCTTAACCCGTCCATAAATTAGTTGGCCTTTAGTAGGTCCATGCTAACCAGGTGGGGAGCATAAGGGGCCAAGCGAGAGAATTGGAGTTCATACTCCGCCACAGACATCATCTCTTGCCGAAGGGAGGTGAACTACATGGCCTTCCTCTTCTTAACATGCTCGGAGAAATATTTTGCATGGAATAATTCAAGAAATTCTGCCCAAGTGAGTTGCCTATTTTGGAGAGGGGCCGATGTTGCTTTCCACCATGTGCTCGCGTCCTTGTGAAGTTGAAATGTATCTAGAAGAACCTTCTCTCGATCCGTGCACTATATCACATTAAAGGTTTGTTCCATTTCATCCATCCAATTCTCAGCTTCATCAGGATCAGAAGATCCCGAGAACTTCGGAGGGTTCAAACTTCAAAAATTTTGATGAAGATCCCCAGCGCTTGCCCGAGCGTCGGCCTGGGCCACGGTTTGGAGGGCCTAGGTAAGACCCGCAAAAGCTTGTTGCATCTCATCCCAGTTGACGCGGTGAACCATTTAGAGAATAAGGTACCTGAGAAAATAATCAATAGTTAATTCCCTATGAAATTTGTGGGGGATTAATCCTATAAATAAATTCTAAGTAACTATCTCATCCTAGGCTCTATCCAATCTCACATGGGTTTGGAAATTTCTCTCTAGTTCATAAGTATGGGCCCTTAATCCTTAGACTTAGCCTATGACATGATATTTTCCTAGGACTTACTTATGCCTATGCTCTGATACCAACTTAACTGTCACGTCCCGAGATATATATGCAGCAGAAGATATTCGAGAACGTGAATAGTCGGCAATACTCCTCAAGCTAGCACTAAATCAGAGCGTGAACATTCACACATAAAAGAGTGAACACAAGAGAATATAACTCAAAACTTCAATTTTATTAAATGAGAATCAAAAGTGTACATGGACATACAACTTTGACTCAAATGACTAACTAGACTCAATAAAGAGAAAATTACATTATTGACTCATGACTTTTGATTAAATTAAGTCTTCTCTCATTCTTTACTCGCTCTTAGATCTGCCACTTGTATAGTCCGAATCTGACCCACTATCATTTCCTGAAAAGATTGAAAAA
>JANBPO010002833.1:0-16481 GCA_024336825.1 Amorphophallus titanum
GAAGTTAGGAGTAGGGACATCAGCATGAGACTGCGGGCCGACCCTCTTATGGAGGAGGTCGATCTGCTGCTGTAGGGCGGCCCACCTATCAAGGCTTTCCCGTTCCCGGGCTGGAGGTGCAGAAACTGTATAAGGTGGCGGCGGGTGAGGAGCAGACGGATAGATCGATGGAGGGGGAAGCCCATAGGACGGATAATGGGTCAGAGAGTGGCCCATATCGGGGTGGGCAAGCTGGGCTGCCCCTGGCTGGAGATGGGTAAAGTCCACCGGGGCCACGAGGGCCTGTGGCGCTGGAGAAATGGCGATGGGGAAATCAGAATAGATGGATGAGGTGACCTGGGCCTTCCCCTTGTCAAACTACGGGTGGGACGAGGTGGAATCCTGGCCCGACTCTAGGTTGGGGGCACGGAGGGCCTGAGGACAGACAGGAGTGAGATCAATGGTGGGCAAGGCGGGCCCGGATCCAACAGCAGGGGGAACAGTGGTGACGGCAGCAGGCGTACCAGATGGAGGTACCGAAGGCAAGGCCTCTGCCCCTAGAGCTTGTTTGATCAGGTGGAGCTGGGTAGGGTCTAGCTGGGCCATCATGTGCAGGATATGACTGGCCGAGTGGGAGGAATCGGGAAGGGAGGACTGGGCTCCCTTAGCTGGGGTAGGCGGAGGAGGGGCGACGAACCCCTCCCTTGTCGGAAAGGAAATGACCCTAGATGGGTCAGCTAGGAGTCCTTGAGGAAGAGAGTCCTTATGGGCGTAGGAGTGATCAAATGAAGACATGGCTATGGCAGAATCGAACAAGGGATTGAAGTAGGAGACGAAATGAGATTTGCCCCTAGGAGAGGATCCTGAGGGATGGAAACAACTCTACATACACTACGACCAAGTAAAGGGGGAGTGAATAACGGCTCTAACCAATGCCTAATGCGCAAGTCAATCAAAGAAAACACACAATGGAGGGGGGAGATGAGAGAAGAGTCAGTCAATTACTCAGCAAGTTTTTAAATGATGCACATAATTTTTATCGATTTCCCCTTCAGAGTTTTAGCGGCTTAATTAGAACGCAAGTTCACTCAACCACTAGGTACCTGACCTGGGTAGGAAGGGGGGACTAGCTGACTCTAAGGGACTCTCAGTCTCGCGTATGCAGACCCTAGACTGGGGGTGGCAATGGTACAACCGGCCCGACGTCCGTGTGGGAATCCACGGCTCACGGGGACTTACGGAGGTCCTCGGCAAGGTCCCCTAGTCGGCTCCAAGGAATATGGAGACGAGAGGAAACCCGCTTCGGTAGGAATGCAACTACTGATGAAGTGGAATGATCCTATGCGCACCGGAGTGCATGCAAAGTCTAGCCTAAATCTAGCAATCAAATGACAAAATCAAGTAAGCATGAAATTGCACAAATGAAACAAAGCCTGGAATAACAACTGGGGAGATATCAATCAGCAATTATTAACAGCAAATAACCAACATGTAATGATGCAAGGGATGGTAAGGGTCGGGAACACTGTAGCAGTAAAAATGGTCTCTGACAGACCGCTCAGGATATGAGACGGTTGACCAAGAACTGCTCAACAGCAGGGAGCAGGACAACAAGCCACCTAAAAGTAGCGAGAGACAGCAATGTACCTGGAATGAACACGGTCTCCCGATAGACCGTTAATATGAACATGGTCCTGAAACAACCGTTTAACAAACAGTATGCCAATAAGAAAGGAAACGAGGGTGTACCTGGATATGCTAGACATAGAACGGTCGAAATTATACCGCTTACCAGAGTAGACAGTTCACAGAAGACCACCCTATGATTGATCACAGCAACCCGGGACAACCTGAAAAAACTTCAACCAGGAATGGCACTAACAACGCAAAAGGGTGGTCAGCAAACCTCCAGCACGATGGGCACTAGGCGTCCCACCGTGATCGCCAGAAAATTCTGTTGGTGTAAATACTTCTCTCCCCACCTTTTCTATCTCCTCTCTTCTCTCTTACTTATGTTATCAAAAATGCAAATATGGAAGGCAGCAACTAAACAAGATTAGGAGAGAAGAATTGACCGTGATCGCCACCCAGGTGCCGGGATGTGAAAAGACACGCCCAGGCCTGAGAAAAAGGGAGACACCCAGCAAATAAGCATAGGAAATGGGACGGCTACAAGAAGACCGCTCTATATTAAACGGTCTATCGAGGGGCCGTTCCACCATGCTGAAGTGAACGCGGGAGGAAAGGCTTCGGGCTTGGGAACGGTCTCTGATAAGCCGCCTAGATCCACCGAACGGTCTGCAGAGAACCACCACATGAAGCAAACAGATAGACTTTGACCGTTCTGTTCCACCACCTTTCAAGTCGGAGTTCTCAACCTCCACCCTTTCTGGCCGGCCAGAAAGGATGGGCCTCGTGCGGAAGAGTTTGCTGACCTGCAAGACAATGTGAAAACACAAAGAAACAACCCAGATTAGACCCAATAAGTGTAGCAAATGTAAGAAGATAGCACAAACAAACCAAATAACATGGGCGGGGGATACCTGGGGAGTTTTAAACGCCCGGAGGGTATCAAAATGGGGTGAATGGTAACAATGAAATGCAGCGATGAGAAAGTGGATGTAAACGGAAGAAGAAGAGGGAGCCAAGCATGCAAGAGGAAGAAACCAAGACGATGAACGAAAGAGAATGAATGACTCAAAGTACTCCCTGAACCGGAGGCCTATATGGATGCAGAAGGCCTCCCTCCCTGGCTACAAGTCATTCTGCAATTTTGCAGGGCTTCGTCGTTGACCGAAAAATCTCCCCCCATTTCAGTTTAGACCAGGGTCCTGATTATAGGGTCCTGGAGACTTAACTCGAAATTGAGATTTTCTCTTATTTTTAGGTCGAGATAACATCACAAAAATCATAGATAATCTCCTTATCCTCCAGCCATTTGAAACGACATCCCATTTGGTTGAGAAACCATGGAGAAACAAGTGGAGAGAGTTAAGGGATCCAGTGTGCTCGGAGAGAGAAAATTTGTTTAAAATCTCAAGGATCAAGCTATAGAGCGGTCTTACGATAGACCGCTTCATTAATTGAACGGCTTTACGTAGACTGCCTAATTAGTCGGTGGAAAATAGAAAAATATTTAATATCCTCCTATATCCTATCGAACTGCCCGTCTTTCCCGGCATGGGACTCTGAAGGATAAAACGATTTATAATGAGCCACTCCACCAATTTGGATGGTCATCATCAAGCCGTTCCACACAAGTCGGTGGAAAATCAAAACACAGATAAAATTCAATATTCATCGAGACGGAATAACTCTGAGCATGCACATGGTCTATCATGGGCCGTTTAAATTGTCCGAACGGTTATAATCTGACCATTCTAAATGTCGAACTGTCTAATACTGACCGTGTACATACCAAACTTAAAATCTTTAAACCTCGGCGAAAACCATCATTTAAGTCATAGCTAGGGAGGGAGGTGCTCGTAAAATAAGCCCAAAACTGTGCTCGGAGATGGTCCAACAAGCGATGAACGACTCGAGGCATAAACAAATAATAGTAAGAGAAATGGCCCAACTCATTGGCAAAAAACGGGTGTCAACAGATGCCCCTCCTTAATGCCCTCTTTGCAGGGGAGCGAGTGGAGGTGAAGCGAAAGCGAGGCGGAACGTGGAGGTGAAGCGAAAGCGAGGCGGAACGTGGAGATGAGGCAGAGACAAAGCGAAGTGGACCGAGAAGTGGGTGTTAAGGTAAACTGACACCCGTTTTCTTACCAACGAGCGATAGGAATCTTCCGGAAAACTTCGAACCAATCACCAGGAATGACCTATTTGAAAAGCAACGCTGATCTGGAGGAACTAACTAAAATGAAAGAGACAGGAACATCCTCATGGGGGACATAATCCCGGACCAATGAGGAGAAATCTAAAAAGGCATAAAGGGATAGACCAAAAACTGTAGACGACGAACCTTCAATCGTTCAAACCACATGACTGAAAGGAAACCTTCTAACTCTGAATGGAATTGTTTCTCTCATTCTTGACATGATCACATAGCCATCCATCACTCAGTGGGACACTTCTGAACAGATTATGGGTCATGAATGCTCAAAAGATGCATATAATGCATGCTGGGCTAAAATAAAGGAATCATGAAAGCAAATGAAAAGAAAGATAAAATATAAGATACTCGAGAATAATATTGCTAGACTAGGTCGATCGGGGTCAAGATACCACTTGTATTCACGGCGTACAAGACAGTTCCATCGTTCCCCACATTCCCCAACCTAACGGCCTATCCGAAGGTTAGACGTGCCCTCCTGGATCATCATTGTTTTTGTTAAATGGGAACATCAGATCCTGGAGCTTGCGAACAACCAACTGGTTCTCGAGGTGTATATAATCTTAAGTACCATATAGTAATGCAATAGGGGACTATAGGGATCGGGATACTTACTTGACTTACCTGACAGGGATGACGAGGCGGATGATGTTATGCTGCAAGGCAATTTGTTAGCAATATATATAAAAAGGACATTTCAATCATAATAACTGCAGCATAGAGCATGAACAGTAAGCTCGTCATTAGACGGTTATAGTATGACTGTTTCAAACCTTTACACGATTTTACATAGACCGTCTAATAGACTGACCGTTAGGATTCAAACGGTTTACTGTAGACCACGTTATCACAAGACGGTCTAGTGATAGACCGTCCTATACCTGTGCGTTTCAAAATAAAAAAAAATTGCTCGTCTTCCTCCTCCTCGCCGCAACTGACGGAGGAGGGACCCCAACCGAGCACCAAAACCAGAGGAGAGCCCCCACCCCACTCCATTCCAATCTACCCATCGACCTTCATGCCCGTAAAGCACCACGCACTACGGAGAGGTGGGCGTTTAATGGCCGAGGAGGGAAGCTCATCACCGCGACTGGCGGCAGAGCCTGCAGCGGAGGAAAGAACCCCGGCGGAGGTGAGGCCCGTGGAGGAGGAGCTCGCGACGCCCACGGCCAAGGGAGGGCCAACCAGAGATGCACAGGCTGTGGAGGAAGCGCCACCGGCCACGGAAGAAATGCCACCGGCCGTGGAGGCGACGGCGAAAGCCGCCCGGGACCCGGAGGTAAGTGGCCAAAATCTTTGCCCTAAATTCCCATTTTAGATCATGCATGCTAGTTTGGGTGACTGGGGAGGGGACTACGGTCCTTAGGGGCCAAGATGGTGGCCATTGGGCTACCCATGGTGGTGGGATACGCCGTTGGGGAAGATGACATAAAACGGTTCCACAGGGACCGCCCAATAATACCAAGCGGTTCACATAGAACCGTTCCATTCAACACGGCCCAGGGATGGCCGTTTAAAACCTGCAAATCGACCTAACGACGCGGTTCAAATCGGACTATTCAAGACACATGATGGCCCACATGGGACCATTTAGAATATGAAGGGACATGAATGGAACAGTTAATTTCAAATCGTTTAACAGTCAGGCGGTCATGTGGGGACCGTGATAGGGGGAGTGATGCTGAATTTAAACGGTCTCCCTTTTGACCGTGGATGAAGTAGATGGTCTACCATGGACCGCTCTACGGAGAGTGAGGCAGGGGAAGCTCTGTGAGAGGTGGTTCATGTGGTCAATCTCAGACCGTGCAAAGTTTAGATAGGGCATAATAGGGCGGTTCAGATGTGACCGCTGAGTGGCAGGGCAGTTCCTGATAGACCGTTTATAAAGTAGAGTGTGGAATTTCATTCTTATTCATTGAGATATGGACTGAATGCAGGGGAAGCGGCGGACCCAGATTTCATGGCTGTAGGTCCGGGCCGTGTATCTGGCACTGCCAGATTTTCAGCGAGAGAGGCTAGCGGCGATGGGATTCACCGAGCTCCTGAGCATTGAGATGTGTCACTTTGACACACCTCTATTTTATGCTCTGCACGACCACTGGGACTTGGTGAGTCGGTGCTTCCTCTTCCCGTGGGGGCATATGGTCCCCACGTTGGAGGACGTGGCCAGGATCACGGGCCTACGCATGCATGGGTCTCCGGTGATCGGGAGTACTTATCCCAATTACCGCGACATGGCCCGGGAGTTACTAGAGCTGGACCTGCTGCATCCTGAGCGGCAGTCTACCACAGTGACGAGAGCAGTGCTCCAGGACAGCCTGGGGCTCAGAGGTGCGGGGATAGCGACTGGCGAGCTGCCCGAGCAACACCTTCAGTGGCTCGTGGTCCGAGCCAGGTCGATTGCAACGGCGGCGAGTGCAGAGGCAGATAGAGTCCTCTGACGATTTCTGATGCTGCTATTTGAGCGGCTTCTCTTTACGACGCGGGCAGACGTGATCAGCTGCCGATTCCTTCCACTTCTCGAGGACCCCTCTCACATAGGTGACTATGCATGGGGAGCGGCGGTCCTCGCCTTCCTATTCGATACCCTGAGCTCAGCGGACGATGCTTGGGGGCTTCTCTCCCTTACTCCAGGTACGACTCTGACTCTAGCTTGGTTTCTATGACTTCTAGATGCTTTTCTACATGCTGACACGCTATTGTGATGCAAGTCTGGGCCTACGTCTGGTTACCCAGGCTCGGGCGAGGGGAGATGGCCTTCCCTAGCGTGATTCCGATCGCGAGGCGTTGGGTTGCACCCCGGGAGACGGGAGGGCTTAGGAGGCAGGTCCGTGCCCTTCAGGACGACCTAGACACCCTACCGTACACTTCGGTACACTTCTAAACTTAGACTTCTAGCTAAAAATTCTACATGCTTATGATGCTGACTCGACTCGCTATTTGACAGGTATAGTGGACTCCCTATGCCGAGGAGGGACATGAGGGACAGCCCTGGGTGGCTGAGGCCCTTACTTTCTCCGGCCGGGATGTGTGGCTTCACTGCTTGAATGTGGTGGAGCCACTCTACTCCCGATTGGTGCTGAGGATGATTGGCGTCCATCAGCCTACTGTTGAGTTCCCGGTGGCGGAGAAGCCAGGGGAGCGCGTGGGTCGGCACCCACGGGGAGCAGCTACAGTGACTGACTGGACGGTACGGGCCGCTGACAAGTTAGCTGACTGGGCGACACACGGGCGGGTGGTGACCGCTCATGCGGAGAGTGACAGCACGTACTACATAGTGTACGCCCAGCACTACCGGGACCAGGTGTTCCAGGGCGCCCGTCGACTGATACTACTTCTAAACCCTAAAACTCTTCTAATTATAACCTATATGTGATCATGTATTGACAATTGTTTTTTAAATGCAGACCGATCCAGCGGGCAGGATAGCGGAGCTCCAGGGGTTGCTCCACTCCACCGTGATGGAGCGGGACGAGGCCCGCCAGGCGCTAGCCTTACTGGTAAAACTTAGACTTGACCAAGCAATTTTTATTATGCTCATTCTATGACATGACTGACTTCTAACCTTCTGAATGCAGCGGGGCGAGGAGACGCAGAGACATGGGGTCGATGCTCCCTCTTCCTCCAGACAGGCTCCAGCTGACCTGGCGGAGCAGGATGTCGAGCTACGGAGTATGGTGGAGAGGGCCGAGGCAGCAGAGGCAGCACTCGCTGAGAGGGTACATTCCTAAAACTCTTCCTTGGTCAATTCATGATTATTATATGTTGTTTACTGACCATGGCTACATGTATGCAGGCGATCGAGCTGACGATCCTCCGGGGCGAGCTGGAGGAGAGGAGCCGGGACCTAGAGGAGGCTGCGCGCCTTATCAGTGAGATGGAGCACACTCGCCTGGGTGTCATCGAGGTAGGGGTACTTCGTGCCCGTGCAGCTGACGCGGACGCCTTCCAGGCGGAGCTCGAGAGGACCCACGCAGAGCTGGCGCGGACCCAAGGAGAGCTGGCACAGAGTAAAGCTGGCGACCCGGACGTGGAGCGCTACTGTGCAGAGGCAGAGCAGGCCCGCCTCCAGGTTGCCCGCCTAGAGGGCATGGTGGAGGGGCTTCATGAGGCGAGCTGGAGCCGCAGCCGAGTGACTCAGAGTGGCAGCCACGGCCACGGAGTCTCGGCTAGGACTTACCTCACCGGTTCCTCTGGTCTGCGGAGGAATGAGGAGGAGGAGAGGTGCCGTCATCAACGAGACGAGGCTACATCATCGATGCCTCCTCCGAAGAGGCATGAGGGCGAGGGTGAGAGCAGCCAGAGACGGGGAGAGGGGCAGTCTTGAGTTTTCCTTTTGTTGCACCCTCTTGTACAGCTTTGACATAGATATACATTGAGTTTTTTTGGTTATTTTTCTTGTAAATGAATGGAATGAGAAATGCTAACTAATCGACGACTGACTTGAGAGCTATGAGAGACGAGAGTGGTCTTCGTGAGGTGAGAGACGCCGAATTGAGTGATGCGAGAGATGGAGAGTGACGCCGACTTGAGCGATGAGAGAGAGGGAGAGATGGGGAGAGAGAAAAGGTGAGGTTTATATATATAGAAAATTCTAAAAAATCTAGAAATTCAGAAAAGTATGAAAAATTACCTCCGCGATCCTCAAAAGATGCACAATGCAGTGGCACCGTCCCGAAGTCGGAGAACGCAACGGTTCACCGTGCACAGCGTTTCGAAGGTCCGACCGGTAAAAACACGTGGGAAATCGCTAAACTCAATCTGGGATGCCCAAACGAGATCTGAAACCCGCGGATCCTGATCCAAAAAATATCTGAAAAACCTGGGGCATTACAAACCCTCCTCAAGCTAACGTGCCTCAACCCCTTCATCCTCAGCAGCAGCAACAACCACCACCTCAGTACCACCAACTTCCACCTCCAGCAAACTATGGCCCTCCACAGCAACCACGAAGGCCCATTGGCCCCAAAAGAACCCATTACCCACCATTGCCAGAATCCATGGCAGACATCTTCAATGCTCTTATGGCCGTCAATACACTCACTTTGCCTAAAGAAAGGCTTGCATGGCTCCCAAATGTTGACACCTCTAGGTACTGTGTTTTTCATAGGTAGTCAGGTCACACAGTGGAGAGCTGCTTTCATTTCAAAGATTACATTCATGACTTGAATGATCAGGGTGAAATTGGTTGGGATGAAATGAGGTGATTCATCGCCGTGCTGATAGCCAGGAGACCCCTTGCTAGACCACAGTTGCAACAACAACCTCAGCAAGTGCAACCACCACCGTAGCAACCGCTTCAACAGGTCCCACAACAGGAGCCCAACATGGGCTTTATCCACAATCCACTTCCAGAGCATCAGCAGCCTAATCATCAGGTCAACCCTATATCCTCCTTCCCAGAAGTTGGAAAAGAGCAGGGTTGGCGCTTAGAGAGCACCTCTATTTTTGCCACCAACCATGCTATTAGTCAACCTTCTCATCTTATTCAAACACCACCTCGTTACCCAAGAACCATCTCAAAGCTGTTAGTTAACCCTCCTTCACTCCCACAGCCATTACGCCCACTTATCCATACTCCTACCGCCAATCCATCATCGGTCTGTCACCAAATGTTATCCACCACATTTCCTTTACCCCCAAAGCCTCCCATCGCCTCCTCCACTCCGTCATCTACCTCCATCGCACCTCTACCCGTGCCTTCTAAGCCACTTATCACCTATCCTACATATGAAGCTCCATCTACCTCCACTATGCCTGAACCTGACAAAACCCTTATTAGAACCGCTACCCCCGTAGCCACCCCTACTTTGCCAGCTATTCCTCCACCATTACCCCTCAAACCTCTACTAAATTCCATGCCCAAAACTGTAGGGGTGCAGCAAGAACCACAGGCTATGATGCTCCGAAGTCGGAGGATTTTCCACCGGGTATTTCCGCAGAAAAGTTAGCTGCCTGAAAAGTCTTAGCCCGAGAAAGATGACGAGGAGCCTTGAATGAATATCTTCAAAATGTTATGGTGAATGAGGATCTTCCAGTGGAAAAGATTTTGGCGGTCTTGACACCGATAGACACACAGCCGTCCATTATGTTCCATAATCATGAGCTTGCCCCTAAGGAAGCCCGCAAATATGCATTGTGTATTGCGGTAAAGATCAATGGGGTGTCGGTGGACCCGTGCTTGGTAGATATGGGTGCGTCCATAAATGTGATTTCTATGAGTACCCTCCAAGTATGTGGGGTTGATGAGGAACAAATTACACCCTCTTCAATCATAGTTACGGCTTATGATAACAACAAAAAGCCACCAAAGGGTATGATTACCCTAAATGTAGAGTTGGGCCATGTATCAGTCTTTACAGAGTTCCATATTCTTGATATGGATCCCACATTTAAGGCTATATTAGGCCGAACATATATTGAAGTCATGAATGTTGTGCCATCCACTAATCATCAATGTTTAAAGTTTCCATACAAAGGGTGGATTATCAAGGTAATGAGCATGCCCCTTTGTTCTACGGTGGATGCTATCACCACTTCTCTGCCCTCTGTCTAGCCAACTCAATGGCCCATATTGTCATTATTGGATGTGTGTGATCCATCACATGCTCCATTAACACGATAGAAGCCACTTCCAATGCCAACCTCACGTCCCCTTTTCTGTTCTAATGGATGGGAGATTATGAGAAACATTAGCTATCAGCAGGGTAAAGACTTGGGTGCACAATCCCAAGGAAGGTTGAAACCACTAAAGAAAGCAAAGTCAATTCACAGAGTGGGCCTGGGTTTTGTCGACTTGATTGAAACAGACGGGAAACCTCTCACATGGACTTTGTCCTCCCACTTCAAGAAGGTGCCCATCGTTCAGATAGGAGATTGTCCGCAAGACTTATATCAGGGGCTACAGAATGTGTACTTAGCCGAAGGATATTCAAAGATCCCCAAAAGGGGAAAGATGGTTGACCCAGACTGTGAATGGTACACATGGTTTGATATACCAAACATTTTCATTGCACTGGAAAGAATGTTCTCGCCTCAGTGTCTAGAAGGGCCCTCCCAGATCCCCGAAGTGTCAAGGGATACCATCACCATTGCTAAAGGTCTGGACCGTCCCCACCAAGAGGACGTGGTCATCAACGGGTCCTCATCCGTCATCAACATTGCTCCTGACGACTCATTAGCCATCATCCTTTCCGTTCATTCATCTCAGCCTTTGTTGCTGTCTCCGTCCTGGGCTAGACGGTTGTCTGATGATCTTCTCAGGTCTCCTTCTTTATTTACATACCTACGTAGGTTTCTCAATCCGCGCTGGGTTTTCAATCATGATCTACTCTACGAGCCTCTTAACCCCTTAGCTATGATCCCTTTCCTTCCTTCTCCAATGTCTTTCCATTGTTTTGTCATCACAAATGAAAACAAAAAAATGTCAATTTTCAAACTCCTCGACAATAAATTTTTGTTGAGGAAACATCTTACCTCACCCACGAGTGTGCCCCGATCTGCGGGCCATACACTCGAGGTCCTCTGAGTCACTCTTCATACCCCTCCTCCGAGGGGTCTTCTCCTGTACATTCTCCACCATCTTCTTCAGTTTCTTCTTCTTCTGTACAGGGTGTTAGTTATATTAGGAATAATCAGTCAAGGGTAGTACCCAAGAAGAAAAACAAGGATAAGCAGATCCCTCATCGGTTCCTTCTATATTTAGCCAGTAGGTGTCAAGCAATCCTAGCCATTCCTCAATTGTTAGAAAATCCCATCCACCTCCCGAAGATAGTATATGAGAAGAATTACATTATTGACAAAGGGTACAGGATTTATGAAATCACCGATGAAGAATACCTTGCTGAAGATGAGGATGAAGAATATGAGGACGCGACTGCCGAATATGCTAGTGGGATGAGGAGATTTGATGAGCCGTCAGCCGCTGTAGAAGAGTCTACCAAAGAGATAAACTTGGGAGCTGAAGAAGACCCTAGGATCGTCCTCATAAGTGATAATCTATCGTCGTCAGAAGAAGAGGCATTGATCAAGGTTCTTAAGGAATACAATGACACGTTTGCATGGAGCTATGAGGATATGTCGGGTTCAGATTCTACCCTGGTTGAACATCGCCTAACCCTTAAGCCAGGGTTCATCTCGGTAAAGCAAAGGTTAAGGCATTTCCACCCTCAAATGACTTTGAAAATGAAGGAAGAGGTCAATAAGCTCCATAAAGTCAGGTTTATTAGAGTCGTTATTTATCCTCAATGGGTGGCAAACATTGTCTCTGTAATGAAGAAGGATGGAAAGGTGAGAATCTATATTGACTTTTGGGACCTTAATCGTGCGTGTCCAAAGGATGATTTCCCATTGTCTCACATTGATGTGTTGATTGATAACACGGCAGGATATGAAACTCTCTCATTCATGGATAGATTTTCTGGGTATAATCAAATTCGCCTGGCAGAAGAAGACCAGGAGAAAACGTCATTCACCACTCCCTAGGAAACTTATTGTTATGTGGTCATGTCATTTGGATTAAAGAATGCTGGAGCCACTTACCAAAGGGCTATGATGGCAATCTTTCATGACACGATGCACCTATATTTGGAAGTATATGTGGATGACCTACTGGTAAAGTCCAAAACCAGGGCGCAACATCCAGAAGTCCTTGCAAAGGTGTTACAAAGATTGAGGGAGTTCTAATTGAAAATGAATCCCAAGAAATACACGTTTGGTGTATCGTCGGGCAAATTACTGGGCTTCATTGTAAGCAAAAGGGGAATTGAGATAGATCCCAATAAGGCCAAAGCAATCAGGGATATGCCACCTCCTAAGAATCTGAGAGAAGTTCGAGGGTTGATCGGGAGGTTGCAGTTCATTCGTTAGTTTATATCCCACCATTCACAAAGGTGCAGATCTTTTTATGAGTTGACAAAATTCGGCACCGAATTCCATTGGGATTCTAAGTGCCAAAAGGCTTTTGATGGACTAAAGGAATATCTGGCTAATCCACCCGTCCTGATTAGATCTGTAAACGGAGGGGATACGGAGTAGATAGTCTGATATCTGAATTCGTATCCGATTATATTCGGTCGGATATCCGAATCCGACACATTCTATTAGGGTGTATTTTTGTTACTATCAGAATTCGAATTCGACGGGTACTATCCGGATTCGGATATATCCGACTATCCGATTAGGTGTAATTGAATAGTCAAATACTATCCAGATTCGGATATATCCGACTATCTGATTTGATATAAAAATATAAAGTCCCATAAGAGGATACATGAAACCCAACCAAAGACTAAAGTATGAACACCATTCAATCCACATTCATCAAGTTTAATGTATTCAATCCAATACACATAAACCATCAATAGCCCGAATGAGAGAAAATGGTTTGTTTTGCAAGTTAAACATGTAGTTCGAGCTAGAACATAAACAACCGCAAAGGTATGATCTCAATTCTGGAATTTGAATTCATACAAAGAAAAGGACTAGCACATTTTGAACCTAAAAAGCCAGGAAGAAAATGCATGAAACACAACCAAGGCTCAACTTTCCTCAACCAAGAATTAAGAGCAAATAGCCATGCATTTAAACAACATGTGAACACATCATGAAACCAATTTTCACCATGGTTGACTTAAGCATATATTAAACTTGAAAAGCCCAAATGAAGGAAGGCTGGGTCAACTCCACTAAAGAATGGGGTCAACTCCATTGATGGATGGGTCGACTCCATTGAAGGATGAGGTCAACTCCATTGATTGAATTTCAACCAATTGAGGATTTCAAGGAAATTACGCCCTTACCAATTCTTCCTGATGAATAAGCATGATGTTTACTACCTGTTTTGAACTGTGGATAGCAAGATGCTTATCCATGCATTCACTTGACTCCCAAACGATGTCCATCATTATTTTCAATCTTGTAAAGCAAGGTAATCAAAATATGAGCTCCTTAATCACCAAGCGTTCATTTGACTTCCAAGTGTGATCCTTGAAGTGATCCTTTATCTCATTAGACAAGATGCAAACATGTTGCTCAATGAAACACACACACAAGCACACTCAGTTTGTTATCATTAAAACCTAAGCACCAAAATCAACTAAGAGATGTAACAATCTCCCCCTTTTTATGATGGCAAAATGATGTGTGCGAGAGTTCCAAAAGATATAGAGTAGAAGCATTTCACTGACTCAAAAGCCATTATGAGTAGTGTGAACAGTTTTCAATGTGAATAGTTTTGTAAACATCTTAACCAAGCATTTCATTCAATGAACCCATTTATTAGAATGAAGGATCAAGCGTTGAGCACACAAATCCATTCTCCCCCTTTTTATCATCTGCAAAAAGATGATTGATAGTGGCGTTATTAGAAATGATATGAACATGTGAGGCCTAAAGATATGATATTGTTGGCCTAGAGATATGTGCAAAATGAGGTGTTCAAAATGATGCAGTTCAAAGTATGCACTATGTGAATGTTAAAAATGCCAAATATGCATGTATGCGCAACATGATCTTCATCTTCCAAATGCAAAGTGTATGCATTATGCTTAACCTATTCTACCAATGCACATGAGATGCCATAGTGGGCACAATTGCTATCTTGAAAATACTATGCATATGATATATCAAGATGAACATGAGCACCCTTTCTATTTCTCCCATTTGTTATCCACAACAATAAGATCAATGGAGAATGTATGAACAGACAAGCACACAAGCACAACTATCATGCACACAAATAGTAGTAATAGAAACTCCCTTAAAATGGGGCATGAGTTAAGAAAGGATCAAGTGATTCAAATTCAAAATGTAAGACATGAAGCATAATTAAGAGAGTTGAACATTCATAACAGGAAATACTGCATAAACTATGAGTGTAAATAAATTTATATAATACATACATCACAATGATACTCAAAAGTGAAATGTGATGCAATGAATAATAAGCTTCAAAATTCACTCTCTCTCGCAGCAGTGATTAAAATTATTTAACGAGCTAGATTAGACTATCACATGCAAGCAGCGGCATATAGAAATATACGAAATAAGCAAAATGCCAAGTAAGGGAGCAGAAATGATACCTCCATGCTACTGGGCGTGGGGAAGGCGACCCTGGCCAAGACCCGTACTCTCGGTACACTTAATAATCAATAAATTACAGTAATAAATATTTTTGCCCACTCTACACAGGGAGGTATAGGGCTACACGTGGGACCCAGGAGTATCGAGTTTGGGTTGGCGGGCTACAAGCCGGAAGGGCTATCGGGCCATAGGTGAGTTGTTGGTCTGACTCAGTACTGTTCCAACTTGCTGGACAGCAACCGAACTCAGCTTGTAAGACAGTGAGTTCCGATAACCTTCTGATCGCAGCAGCTGGCTGGGACGCCGGTGGAAGACCCCTCTTTGATGCCTGAAGTTGACGGCAGATGAATCGACGCTGAAGTAATTTTACAAGAATTATCTTGCTACTGCCTCTACTGGCCTGTTCACGGAACTGGTTTACGCGACCTGGCAAAAAGAATTGTCGCGCCCAAATCCAGTGTCAAATCGAGGCGAGATCAGCACCGTTGGAAAGAAGACTCGAAGGGCTACAACATATAAGTTTTATAGGTCCATCCAGAAATAGGATTAGAAATGAGAAACCCTATGGTTGTGGTTATTTCTGGCTTAGGATTCAGATCTAGCAGAACAAGATGGGATCTGCCTGAGAACGAATTTTGAGCAAAGGGTAAGGGGTGGATCTGGGTGCTGGGGATTTTATGGGTGATAGGGTGGGTAGTGAAGATCACGCATGAATTGTTTGGTAATTTTTGGAGATGGCTAATAGGACGGGAAAAATATAACAACAGACTACTATCTCCCAGATCTGCAAACTGGCAGACTGTCAGGGGTGGAACTAAATGACTGAGAAAAATATCAAACGAAGGTTGATTGATGTGAAATTTGATTTGGGAGGTGGTAACAGCAGGGGCAATGATCCCTCAAATTCTGATGATCATCAGACAACGAGATTGGGAGAACCGACCTAATCTTTAAGCTTGTGTCCTGGATCTCGAAATCCTAGACAGCAGGTTGAAGATTCGATTGTGGCGGCTCGACGACAGCACGAACGGAGGTAGCGGCAGCGATGGCTGAGCTTCACACTAGAGGGAGGGATAGAAATTGGAATCACTCCAAGAATAGATCCTCACACCATGAATTTCTACTGCAATCTCTGCTACAAGGGGGAGAGGAGAGAGGGGCGCCCAAGGCACCAAGAACAATTCTTGATTTTTTTCTCATTAATTCTAGTGAAAATAAGAAATATAATGATTTTATATGAAATGGAAATGACCTAAACTAACCTCAGATCTAGGGTTAGGGAGGGGCAAATGGGGGATAGGGGATTATTCTCCCATGTGGTAAAAGAAGAAAATAAAAAATATGCATAAAGGAGGGGGGGGCCCTCTCCAAGTGGGCAAGAGGCTAATTTTGATTTTACTTCTTGGTCAACCTTCTCCCATGGACCAAAGACCAGCCCATGTGGGCCAAGAACCTAGGTGGACTAATGAGAGAGAGGGTGGAGGCCCCGTTGGACCTACTTGGGCTTTTTACAAAGAAACTCAACAATTTCTAAGGACTAATACATTGGCTTATAATTGCCATACAATTGTAAACCCAA
>JANBPO010002834.1:0-31455 GCA_024336825.1 Amorphophallus titanum
ATATATGACCTCCCATGCGACGGTAGAAGCATCGTGCTACTGCTGTTGCTGGGCTCGCTACTATAATGTGTTGTAGAGGCCGTGGGGGGAGAGCATCTTCTCCTCTTCGTGCCTACGTTATCCATGCTCTTCTTGCCTTTCATCATTGTCTTCTTCCATCGAGGTAGGTGATCTCTCAGGCATAACACCATAATCATCCATGGGTAATAGAACCATGCATGTAGTAGTTGTTTCCTAGTGCTTTACGATCAATGCAATCCATGCAAGTTCATCTTTAGTTCCAGTTTTACATGTTCGGTTTGTTTTCTGTTACATGTTAAATTCACGACAAGAGCAATAGACACGTCTTAATTGGCGTCTTTTATGCAAGCGCTAATTCTTGAATTAGCGTCAAGCCTACAGATGCCTATTAATGCACATCCACCACCCTGACGTGAATTTCCTAGATAATACAGATAATTCACCATGTTTAAAAATCAATATCTATTAACTCGTGTTCAATAAAATTTAGATGTGCATGTTTCTAGGATCCTTAGAATTTTCTTTTAATTATCATGTCCTTAGTTTTGTTAAAATCTCACTAGTTTAAAAGTGCTATTGTTCTTCCTTTGTATGAAGAAATGAATAGTGATCTTGCTTGCCTGATCTAATCATAATCGTTGAGATATTAGTGTAATTGGTGTCTTGCTGATTGATGCATATTTCTAGAATTTGCGCCTTTCCAACGGGATGCAGATTAAGAAATGTCAGCTAGCTAGATGCTAATTCCTAATCCTTATTAAATAAATTGGAAATTTATAGAAAGTGATGTCCAGAGGACAGATGCGTGTTCAAGAATAGGCGCCTCTTCACAGAGACACAAATTTTTAATGCCTAGTTATTCTCTAACGATTTAATTAAAATCGTCTATTCCTAAAATTGGCATCCCTCGACATGGACACAAACTTAAGATTTTGTGCCTTTATACACATATGCTAATTTCGTTCTCTCTGATTTTTGCCCGCTATTTTGATCCATACTGCAAATCTTTGGTACTACTGTCTCATGGCCGAGACATAGTCCTTGTTTTTCGAGTTTTCATGATACATCCTATCTCTTAGGGAAGGAAGGACCCTCTGTAGGGAATCCCTCTCACCGAACTAGAATTTCTTTCTCTAAGGCCTCCGTAAGTCCCTGACACCAAAGGATTCCCTCTTCGATCACTGGGCTCGCTGTATCCTAAAAACTCTTAAAATCTTATTTAGTCATGTCACTCTGAAGAAACATGACGTCTAGCCATCATAGAGTGCCAAGATTGGGTGTTCTATGAGAGTCTAGACAGTGTCCAGAATTGGCGTCTGGTACAGTTGTTGCTACTTCTTGAATTAGCATCCAGGTAAGTGACATGAATTCATCGTGCCTTATTGTTCACAGGAATTAACAACTTTATAAGAGGACGTGAATTCTTGAATTTACGGCATCCTGAGTGGACGTCAATTTGTCCTAGATTCTCGCATCTCACGATTTTAATAAGATGATTTCTCAGTATATTTCCCTATATATGTTTCTATCCTTGGAATTCATTATCCTTTTGGATCGTCCTAAATTATTCCTACAATGATCATCCTTGGAACTCTATTAGCTATTACATATAAAGTGGATGTCTAGATAAAGTGGGATCTTTGATCCAATAACCTCAATGCTTGGCGTTAATGAGGCCCGATATATTGAGGAAGATCATTCACTTACTTCGATTGTGAAAGCCACTATGCTCTAATTTCAACAAATATGAGATATTCCATTCCAAGTTGAGTACTCAATTTCTTTGAAATCACCTTGGACTATTTCTCTAGACAAGACCCTTGTTTGGATTTGTCACCAACTATTCCTTTCTTTCATTCCATTCGATCCACCTTGGTTGTAGCACTTCTACAATGGCTAGTAACCACTCCCCAATGGTGAAACCTGCAGGTCCATGACTCAAGTTCTTCCGCACAAAATAAGTTGGTCCCATTTCTTTTTATTTCGTGTATATGCACACATTTCCTCTTCTTTACTTGATGACCGTCCAAACAATGGTTGATTCTAGGGAACCCTCTTTGAGGTCGCTTCACTGGAACTCTGGAAAAATTCCAAAACATGTGATATTGAGAGCGTGTCTCATCGCACCTTGGCGTCTGCTCTTCAGTCCATTCTCACTTCACTACACTTCTATTACATTCCATTCTGTGTCACTCCCCTGTAAAGCAGGTGCCAAGGTGGGACAGGTGTAGACATGCCATTTGTGGCATTACACTGAGTAAATCTCATATTATATGATGATGCCCTAGAGTGGCTTTCACATTTGGATTGTTTGAATGATTTCCTAATTCCTATGATTTATTGATCATTTTTTAGGATCTTGGGGAAAAGCTTTTGATGTGTATGTGGCGCCAGATGCGTTATTTAAAAGGTGTCATGGACACCAGACGTGTTAATAAAAATCATAAAAATAAATAAAGAGAGAAAAAAGGGAAAAATACCAATCTAACGCGTCCAGATCTCTGGACACATTTCATTAACGCGTCCTAGGAGTCAGATGCCCTAATGAGTCCCCCGTGCTGCACACGGGCAGCTTCGACTATGCCGTTAAGTTTGACGAATCGAATGAATCCAAAATGAGAGACGTCTGGTTGTCCTGACGTAACTTCATAAGTCAAGGTTAGGCATTGAAGCCTCTCACTTTTGGTGCTTTCGATGGGTTATGGCGCCATTCTCTTGGACGACATTGGACACATCTTAGGACCCAGACACATATGAAGGACACGTTCGGATGCTGGGATGAGGCTAATTCAGTGAAATTATTTTTTTATTTGTGGAAGCGTCTTCATCCTAGACGCGTTAGCATAAACGCGTCCCATACCCAAGACGCCACCTTTAAAATTTTACCTATAGATAGAGGACCCCCTCCCTCAAAATCTGAGAGCTTCAGATCCGAAAGTGGAGGGGGAGATTCTACCAGATCCGATTTCAGGCCCAAGGCATCTTCAGTGGAGGTTCTGTCGGACTTCCAGGTGCCCGGTGCTCGCGAAGGGAAGGTTTTCTTGTCCTACGTGCTGCCATGCCATCCTCACGCTACCGAAGCTGCGTCGAATCACCACCATTGACATCCCAGTAAGCCTTTCTTCCCCTTTATTTTCCTCTACTCTTTAGTCGCATGCATCATCTTCTATCTTTGTTCTTATAGTTTCTCTCTACTCAAGAGAACTCTTTCATTTCGTGCGCCATCGCATGTTTTCTCATTCATCATAGTATCACTCTACCCTTTACACTAAAAGGGGTTTAAAACAACACCAACCAGGTGTGTGTCCATTCTTGCTTTCATTATCATCACAAGGGATTGATACTACACTATCTTTCTTCTAATTCATTTGGTGTTTCTTTCATTTTTGAAAGTTTGATAATGAGGTGAGAAAATAATAAAATCATACGACCCTGAATTTTCGTCCCGCATCAGTATGTCTGATCATTAGCTTTGTCAAGACATGATTTGCCCATTGTTAAGTCAGGAGCATGATATTTTGGCTCCGTCGAACACGGGGACGGTCTTGCTTCCTCAGCAGCTTGAATCATTGCAACTTTGGTAGGTATAGCTTGTTCCCCATTGGCTATATCTTCATCAGCATAGATCATTTGACCAACTGCGACAACAACCTCGTTGGTCAGTTTGGGGCATATCATCATTGCAAGAGGAGGGCTGAAGGAATAGTTGGTTGCTCCTTCTTCAATATCTTCAGCTTCACTATTGTTAGCCGTGTCAAATTTGGCCTGTAAGGCCGTTTCATCACAGCGGACCTGTTCCCAGCATCTACAGGCGGTGGTGACTTTTGGCCCTTGGTCTTCCAGTTGAAGAACTTGGCCTTGTCTAGCTTCTGCCGGGTCTTCATCATATGTTGCCCCCGGCAAGCCTTCCTCCATTGAGAGGAGTATAGAGATGGTGTCTACCTCATAACATCCACTATAGTAATATTCTTCCAATGAAAATCCCAACCCCGGGTGTTGGGATACACGCCTTAGCTCCTTGTCCAAATTGGCAGGATACCAAAGCTTCTTGAAGGCTTCTTTCTTTTTCTGGGGCTCTTCAGAGGGAACTTCTTGTTTTATGAACAATTTCGCCACCTTGTCTGAGATGAAGGTCAGTCCTTAGATGGGGACTGTGGGATTCTTCAGATCTTCCAGGAGGCAACAATCAGCGTCCTCCTGTGTAGCATGATCTTCAGTCGTGTAAAGCAGAATGGTAGGGCCTTCGGGCTGGGTTATATCCAGCGTCTTGATGTGCATGACCGTACAATGGTGAAGGCTGGCTATCAGCTTGGTGAGGCCTTATGGGACTTTAATATGTCCGCAATGCCTATCAACCTCAGGTTCATGCATCCCAGGATAGATGGCAGGAGGTGTAGTTTTGCCCACGTCTCTTGAGTAGGCAATGTGTGACACTGTCTGGGGGCTAATATAGCTTGGTGTTGGTGGAGGGAACCAGTCATCACCGAAATTTATTTTTGTTGACTTGGAGGAAGTCTTTGCCTTGGGGGTCTTCTGTGGCTGCTCTATATAAAAGGGTGCATCCAACATATGACATTCGAAAACCTCAAATAGGTGGAGGTCAGCAAATATCCTCTCCTCCTTTCCATCATGATTATACTTGATGTACTGGTGCAATGTAGACGGCACCACCAAATTCTCATGCAACCAAGGGCGGCCAAGTAGCACCTTGTATGTGGTATTGGAGTTAATGGCATGGAACTGGACTTTTGTAGTGAAATCTGCCATGGTAAGAGCAAATTCTGCCATGCCAAGTGGGCTTTCACACTTTTGATTAAAGCCGGTGATCCGCATATCCCCAACTTTATCGAGGTGTACATTAAAATAGTATCTCTGGTATATTCTGTAAGGTAGTATATTGACAACTGCACCTGGGTCTATAAGAATCCAGCTTAGCAGCTGGTCGTTCAGTTGCCCCCTCATATGTAAGGGTCTGTTATGACTGACGGTAGGTAGTAGCATATCTTCTTTAGTGAAGGTCACATTCACCCCCGATAATGCTTTGGCCAGGCAGTTTTCATATTGAGCAGGCGTCTGTAAGGCAGTAATAATTGCGAAGATGTTGGAGCAATTAGCAAGTTTAGATCTTAATGTTGGTGAGAAGAAAGATCGGGTTATGATTGCCCATGTCTAGCTTCATCCGGAACTATTGGCTGAGATCAAGACCTTGCAGGATAATGACCCATTACTGGTAGAAATCAAAGAAAGCTTGACTAGTCGACTAGATTTTAATTTGGCCGACGACGAGAGGTTATTGTTCTAGGGAAGAACATGTGTCCCTGATTCAACCGAAGTGAAGAGTAAGATTCTTGAAGAACTCCATAGGTTGAAGTACTCCATTTACCTAGGAGCAACTAAGATTTACCAGGATTTGAAAAGGACCTTCTGGTGGCCAAACATGAAGAGAGAAGTGGCCAAATTTGTGAGTATATGCCTAGTATGTCAGCAAGTCAAGGCTGAGCACTTTAGACCTATCGGGAAGTTAAAGCCTCTCAAGATACCACAATGAAAGTGGGAGAGCATTGACATGGATTTTATTAAGGGCTTACCTAGAACTCATGGCAATTTCGATGCGATCTGGGTTATTATCGATCGATTGACAAAATCCACACACTTCTTATCCATCAAGTCAAGTGGACGGTGGATGTGTTAGTTGCCGTGTAAATGAAGGAAGTAGTGAGGCTGCATGGTGTTCCTGTGGCTATTGTATCTGACAGAGACCCCGATTTCACTTCCTATTTCTTGAAAGGATTGCAAGAATACTTGGGAACCCATCTGAACTTTAATATGGCCTTTCATCCTCAGATTGACGGGAAAAAAGAAAGGACTAACTAGATTATAGAAGACATGTTAAGGGCATGGATAATTGACTTTGGTGGTAGCTGGCATGAACACTTGGCCCTGATTGAATTTCCTACAACAATAGTTACCAGTCCAATATTTAGATGGCACCGTTTGAGGCCTTATATAGAAGAAGTTGTAGATCACCTCTGTGTTGGGAAGAGGCAGGCGAGAAGCAATGGCAGGGACCAGATGTCATCTCTTAGTCATCCAAGAATATTCAAATCATCAGAGATTGTCTGCAAGTTACTCAGTCTAGGCAAAATAGTTATGCTGACAACCAAAGGAGAGACTTGGAATTTTAGGCTGGTGACCATGTATTCTTGAAAGTCTCACCATTGAGAGGAGTACGAAGATTTGAAATTTGGGGTAAGGTGAGCCCAAGATTTGTTGGCCCGTTTGAAATTTGGAGAGGGTTGGTGAAGTTGCCTATAGGCTGGCATTGCCACATCAGTTATCGGGTGTTCATAATGTCCTTCACTTATCTATGCTACAAAAGTACATGTATGATTCCTCGCATATTATCCAATATGCAGATCTAGAGTTGAAGGAGGATTTATTTTATGAAGAGAAGCCTGTCAAGATCCTGGACAGAAAGCAGCAACAACTCAAGAATCGGTCCATACCGATGGTCAAGGTCCAATGGAGTAGATGTGAAATCGATGAAGCCACGTGGGAATCCGAAGAAGCAATCAGGAAGTAATATGCCAAGTTATTCTAAGGTCAGTATCCATTTTGTTCTCTATTTTGATGAGATCGATGAATTTGGAGGACCAAATTTTTTAACGTGGGGGAGGGTGTAGCAACCCAAATTTTATTTAATAAATTGAATTTTTCACTAAGGTCAAATTTTAACTGATTTATAAAAATATAAAAAAATTATATTCGTGTAGAGGCTTAAATTCCCAGCAATTTTGTCGTGTTAAGTGTTCTATTTGTATTATAGTAGTTGCTTGGTTTTAATCATCCAAGTGTTTTAATCGAGCCAAAATTTTCAAAGGAACTAAACCCCCCTTCTAGATTCGATTGCACCCAAGAGTCCTAACAGTTGGCCACCTAGTCCTTTGGCCAGCCAGTACCCTGGCCTCCCAGTCCCCCTCCAGCCTGGGGGTGTGTTGCTCTACTATGTGGTCTTCCGTAATGTCCGTAGGAGGGGTGGCCTTGCAGAATGATTGTCCGCGTGATTTTGTGTGTTCTTCTAGTTCTGGATTAGTGGTGTGGGCCATCCCTGTCTACTATGGAGTGTGGACACTCCTTGCGTCGGGCTACTCGTGTCGACTATCCCCGCGAGAGTCCCGTGACTTCGGAGGGTGTTCCCGCATGAGGGCTGTGATCGCGGCTAGGTGTCTTGTGTAGGAGTCGTGGACCGTGGTCCTTGTGTTCCGTCCTATGCTTTGGTTAGCCTTCTTTGGACTGGAAGTCATGGTTGGTAGTCTAGTTTGTGGTCCTTGGTTCTCGTGCTTATGAGCGGCCTCGTGGTGGCTTGGCATGGACCGATGGTACTCCAGTGGTTTCCGTAGTTGCGGCGAGTTCTTGGTGACTCTACGCACTTGACGTAGCTGACTTGGGCACATTCGTGTGCCGACCCACCTGGGAGTGGTGGAGGCTTGTCCCGTGTAGTGATTTTTAGGCCCATTACTTGAGGGCCCCTTACTTTTGTAGCTTGAGTCCAGTTGGGGGGGAAATCGGCTAGAGGACCGATCTAGAGCAGATGATCTATGTGTGCACACATGGTTGGGGGTAGTGGACTCGTGCTGACGAGCACGACCCTGGCTAGTCCTTGCCTTGTGGTACCGTGTTGGTGTCTCAGTTTCTGCTTGGGGCGTGTAGGGAGACATGTGAGGCTGTGGTATAAGTCGTCGGAGGACGCTTCCGATCTCATTATTAGTGGGGTCAGTACTCCTGTCACCTGTGAGGTTTCATTGTGGGTTTTCCTAGGCGTGGTTTGCTGTGTCGGCGACTCAGTCTATTCCATTCTGTGTCAGCGTGGTTCTTTCCCTGCGTCGTGAAGGTAGAGGTACCGACTGGACTATCATGGCCCTTCCGGCTGAGGGACTGGTGTTGCCCTGTGTGTATAGGCATGGGTCTTACGCTAGTTCTAGTTCAGAGTCGAGAGATTCTCGTGAGGGTGTTGGTTTTATGTGTGGCCGTGTGGCCTTGTCTGTGGTTCCGTCAGCTAGGACGGACTGTCCGACCATGGAGTCGGGGTTGTGTAGAGGGCCTGTGTCTGTGTTTCCCATGGTTGACGGTCTTCTGTTGCTAGTCACCGTCATCGTGTCGTGTCGACGTTCTTGCTCTATTGCTTCTGCTGTTGTTGCTCTTACTACCTTCCTTTACCGTCGTTATTTCTATGTTGCACTTCTGTTAATTCTAGGTCCTAATTCATTCATTTGTTTCCCTGTCAAAGCTCATAATCAGGCAGGTTCCCATCTACCCTGTGGATTCTGAGTTTCGGGACAGAACCATCACTCAGTTTGCAGAGCCCATCATTTCCGTTCTGATCATTTGATGGCTCTGGAATTCCAGTATATCGAAGCTCTTCGTGTTCTCTTCACAATGGCGCTAACCTCGTCTTGATCCGACGTCGTGGCTGGGACTACCGATCGTCCTCGTCAGGGTGCGCAGATCTAATCTGAAGTAGAGCTGTGGGATAGCCTTGGGAATTAATTCCTAAGACATTGCCCGCCTCCTCTCCGGTGACCGCTACTCCCAGGGATCGACCCGGGACATTCCAGGAGCATCCCCATCCATCACTGCAGCCAGGAACCTCTCTAGACATCACCGTACCAGCAGCGAGTCCCACGTGCTGTCATGCGGGCCCAAGTGAATAGTGCTGAATCGATCGACCGCGTCCACCCGAGCGCCACCGACTACTGCCTGCCAACCCGAGATTAGTGCT
Organism: Amorphophallus titanum; assembly: GCA_024336825.1. Lineage (NCBI taxonomy): Eukaryota > Viridiplantae > Streptophyta > Magnoliopsida > Alismatales > Araceae > Amorphophallus > Amorphophallus titanum. The sequence goes on from JANBPO010002834.1 coordinate 8,801, forward strand.
CCCGGACCCCACATGTCGCCTATTACCTCCCTGCGTAGAGTGGGCTATAGAATGAATCCTGTAATTTAATATTCACTGTTGTACCGAGAGTCACGGATCTCGGCCAGGAAGTCTTCCCCATGCCCCGAGCGTGGCAGTACACCCGCCCCCTCTTTTTGTCGCTTTGCTAGCTAGTATATACTCTAGAAGCCACTGCATGTGAGTAGGTTACTTTCCTAGCCTTATCTTATTGTGTCACCACTATGAGTTGAGAGAGCATGACCCATCCCGTGACACGTTTCGAGCACGAGAGTAAGCTGACCACCAGAGACTCAAAGCTAGTTTCTCAATCGTGCCGATCGACATGTTTCCCTCGCTAGGGACGACTGTGAGCGAGTACTTCTGTTTGGGACACGTTTGCCTCGCCTCTTCAGGAACCCGGTTAGGTGTCGAGTCTTGTGTTTCGTTGCTGGTCACATCGTTCAAAGAGTCGCGTCATCACTTAGAGTCTCAGTTTCGAGTCGAGTCCTATAGTCATCCCGCATTAGTGGCATAATTTTTTCAATGTACAACTCGGCCAATCTCTGCACACTCCACGCAACTTTAATCAGTAACAATCTAGCTATTTTTATCAATCTATCCACCAATAGCCAGATACCATCAAAACCCTGCGAAGTCCGAGGCAAACACACCACACAATCTGTCGTGACATGATCCGTCCAAAGAGTCCGAGGCAAAGGAGTGAGAAGCACCAGAATCAAATAAGACACGAGCTGCATGATCGAAAATCATAATTGTACCTTCGACGAGGTTGGATGCCACAGCCTCTGCTCGCATAATATGAGAAACCTTGCCCTTCTACTTATGACTGGCTGCTGTAGAAGATTGGAAGGAAGGCGCTGCTGAAGCCTACGGGAAGGACTACTGAGATGGTGGTGGTGGGAGAGGAGGTTTGAACTGAGGCTGAGACTACTGCGGCTGAGAAGCTTACGAAAATTACACTGACTTTGGCCACAAGGGACAATCTCGACCCACGTGACCTGGCTGGTCACAACGGTAACAAACCACTGGCAAGGAACAAGGCCTGCCAGGATGACTACAACCACATCTCGTACACAGCTTTAGAGTTCCCATCACTTCTCTTTGCTACTGCTGAGAAGGCTGGGTAGACTGCTGCACAGTGCCTGAAGATACCTATCGCTCGAATCTCTTCTTTGACTTCTTAAATTTCTTGAACTTAGGCTTGAAGGAAGAAGTACCACTCGCAGCAGGAATGACAGGAGGAACTCCCAACACAGAAGGCTGATAACTCGGCTAAAGTGGAACAGTCGGTTGAATCGACGCCGCTTGAGAAAAATCATGAGATCTAGCCATATCTAGCTCAAGTGCTGTTGCTGCTTGATACGCATCATTCATCACAGACACTAGGGTTGCAATTAAATGCTCCTCAGATCAGGCCTTAAACCACGCAAGAAATGCTCTATCTTAAGGGCTTCATCTGCTAGAACGTGGGGCGCATAACGACCCAATTCCATGAACCGATTGCGATGTTCTTGCACTAACATTCCACCTTACACGAGCTCCATAAATTGATGCATCTTGTTCATGCAGAGACATGCAGGACTGAAAGTATGCTCAAAAGTGGCGATAAATTCTGTCCAGGTGATTTGTCAAAGCAGATGAAAACGGAAGGTAACTTCCCATTCTGTAGTCCACCAAGTAAGTGCGGCGCCCTGAAGCTGAAAAGTTCCAAGCATTACCTTCTCATCTTCAGCACATTCCATAGATCAGAATACACATTGAGTTGCATCCAGCCAAGCCCTGGCTGCATCTAGATCAGCTTGACCTTCGTAAGTCGGCGGATGGACCAGTAGAAATTTCTTCAATGCATGACCACGGCCACTAGGCACATCTTCTTATGTAGGAATAGCAGGAGCTGGAGCAGGATCGGGAACGGCTTGAGCTTGATCCGGAACAATTACCGGAGGAGATGAGGCACTACTTTCTTCCTGAGGAACAGGACCTCGACCTCAACCATGGCCTCTCCTACGAGGCGGCATATTGAAGCTAGGAAACTCGCACAATAATAAGAAATCCATCATTAATGCGAAAAACATCCTAAGCCAGCAATGGACAACTCAAATGGACTTGTTATGGACTCGCTTATGCGATTTTAATTCCTTATACAATTCCTCAACTCCGCTCTGATACCAACTAGGGGGGCAGGTGAGAAGGAGGCGAGACAGTGAGAGGGAGGCATGAGAGTGAGAGGGAGGAGGCCAGGAGTGCGAGCAGTAGCGACCGTATGGGAGGTGGTCAGAGGGGAGAAGAAAGGGCAGGGAAGGGAATGATAGATCTTACCATTGGCGAGCAGCAGGGCAGATGCGCGACAGATGTGTGGTAGATCCGAAATGACCCATAGCCATGGCGGGGGGGAGCGCAGTTCGATGGTCGGTGCCTCCATGGCTTCTCCTTCCTCTCCACGAGCTGGAGCGGCCAGCACCCCCTTTGCTGCGTCAAGGTCAAGCCCCTGTAGGGTTGCCCTCGCCGACCACATGACTTCAGTGGAGAGTGGTTCCCCTAGGCGGTAGGGAGGGAGGGCTTCTGTTCTGAAGAGGAGGAGGGAGGGGATAGCTAGTGGTGGGGATGGAGATGGGGAGGTGGAAGATGAGGGCCTAGGGAAGCTCTGGGATGGTGTGACGGCGGGGATGGGAAGGGGTAAGATGAGGGCCTGGGGAAGCTCCAAGAGTTAGGAACATCTGGAGAAGACAAAATGGGCGTAGAGATCTGGGGGGCATTCTAGCGTCAAAACCTCAAATTTTTGTAAAGTTTATGTTTGGCGTGCATTCTAGTGCCAAAATCTTAAAAATTCATACCTACAATTTTTAGTGGAGGTGATTCAGTCTATACCTATGACCAATAAAATCTCTCATTCTAAATCTAGATTCGTCTAGTCCATTCCTATTACGTTATAAATACGAATCACCATTTACCTATTTAGATCAAAAAAAATATAATCCTCCACAAAATCATAGGTATAGTTCAGTCTACTCCAGCAACCAATAGAATCTTAGATAAGTGTATAAGTAATGTTCACTCTACTAGTAATTAATTACTCTATTTCACTAGTTTGACCTATTCCTATGACATTATTAAATGGTAGGTATGTGACATCACGTACCTACGACCCTAAACATAAGTAATTTATAGGAAAAAATTTTTGGGGGGAAAAGAGGTTAGAGTAAAGAACATTAGGGGGAATTTTTTTTCTACATGCACGGGAGTCTTTGTTATATTGGCGTCAAAACAACATTATATCAATTCTTATCATACTAATAAATCATAGGTTAGAAATACCATTTTTATACGACAGTGACAATAGGTAATATATAAAGAAAAAAATCATTGGTGTCAAATTAGGCCTATTCCTACAATATTCGTAAACAGTAGGTAAGTAATATCACATACCTACGACTTTAACCATAGGTAAGTTAATATAATAAGCAATTGCTACCAAACCAACAAACCATAGGTGCAAGATATCACATACTTATGACATTAGCCATAGGTAGATTAGCATAAATACGTAATTCCTATGGTTCCATTAAACCGTAGGTGCAATACAGAACTCACCTATGACAACTGGCGTAGATAATTTATTACAATTATCTATTTCTACCGCTCAACTAGAACTATAGGTATGACACACTACTTACCTACGACATTATCGATAGGTAGTTCAATAGGACTATCTATTCCTACGGTTCAACTGAAACCATAGATATGACATATCACTTACCTACGACATTATCAGTAGGTAGTTAAATATGGCTATCTATTCCTATGATGCTACCAAACTGTAGGTTGTATATGACATATACCTACGACAGTGATAGTAGGTAACAGAATAACCTAAAAAATCAAAAATGCTGTCATTGTTGTGTGGCACATTTTTTTTTCTTGAGGATCGTAAGTATGTTCCTTGAATGGGATATAGGTGTAATATCTGTTGTTCATTGCTAATGTCTGAAAAAAAACTGGGGTCATTCTCCCACCTTTGTGTGCAGGTATTTTCCTTGGAACAGGGAACAGATGAGTTAAAAGAACGTTGCCAAAAGCTTCATAAAGGATGTAAGAAGTTTGTGTGAGTATGATGCTGTTGTTAACCGTCTTCATACTTTAACATTTTTCATTGTCAACTTATAATTTTAATACATATTTAGTGAACTGATTTCTTTTGAGTTCAGGTTTACCTGTCTTTCGTACATGCTGATCTGTGTCCCTTGTTATTGGATCCATTTGCATAAGTCATATTCCTTAGTTCAAACTGCAGTAGATAGATAAGGTATGTTTCCTTGCTCATGAACTAGTCATTTAGGACTACTGATGTATGATCTTTTGGCCTACAGCTGTTGGGGGAAGGAAATTAGCCCACAATGGTTTAAAAATTGGCCGCCTAGATGATTAATTGGGCCGCTGGTTGACTCATGGCCCTCTCCCGCCTAGGCATATTTTGCCTCATTGTGTTACACAAGTTTTTTGTTGAAGGATGTTCCATTTTACTAGCTAATAGTCCATATTTGTGGAATGGTTTGCCATACTTGAGAGGTGGGCAGAAGTTATATATGTTAGGTATGTATTTTAATGGAGACAGTGAAAATTAAATTAAAAATATTGGCAACGAGGTTCTTAGCTTGACAATGAGCTGTGGCATGGCTATTAGTCTTGTTGACTTTCATCTTGTGAAGCTAGGATCCTGGTGTATATGAGTAGATTTAGTAGATCAAACCATTACATAGATGTGATCAATGTAAATGGGATAAAGTGATGGAGTTGAATTTGGATTTTGTTGTTATCATCTTGTGCACAGGTGGTAGGATAATGCCCACATTCCTCCAACGGTAAATGCTCCCATACGCACTAATCTTTATCATTTTTGGGATATGCCAAGTGATGAAATGAAGAAAAGCTCACTGTGAGATGTTTGGTAATTTAACTGTTGGTAATCTAACACTGAGATTTTTTTTTTACTTAAAAAAACTGTTGAATGAAGGAAGATTTCATTTCACAATCTTAAATTGTTTCAGCATCATTCTAGGATTGTTGTGACTTCGTTTATGTTGTGATATAATAATTGGGCCCATGAAGCCATTGTCAATTGAAGGCCCTGTAAGTACTCATAACTAGCATCACTTCTCTGGTAGAGGCTTCTGGTAGGTGACTATGGGAATAATTTTGGTGGTTTTTGTTCTTCAAATATGCAACCCATACAAATGCTTGAAAAATAACATGCTAGTGGCCAATAATTATGATGTCAGTATTTGTATTAGCACCTGCTTGGAGTCTTGGACCAGTCCATACCTGGCTAGAAGTTTGGCCCACTCTGGTCTACATCATGTCACCAAGAAACACACACATTAGAAAAGGAGGGAAAAACATGTGGGTGGCATCATGGCAGCTGAAGGCGAGATGGCAGTGGGAGGATGGTGGACAAATCTCCTTCTGTTCTTTTCTTTAACATTTTCTGATGATGGAGATGGCAGGCAAAACTCTCCTCCCTTTACCATTTTCTTTCTTCCTTTTTCCCCTCCCCCTTTTTGGAGGTTAGGGATGTAGAATGTGGATCCTTCCTGCTGTATAGAAGAGGTTTTACTTGTTGAATGACTTGCCTATAACCTTTTTAGTATTAGTCAGCTTTGTGATAAAAGCCATAAAGTTATTTTTGACTCTCTTGTATGCACCATTTTTGAACCCATTTCTAAAATAATAAAATTCACTGGAAAGAGAGTCAATAGCATCTATATGGTTGATTTAGATGATGCAGCACATACAAATTTGTGTCTTATTGTGAATAAGGATGACTTAGACTGTCTTTGGCATCGCAGGTTAGGTCATGTCAGTTATAATATGTTGCATAAACTGAATAAATATAGCATGGTAAGAGGTCTACCAGAAATATCACTTAAAAAGAACAATAAAATCTATGAGGCTTGTACCCAATGTAAATAAACTAGAAAGTCATTTAAATCCAGAACTGAGAACATGTCTTCCAAACCTTTTGAGCTAATTCATATGGACCTGTTTAGACCTACTAGATCAGCTAGCTTATCTGTTAGAAGATATGGATATGTTTTAGTAGATGACTTCTCTAGATATACTTGAGTATTCTTTCTGACTTACAAAAATGATGCATTTGAAGAATTTTAAGAATTTTACAACAGAATAAGACAGAATGGTGAGCAGTCTATATCTAACATTCTATCTTATCATGGTGGTGAGTTTGAGAACTCACAGTTTGAGGATTTTTGCAGGAAAAATAGAATAAACCATAGATTCTCTTCACCAAGGACTCCTGAACAGAATGGAGTGGTTGAAAGAAGAAATAGAACCTTGGTGGAGATGGCTCGGACTATGCTGGTTGAAGGGAACTTACCTAGAAAGTTTTGGGCTGAGGCAGTAAATACTTCCTGTTATATCATTAATAGAGCCCTGGTAAGACCTTCTACTCAAAAGACTCCTTATGAAATACTAAAAGGTAAGAAACCTTCACTAGCACATTTCAAGGTTTTTAGATGTCAATATTTTATCCATGTTAACTCTAAAAGAGACCTTGATAAATTTGAAGCAAAATGTGAGCTTGAAATTTTTTGGGGGTATTCTGAAAAGTCTAGAGCCTATAGGATCTGCAATGTTAATTCTCAAACTGTTGAGGAATCACCACACATTGTGTTTGATGAAACATCTAATAAATCTAAAACTGGTTTCTGCAGGAACAAAGCTGATGGAGAAATCCTAGAAAACAAAGAGCAGAATGCAGAACTAGCAGATGAAGGTGAGACTGAAGGATCAGGAGTTCAAAGGGAGGTAAGTGCAAATTTAGGTAATCAGATTACCAACATAAGAGTTCTTAGAGGTCATCCATTAGTGAATGTGATTGGTAATCTGAACGAACCCCCTAGGACTAGATCTCATTTCAGGATAGAGAATGAATTGAATTCATTTGCACTAGTCTCAAACATAGAACTCAAAAACATTGAAAGTGCCTTAAAAGATGAGCATTGGATAAATGCCATGCATGATGAACTGAATCAATTTGAGAGGAACAAGGTATGGCACCTAGTTCCTAAACCCTCTCATGACTCAATAATAGGCACTAAATGGGTTTTTAGAAATAAAACTGATGAACAGGAAAAGGTTGATAGAAATAAGGCTAGGCTAGTGGCACAGGGGTACAATCAGGAATTTAGGGTAGATTTTGAAGAATCATTTGCTCCTGTAGTCAAGCTAGAAGCCATTAGGATTCTTTTTGTTTTTGCATGTAGCCTAGGAATCTTATTGGAACTAATGATCTTCGCCAGCAAAGTGCAGAGCGTTTTGTTGAAGGCTTCTGCCAGCCATGGGCTTGGGGATTGTAGGGGGACGACATCCTCCAATCGATTTTATATTTATCAGCCAGTCGATATACCTTCGGGTTTCTAAAATGACTGCCATTGTCGGAGATAATTCGGCTGGGGACCCCGAACCGGAATATTATATTTTGTCAGAAGAATCTGGCGACCAGCTCCCCCGTCACTTATCTTAGCGCTATCACTTTTGCCCATCTGGAGAAGTAGTCCATGGCTACTAAGATATATCTGCATCCAGATGAAGATGCTGGCAGAGTGCCCACCACATCCGTGCCCCATTGAGTAAATGACCAGCTCGGGATGGTGGGATGCAGCGGTGCTGGTGGCCTTCTTCACACGGTGGCATGTTCTTGACATTTTTGACAAGCTTTGGTGAACTTGCAGTAATCAACGAACATAGTGGGCCAATAATAGCCTAGTTTCTTTATTTCAATCTTCATCTTCGGACTGACCTGATGTGCCCCGACTGACCCGGCATGGATTTCTTGCATCACTTGCCAAGCTTCCCTCGTGGACAAATAATGGAGCAAGACTTTCTTTCAGGCATCAGCCATTATTCAGAACAACGTTCTGCTCCTCATTTCATAAGAGTCCTTGATTCTGATTAACTTCATTCTTTGTTCTTTTCCCTTCGGGAGCTATCGATGCTGGAACCAGTGCAGGAGGTGCTCTCGCCAATCAGGCTGTTGGACTTATTCTATAGCCATCACTTCATCTTCTTCTCCCTTTGCTAGGATTTCTATCATGCTAGGGACTTGTCGTCTGTTGATGATAGTTATATTCAAGCTCTGATCTAGCGGGACTGCCAAAGAACTAGCCAGCTTTGCAAGGGCATCTGCCTGAGCATTCTGTCCTCTATTAACATGCTTCATCTAGATAAGGTAAAATTTCACCATCAGGCGTAGCACCAGTTAGTGATAGGGAAGGAGCGCCGATTTTTGGACATCAAATTCTCCTCCAACTTGTTTTATGACCAGCATGGAATCTTCGAACACCTCAAGCATTTGGATTCCCATGGAGAGGGCAATTTACAACCCGATGATTAAGGCCTCATACTCAGTCTCGTTATTCGTACAGGGCTTGGTTATCGAGCAGGAGATATATATGATCTCTCCCTCGAGGGACTTCAGGACTATGCCTGCACCAGCTCTGACTCTGGCTGCTCCGGTTGCTAGAGTGCCAATTCTAGAGGCACCATCAAAGTACAACTGCTAGAGGGTGTGCTGCACTTGGTCTGCTTCCATGGTTTCATCTTTAGGGAGTTCCAACTCTAGTGGGCAATCTTCAGGCACTGGGTGCGCGACAAAAAAATCTGTGATAGCTTGGCCTTTGACAGCTTTCTGCGGCACGTAGGAGATATCAAACTCCATAAGAATCACTGCCCATTTGCCTAAGCGGCCCTTGAGTGCCAGTTGGGATAGGACATATTTTAGCAGATCTGTCTTAGATATCAGCTTGATCTTATGCGATAACATGTAGTGTCAGAGCTTCTTAGCTGCGTAAACTAGAGCCAAATAGATCTTTTCAATATAGGTGTATTTTTCTTCCGTCATAACCAACCTTCGGCTGAGATAGTAGAGGGCATGGTCCTTTCCTTCTTCATTATTTTGGGCCAGCATTGCCCCCAGAGTTCAAGTGTCCCAGTCTTGAGCTGATGACTTCTTTCTGCAAGACTGGAAATAAGGCTTATGAAATTACATAGAGGATGGCCGCAATGCCAAGAGCCTTTCACGTGTGAGTACAATGATAGATCAGATTGAAAGCTATCACCACACAGCACAGTTCGGCCATATCCTAAGAGAGCAGCCCTGCTTCCTCTGCTCCCACGACCAATCCGAGCAACTTTGCTCTATTGGCATATTAATCACTCCTCCTTCAGTCATGTTTGAAGAGCTCCCTCCCGATGATCATTCTTCTGATTTCGCTGGTCCCTGCGCCGATCTCAAACAGTTTTGCGTCTCTCAGTAGACGACCGGTTGGGTACTCATTCACGTATCCATTGCCACCCAGGCACTGGATAGCCTGTCAAGAAGAAAAAGGGCAAAAACAAATCACATATTGAAACAATTATCAGTGTCCTCTCTGAAACAATATGAAACATGGTTAGCACAACAGCATTACAGCTAGTTTCAATTTCTGGCTATCATGTGGGGTCTAAAATAGACACCTACTGTGATGATAATTGATATCAAATTTGAGAGAAACCATACCTGAAGAGCAACCTGAGTAGCTCTCTCAGCAGCAAAGAGAATGGCTCCCGCACAATCCTGCAGAGTTCTTGCTTGTGTAAGCTTTCATCACAATAGTCTGGTGGTGAGAGATTTCAATATCCACAATTTCATTCTTTGATTAAAATAAAGTTTCTCAGGCAACAAAATAGCAGAGAAATGAGTAGATCAATGTTACCGTGTTTTTTTTCTAGATCCAAAAAAACACTTATTTCTTATGAACGTTTTGAATTTTCAGTTAACACTGGTCCAATTACAATCAAGAACTTGCACTAACATTCCCAGAGCCAGTACAGGCTAACATGATATCCAGTTGTAATGCAGGATCATTTAGCAGTTTTCAATCATGACAGATGATGAAGAGAAAAAACAAAAAAGGGCCATCAAATGCCAGACAGAGCAATTACGAATTTTTCTACCATAGACATAATAAAACAGGCTGTCATGTCACAAGTCCAGATAAGATTGAAGACATGAACTTCCTTGTACCAACAAACATGAGGTGGAATCAGAACAGAGGTAACATGAAATTCCAAATGAAACATAAGGACATGTCATTTCAAATCACCTTGCGGTCGATTTTTCCATTATCACAATCTCTTGCAACAGAATAGACAAAGGCTCTGAAAGAATGACACCGAATTAGATATCAAATAGCAACCAAAGCAAAAGTCAAACAGCAAGAGGTTCTACCTTGCTGACTGTAAGGAAGTATACATGTCAGCCAATTTCCCCTGCATCTCAGTTAAAATGAATAGTAGTGTCAATGGAAAGAACAAGTGTGTCCATAATATGTTTAATTGAAACAAATTCCAACGTGATATTGTGATTCAAACCTGTATTAGTTGAAATTCCCCGATTGGGCGGCCAAACTGCTCCCGTTGACGAACATAAGGAACAACAACATCAAGGCAGGCTTGCATAAGACCAAGAGGACCACCAGCCAGAACAAGCCTTTCCAAATCCAACCCTGACATCATAACATACACTCCTGTACCATGAAACATATGCAGTCATTAAAATACATTAACAAAAACAGCCAATTAAGTACAAACAACACGGAGGTCAACCACTTGTAACACTCTATAATGTTCTTACACATTTAAGCATAAAAGGTTCCTGGCTGATGCGCCACGCAGCGGAGAACGAAGGAAATTCACCCCAGGCATTATTTGAACCAAACTTGGATGAGCCGTCCCGGCGAATACTGGCTGTGAGATAGTATTTGGCGTCGTAATTATAAGCCGCGCGGGCGAGGAAGGAGATCAGCTTGAACTCTTCTTTATAGGAATTAATGATGTTGAGCTGATTGTTTCCGGATGAGAGGGCATTGTTCTGGGTGAGATCGACCTGGAATCCTTCGCCTGAAGCAGAATAGTTATCGTCTTCGTAATAGTTGTACTCGTAAACGCCGGTGGCCGAGATGCTGTGTTTGCCAAATTCGCCGGCATAGTTGATATGGAAGTCCCCTCTATCCGAGTTATAATTATCCGAATATTTGACCCCCTGGTTCTCGCCGCCTATACCGGGGATCACGGGCTGGTAGTAATCGTACTGGCTGTTTAGCCGACTGATATTACCGGTGACGCCGGCCTTGAGGCCCTTGATGAACTCGTAGTTGGCGGTTACCTGGTCCTGTTTCAGATAGTCGGTGGATTTCCAGAGCTCGTTGAGCTGGAGCCACACCGGGTTCGAGTAGTTGTAGTTATTCAGCGGGGTAAGTACGCCATTGGTGAATTCCGGAACGGTGGGCGGGATATTGTAAGCCCAGTAGAAGATGTTGGCGTTGGTGAGCTGGTGGTTTGTTTCGGTATTGACGATATTGTAGAGGATATCGAGCTTTCCGCTGAGGGCCTTTTGCTCGGCGGTGAGCCGGACGCCGATTTGCTGTCTGCCGGTGTTGATCACGATACCCTGCTGGTTCTGATAATAAAGTGAAGCGTGGTAGGTGAAGTTGTTGCCGCCGCCCGAGATGCCGAGGTTGTGGGTCTGGTTGTAGCCCGTTTGGGTTATCGCCTTCTGCCAATCCGTGTTGCCGCCCTGATTTAGGCCGGCCGTGTCGAGACCGGGTATGGAGGCCGCCGCTTTAAGAAAGCTGGGGGCATCGCGGAAGAGGTCGAAGTATTTGGCGTCCTTCGAGGTTGCCACCGAACCGGAGTAGTCGACCTGAAAATTCCCGTTATGGCCCTGTCTCGTCGTGATGAGGATAACGCCATTGGCGCCGCGGGACCCGTAGATGGCGGCGGCCGATGCGTCTTTTAGAAAATCCCAGTTGACGATGTCGCCCGGTGGGATGGAGCTCAATAACTCATAGTTATCGAGGATGATACCATCGACTACCAGGAGCGGCGTTTGCGAGCCTAGCAGTGAGGTCTGACCGCGGAGGCGGATCAGGGGGTTGCTGTTGGGGTCACCGTCTGGTGAGGTTACGACCAGACCCGGCACTTTCCCTTGTACCTGGTCCATGGGTGTCGTGATGGCGCCCTGGTTGAAATCTTTTGCGGAGATGCTGGCGATAGAGCCGGTGACATCTTTTCTTTTTGCCGTTCCGTAACCGACTACGACCACGTCGTTTAGGTTGGTGCCTTCAGCGGTGATGGTGATGGCGAGGTTTGTGCCGGTGCCGATGGGAATTGTCTGACTGCCATAGCCTACACTGGTGATCACCAGTTGTTTGGCCGAAGCCGACGCCGGGAGCGAGAAGTTACCGTCCGCATCGGTAGAGGTTCCATTCGTGGTGCCTTTGACCAGGATGGACGCCCCTGATACGGGGTTGCCTTTTTCGTCGGTGATCTTGCCGGTGATGGTCCTTTTTCATAACCTTGAAGTTTATGCACTAGAAAGTCATGTAACATGAATGTACAAGCAAGCATATAAATTTTACAAGATGGCCTCGTGGATTTCACTCGTTTATAAAAAACACTCCCAACGCAATGTGATGCTAGTGTTCATCATACCCCATAGTTTATACCATATTTTCGGCTATCTGTCGAGGGGGTTAGCGTCAAGCCCTTGGACATTGTCTGTGCCCGCTCTTGCATCTTCAAGTTATAAATCAAGCTACTTCCACGAGATATATAAATAAAGTTTGTCCGATCATGTAACAAGTTTAAATAAGAGTTTCATGATAGCAAAATCAAGGTAAGAACGTACCAAATAGAAATCATGAGAGTTCAAGGATGGTTTAATGACAAGGTCATGCTACGGAAGGAATCCTGCAGCATAACGTCACATTTCTTTTTTTTTCTTAGTTCATTAATGTCTTATTCAATATGGTTTGGGTTCCAGAAAATTCATAGAACAACTAGGAATAGAATATAATCAACCCTTGGGTCAAAACTCGGGTTGAACAACATGTAGGTAGAATGCGGTCATGTTTGGACCGTTTTCATGAATTAGCGGTTGAGTATGGATAGTTTCTTGATAGAGTCGACGCCAGAACAAGGAAAGAGTCGACTCCGTGGAATTCTGTCTGAATGCGGTCATGCTAGGGCAACTACTGGAAAGTAGCAGTCTCCTGAGAACCACCATCTAGCCAGGTTGCAGAAAATGCCAGCAGATAAAAGTGCTTCCTAGACCAATAGATTTTTAGGGTACAACCAGCTCGACATCCTAGTGAGAATCCCAGGCTCACGAAAACTTACAAAGGCCTTGAAACAAGATCACCTAGTCCGATGGAAGGAATATCTAGCGGAGAGGATCACAAGTCCAAGAAGGTGTGCCTATCAAGTGCAAGTGTAACTAATAGCATCGTACCAGGATACGTGCTATACACTTAAGAAAGATTAGAGAAGAGAGTGAATCGTGTAGAAATAGCGATCAAATCATCAATAAAATATGTCCATCAATATGTGAAAGATAGCTTTAATACAAGAGTATATGATTTTGGCATGAAATTAACATAATATTAAATTAAGTTTCTAAAACATGTAAGCCATGAAATCTATCCTAATGAATCCACAATATAACCAATAATAGGAATGTAATGATGTAACAAGGAATATGACCTACATAATTAGGCTTAACATATAGTTATAAAGGTTGATCTGTGTTCTATTTAATGTTAACAAGCAGCAGAAATTAGAAGCATAAGGCGGTCAGATGAGAACTGCATCTTGGTAGTAGCGGTTAGCCTGGAACCGCCTCTTTATAGTTGCGATTTTTGCGGAACCTCCTTCTGGCTGTAACAGTTAGAAGATGGAAGGGCATGCAGGGCTGATGCTCGGTCAACTAATGCATGAAAATCATAAGAAATAGAGGGATAACATGTAAGAGCATGTGTAGAATGAAGAAGATGCATGGGAGGGCATGAATCATGTTAAAATCCTTATCTTTAAACTAAAAGATGCAAGGATATGCATGCAGTAATAACCTAGATGCACAGTGATAGTAAAAACATGAAATATACCGTGTGTGGAGCATAAAATCACATGAAATTAGAGTGCTTTTATTACTAACACATTGTTTTAGCCATCCATGAGATAATCTACCTCTGGACAAATACTTTAGACTTCTAAGCTATCACCATCTCTCTGTATGCATTCTTACTATACGTAACATACACTATTAGATTATATCAAGGACCTTGTGACTTTGATAAATCTGAAATTTGAGTAATGCTTGACGTATATGCTCACATGTATGGAGGGGGGTTTATTATGTACTTAAGTTCAGAAATGCAGTGATTTCTTTTGACAGCTTGAAGGCCCATGTATTCATTTTTGTTCAATCGTACCCTCATGGTTGATGCTGCCTGGTCGTTTGTTTCTCTTGTTAGTCGCGTTCCTGGCGAGATTTTGACACCACCTCCCCCGAACCCGAGGTTTGTGGGGTGTAAAAGAGAGACCCATCGATGGAAAGATCTGAGGTGAGCTCCAAAATCATGGGTGAGCTGATGATAGCTACCCCGTGACCCAGATTGAGTATCGAAATCCCGAGGACTGACCTACGAGAGGGCTCTAAAGACCTACGGGCAGTGATATGCAAAGTTCGGGACGTGGGTTCATTATGTAGCCCGTTATGGGGCGGGTGTTGTTCACTTCTTGAACGGGGTTCCCCAGAAGCCTTGCTATGAAGAAGCAAGCCTCTGAGGGACCCAAGGTGGTCTCTGTCAAGACAAGACAGGGTAATCGCACCTTGGCGGAGGGAGGAGAGATACGAACTCTATCATGTTGAGGGCAGTGATGGGAGAAGAGACAAAGGGATTCAACAAAGTGAAAATCATAATGCTTGATGCAGCCGACCTTTTTATTCACCATACAAGCATACAGCACGGAGAAGCATACAGCGTGAAGAAGAACAAAAGGGGGAGACGAAGAAGATACAAAGATGGGGGGGAGAGCGGAGGACCGGCTCCTCTCCCCCTTAAATCTCACCTTTCTCCTCTCCTCTCTTTTCTTCACTCTATAGATCCGGGAGCATACAACTTTTTTTTCTTCTCTTGTAGCGGGCCTCTTCTCTTGCAAATAACTTAGCCAACCAGCCAGCCGAGGAGTCAAAGAGCTTCTGCGACGGGGCCTTAAGCCCTTCTTATAGGGAGCGAGGTTGTGCGCTCTTCTAACCCCCTTGGAGTCATCATGGGCTTGCGCGCATAAGGGGGCGGGCAGCTAGGCACGGTGTAGCGCTGGGATTGGTCGAGGCGACGCTGATGCACAGACCGCCATTCGTAGCTCTACGTCGGTCTTCGAGGTTTGCCTTTTGGGGGCGTATGAGGAGATGGGTGATCTTCTGCAAATGGTTTGCAGGTGAGTGGCCAGCGGACAGAGGCGGGCCTCTTGCCAAGCGAGGGGATGTCTAGAGGTTTGTTGGGTAGAAGGCATGGCCACCAGTTGAGAGCCTCTAGGTGGGGGCTTCAAAACCCCTTTTTTTCTCTCTTCTTCCCCTATTCTGTTGGGTGTGAACCGGTGCAAGAATAGGGGCCCGTGTTGGCGATGGGATGCTTCTCCCATCGGTTCAAGTGGAGAGAGGAAGTTGTGTCGTATCGCACCTTAAGGAGAAGAAGGGGCAGCTAGCCATGCTCCGGTTCAAGGCTTGGGGAGAAAAGCGCACCGGTTCATGCGGCCACAAGGGTCTGTGCCAATTCAAGTGGTTAGGGAGAGAGGCACGCCGAGTTAATGGCTTAGGAAGCCTCTCGCGCCGATTCAAGGCCACTAGGGAGGGTGCACCTGTTCAGTGCCCATGGGACTGTGTCGGTTTAGTGCGTCGACGCACCGAACAGGCAGCTGCCACTCTAATTAATGCAAAGACAGGGTGAAAAGTAATCTTTGTGGGAAGGAAACAGGTGGAGGGATAACAAGAATCAAGGAGCACCTAGCAGAAAAAAGAGGAGATGTCGCACTATGCACTAAAGCATCTCCAGAGATCAGCCACATGTTTAAAGATCTTAAAGGGAAGCAAAAAGAGAAAGAACAAAAAGCAAGTCAGGATGAACAATTGAGAGAAGATATCATATGTCCAACTCGACAAGGTCCCATAATTAGAGCACCTAGGAGCCATCTTCATAGAGGAGATGATGACAGTGATGAGGATCAAGATCCAGAATATAGAGCTACATTCTTTGAGAGTTTGAGGCAAATACATGAAGATGAGGCACGCAGATTTGGGTATGGCACTTCAGCTTCTAAATTGCAATGTTCCAAGAGTACAATAGGAGTACGACAACTAGCATTTAGGAGAACAAATACCATGTCTGCTGCTCAGAAATCATCTTTACTTGGTGTTGGGATGATCTAACTTCTTTAGATCCATTTGTTGGTCCAATGGATCATTATGTGCACAAGAAACATGATGCTCAACAACAAAGTATCAAGAATACTTTAAAGGGATGGAAACACGCCAAGAAGGTTGCATCTCAACAATGGAAACATACCTCCAAATGGTTCTTCTATGTAAATATTCCTACCAATGCTACCGGTAATCCCTATTTCCAAATAATGGTTGACTCGATTGCACGAGATGGCTTAAGCATTCCTGTTCCTGCACCTAAACCAAGAGACATCTATGGCACTTTACTTGATGAAGAGGTTCGTGAGCTACAAGAATGGATAAAATCATTTGAAAGGGTGTGGGATGAGAGAGGATGCATGTTAATGTGTAATGGATGGACAAGGACAACTAGAAAATAAAAGATCAATTTTCTTATTTATTGTCCACATAGGACAATATTTTTGAAATCATTTGATGTTTCAGATAACTATAAAAATACTGAATTCTTATGCAACCTGATGGATCATATTGTTGACCAGGTTGGAGAGGAGAGGGTTGTCCAAGTAGTCACTGATAATGCAGCGAACTACAGGAGAGCTGGTCCACTGCTAATGGAGAGACGGAGACACATCTATTGGGTTCCATGTGCAGCACATTAGATTTGATGCTAGAAGATATTGGAGGACAACAAGAGATTGAGACAGTCATTCATGATGCACAAGTGATCAACACTTTCATGTATGGCCACCATCATATTCTTGCAATTTTCAAGCAGAAGACAAGTGATCATAACATCATTAGACCTGGCCCAACCAGATTTGCCAGACAATTCTTGGCATTAGAGAACTTGTACAAATATAGAATGGCATTTAGAGAAGTCATGAAAGATAAAGAACATCTGAAGCATGCGAAGTCCCTTGCTGCTAGTGCAAGGAAAAGTGCAAAAGTTGTGGACAAACTTGTATACAAGGACCGCTTCTGGGAAAGTGTGCAAAGGTATCTCATGTTGGTTAAGCCCGTTGTACAGGTTTTGAAGATGGTTGATGGTGATGATAAAAATGATATGGGATACCCATATGAAACTATGAATAAATGCAAGGAAAGAATTCGAAAAAACTTCTCAACCACGTATCAGAGGTGGTGGGACATCATTGATTCTAGATAGGAAGGCACACTCTACCATGAGTTGCATGCAGCTAGTAAACTATCACTAATTTAGTTTATTGGAAATAGGGTTGACAAAATATTTTTGGTATGGCACCAACCATTGGGGTGGAATGGTTGACCTTTTTGGTAGAAGCCAAGAATTGGAAATATGGTTGATTGACCTTTGTGGTATGAAGCCAACCATTAGGGGTGAAATGGCTGACCTTTTTGGTATGAAGCCAATAATTGGAACTAAGGTTGATAGACCTTTGTAGTATGAAGTCAACCGCTAAGAGTAGAATGGCTGACCTTGGTGGTACGAAAGCCAAAACTTGAGAAATTGGGTAGCTGACCTTTATGGTATGAAGTCGAAGGTGAAATGGGTTTCAGGGTAGTTGACCTTTGTGGTTTGAAGCCAAAAGGTTGGAGATAGGGTGGCTGACCTTTGTAGTATGTAGTCGAATGTTTGGATAATTTGGGTGGCTGACATTTAAGGTTTGTAGCCGGGGGTTTGAGGACTTGGTGACTGACCTTTGCGGTTTGTGGTCGAAAGTTTAGGTTTTAGAGTGGCTGACTTTTATGGTATGTAGCCAGGGATCTAAATTTTGTGATGGCCGACCTCTGTGGTTTATAGTCGAAAATTTGAGGATTTGGGGTTTTGATGGCAGCTGGCTTTGAGACGGGGTTTGATGATAAGAATTTTTTATTTGGTGGTCTTTGAGCTACAAGGGGTTCTGACCTAAGCTATTGATGTTCGGATTTTGGTGGCTTTGTGGTGTGTTTGCCACGATGGGACAGAGTCGTGGGACGAGAGATGTCCAAAATGGCAGCTCATGATGGTGATGACGCTGCATTCTCTTCTATTTTTTCTTCTTTTTTTTCACATTACCAACCCCAGTGCCCGTTTGAGTTTTTGCTGAAGTTGACCCCCTCTAGTTTTTCTAGTGCGCCCTTGTTGGTTTTCACATCGAGGGGTAACCAATTTTTGTTTAAGGTGTCCTTTCGAGTTTCTACCTCAACCAGGTTTATGACCTTTTTATCCTTAGACACCCCTGAAATAAGAGTGTCTAAGTCCGTCGGGACACCTCATTTTTAAGTCCCATTTTTTTTAGTCGTCGTTATTGTTGCTGTCGTTGTTGCTGCTGTTGTTGCTCCCACCAC
Organism: Amorphophallus titanum; assembly: GCA_024336825.1. Lineage (NCBI taxonomy): Eukaryota > Viridiplantae > Streptophyta > Magnoliopsida > Alismatales > Araceae > Amorphophallus > Amorphophallus titanum. The sequence goes on from JANBPO010002834.1 coordinate 27,426, forward strand.
TACTGTTATTGGTGGGACAAAGTGTTTGAATTTCTATTAACCCTTCATCATAAGGAAGATGTGGGGCCAGTGGCTTGTAAGCATATGATTTTTTGCACAAAAGGGGCTTGAGGATGGCTTTTGGGTTTTGAAGTGGTTGCTGATCTGGAAGAGGGTTTGGAACTTGAGTTTGGTTTTGGAGGTTGCTAAGCCAAAGTTTGTGCAACAACGAGTTTGGGTTTTTGTGTTTTAAGGTTGTTAACTCAAAATGGGTTTGGGCAACAAAGGTTTGAAATTTGTTTTGTGGCTGTTGACCTCAAAGGGGTTAAGATTTGGGTTTTCTTTTGTGGTTGCTGACCCGAAAGGGATTTAGACAACAAAGATGTGATGTTTCTTTTGTGGTTGTTTACCCGAAAGGGATTTGGGCAACACGATTTTGGTTAATTTTTTTTCCTCTTCCTCTTTTTTGAGCGAGTGCTTGCTTCTCCCTTTTAAACTGCGGTGGGAAGTGATTTTCTAATGGAGGATGACCACGATGCAAGTTCATGATGATTGATGATAAAATTTTTCTTTTTTTTTTTCACCTTACCAGTCCCAACGCCCTTTCAGATTTTTGCCGAAGCTGGCCGTCTAGCTTTTTCCGAACCGGTTCGGATCGGTTCATTGGTCGAACTGCTATTCGTCCGATTCGTCCGATTTTTTAACATTAGATCGGACCGAGTCTAATCAAACCGATTCACAGTCAAACCGGTCCGACCGACCGATTCGATTCTGATAACACTAGTAAAATATATGTTTATGTTTATAAATTTATCTTGACGTTTCTCCAACGTTATGCTTCGGTCATGAAAGAGAGGGAGAGGTTGACCGATCATATGGTATTTTATTATAGCAGTGGTGTGTACGTTGGATCGACTTGCTACACACCTAGTCGTGAAGCAAATATTACTCCACCCTTAAAACCTTTTCTATTATATATATTGATATCACATTCCTTATTTGTTATATGTAATAATATTTCAATTATTGATCTTCGTAGGTGCGCTCCACGAAGAAGACTATCCACGGACCCAATCTCAAATTGCATTGGAAAGTTTATTTAAAAGAGAGAGAGAGATAAATACAGAGAGAAAGGAAAGAACAGATAGTTTGCGGACCCTGTAACTCGTTTTTTTTCCCCTTGGAAGGGTCTAAAAGACACCTGAAAACTGAAACTATGAGAATCCAGAACAGCTGTCCATTCAAGAGATAAATTGAATGGACACATTGTAGAATACAATATAACACTATATAAATACATACAATAATATAAAAAAGAAGATACAGGCAAATTGTAGAATACAATGGATTTTTGAGATATTTATGTAAATATTTCTTTCTTATACACTTGTCTAGACACAGCAATAGCTTAACGCCTTCCTTCTTTTCTATGTTTTGGGAGAGTCCAATTGGTATTATTCTTCGACATGATATGATCAGCACCAGAAAGGTTCATTGGATGCTGAACAAAGTGGTGAGTGTGGAGGGTATATAATGGAGAACCCTCGGGGGCAGGTTAGAGTCCCCTGATCAACAGGGAAGCATACAGAGCAATCGGAGAAAGCTAGTTGTTACGGTATTTACGTATGCATGAGTCTTATCTCTTGCATGATAAATAGGATTGGGGGCACCGGGTTTCCATATTCTCCGTACGTGTATCCTTATCAGATTTTTTTTTCCCCTGCCACATAGCCATGAGCTTGGCAATGCAAATTTTCTTTCCCCAAGGATTGCATTTAGGGGTTTGATTCGTGAACAAGTGAAGTCCCGGGATGGAGTTACAGTGCACTGAAGGCCAGGTTTCGCATTATTATGTAGGTGATGTCTCCCAATGCCGAGTCACGTCAGCAAGCTAGCAGCAGCTTCCACGTGCAGTTTTGTTTATATATATATATAGTGACAGGTTTCTCCCTTTTACGGTGTTTTACATATAATAGAGAATAATATCGGCCTTTTTGAATCATGACAGCCAGCTGCCGGCACGCGGGTGGGCAGTGGTTGGTGGAGGCCTTTGGTTGCCCTGGACTCTGGGTTTTTACAAATGATTCTTCCGCTTCGTTATTCTTTTTTTTTCCATGATCCTTTCGTTAACCCACGTCAAGTGAGATCCAAGCCACACCCACGTCAAGTGAGATCCAAAGCCATGGACGGCTCAAATCCAAACCCCAGAGCTCTCTTTAGTTTCGGGTTAATTAGAGCTAACCCATTTCCTAATCCACCTCGTGAGGTGGGTTAATTAGAGCTAACCCAGTGCCATTAATGCCTTCTCTCTCTCCCTCTCCTATTTCTTCATGTTTAACAGTAAATAAGTCAATATAAGAAAGTTTGGATTCAATACATGGCCAAAGCCTATGACAGAATAGAGTGGGATTTCATCATAGCAGTTATGAGGAAGTTTGGATTCAGCACCAGGTTCACTTCATATATTGGTATGCTTTTGTCCAATTGCTAGTTTTCTGTAAATTTCAATGGTGTAATGTCTGGGTTCTTTAAGTCCAACAAAGGCATCAGGCAAGGGGACACAATTGCTCCCTATTTGTTGATTATTGCTTCTAAGGTTCTCAGTAGGGGCCTTTCTACCTTATTTCATTCTGGGGCCCTGAGAGGTTACAATGGGCCCAGACAGTCTATGCAGGTCTCTCACCTCTTGTATGCTGATGACACCCTAGTCTTTTTGAATGCAAGTAGGCAAAACATTGTGGTCTTTTAACAGTTTATTAGCAGCTATGAGGAATGCTCGGGGCAGAAAGTGAATCCCAATAAAAGTAGTTTCATTTTGTCTGCTAAAGCCCGTTTGGCTCTTAGACAGTCCATTCATGTTCTTACTGGTTACAAGCATCAGGCTGCTAGCATTTGCTATCTTGGAATCCCGGTTAAGAAAGGCAGATATATCTGTTCAGACTTAAAATTTCTGATAGATAGGGTGCCGCTCAAGCTGGAAGGTTGACAGTCAAAGATCCTATCCCAAGCTGGCAAAGCTGTCCTGATTGACTCTGTTCTCTATACTATGCCAATTTACCTTGATTCGACCTATTTCATACCGAAGAAGGTTATCAATATCATTGACCGTTTGTGTGCCAATTTTTTTTGGCAAGGAGATGATGGCACCGATCGCCGGCATTGGGTTGCTTGGTCAGCAATTCAGAGGCCTCGGCTTGAGGGGGGTCTGGACATTAGGGATTTATAGTGGGTTCAGGTTTCCCTGGCAGTTAAAACCCTATGGAATTTTGTTCATGGGTCTTCACTCTGGTCTATGTATGCCCGGTAAAGATTCATAAAATCACATCTTGTAGATTGTGTCAAACCTTTTCCAGTAGGTATGCCTTTGGCAGTATTCAGGCAGGCGAAGGAAGTGTTAATATCCAATAGCAGGTGGATAGTTGGGAATAGGGCTGGCATTGATTTTCTGAGGGATAATTGGACAGGGAATGGTACTGCAATTAGTGTTGCTCCAGCAAGCAGCAATGGGGTAAATGGTTACCCTATGCCTTCGATTAGAGAGGTCATCCAGGATCCTCAGCATGTAGCCCGGGGCTTCCTCAGTAATGATTTTCACCTCCCCAATCTTCAACTTAGCAATGAGGCCGATGTCTGTGTGTAGACTGGAACCTTGAAAGGCATCTTCTCTATCAAGTCTGCTTGTAATTTGCTCCGACCCAAGGGTACTATGAGGCCTTCCTGGGCAAAGTTGTGGCACCCTACCATTGCTCTGAGGGCCGCCCTCTTTGTTTGGAAGCTTATCCATTGTGTTGTGTTGGTTGACAGTAGGGTGGTTGATTGTGGGATTCAAGTGGTCTCCAAGTGCAACTGCTGCTCCTCCCGAGCCCGAGAAGACCTTAATCATCTTTTTATCACTGGTGAGCTAGCTCTCAAGCTGTGGGGCTGGGTGTATCCCCTAATAAGTAACAAGGTCTGCCTTAGTGATTAGATCACTACCTGCTGCTGGAATCTATTGACAGCAACCAACGTGCACTCTGCTTTTAGTTTTGTTGGGCTGTATGCAGTAGTTTTG
>JANBPO010002840.1:0-10991 GCA_024336825.1 Amorphophallus titanum
CTCCCTATGGGCTTCATGATTGGGTTGAGGATTGGGATCCATGGGGGGAACCGAAGAAGACGGATCGGGCCGGTACACGACTCCACTACGGGTGGACATGCAAGGGAGAGACGGAATGATGGGTGGACACACAATGCAAGGTCCTAGGACCTAGGCTTGATAGAGACAAGTCTAAATTTGCACTGATAACACTTGATGTGACACAACCTCGGACCTATCTTGCAAGCACAATTCACAACCCGATCGGACCAATAGTAGCGGCAACTCACTCGACGCTCAACCAAAAACCCGGGGTGACTCAGCGATGCCGAGTGGAGGTTGTGAGGGCTGGTACCTTGCTGGTAGAGGGCCAGCAACACCAGAGGATCTCCCCAAATGACACTGCAAGTCCGATTCTAGAGGCCGACCTGGCGCCGAGGGCACAGGTAATCACTCACTCCCACGGTGGTCACTCAGAATTCTGGGACTTGCGAGATCAGGCACTCTCTCACCGGCCAGCGGAGACTAGAGCTAAGATTGGATGAAAAGCACAAAAGAAAGATCAAGGTGGGAGCACTTACTCGACCGGTTTGAAGAAATCGATCCCGTTTGGAGACAAGGGCGAGAGGGGAAGCGTGGGTTCCCCACATGCCGCACTGGTGTCGCTTGAACCTGCTCAAGATCTTACATCACTACACCTCTCGCAGGAGCGGGAATCTTGGGGTGGGGGTTAATCTCTTACGACCAAAACTACCTCCGCACAGGGAGGGGCCTTTAGCCGGCCAAGCGGGGAGGGGAAGAAGAACACAAAGAGTTACAATGAACACCAGCGTCGATTCAGTCCTCTCTCAGGAACAGATGATAGATAGTCGTTACGGGAAGTGTTGTGGTTTCTCCTGAACTCCTTTGTTAGCAGGACCAGTGCCCAAATCTTCTATGTTGGCCCAGGAGGATGCTTGAATTTTGGCAGGAACTTTGGAAGCCTGCGCTGGTTGGGGTGGGACTGGAAGCAGAGGCTCTGTTCTCTAGTTCTGACTATCTAAGCACTGTAGTATCAAGAAGATGAAGCTGCCACGAGCTGTCCTGAACCTCAAATTGAGCGTGGTCAATGGCGTTGGAACCGTTGACGAGTCACCTTCGAAACGTGATCCACAAGGGTGACATCTGATGCCGGAGTAGGTCGCAGCAGCCCAAATAGTGATATGGTGTAAGTTTAGTCCTAGGGAAGACAGAACTGCACACCCTAGGTAGAAAATGGAGAAGAATTCGCTCGGGTTTCCGAATGGAGTTCTGCTTCTTGGAGGAAGAGGGAGACTCATAGTTGAAGGTCCCGGTCGAACCCTGCCTTTAGATCTTCAGGTGAGCAGGCATGGCAGCTTCTGCAAACTACCTTTGGATGCCGATCAGAACCCTTCTGTGTAGTCGGAGTAGATTGCTTGCCTCGGACAGTCATGAACTCAGAATGAGACAAGACGACTGCCGTTGCGAAGAAGACTCACAGATGCTTCCTCTGGTACCTCTTGAGCCTTAAGAAACACCCGGATGAAGTCACAGTTGCCTCTGCAAGCTGCTGGTTCACTGCTACCTGTGACCCAGAACTACAGGTTGAAGAGCGGAGGTGGGGAATGAGGTAAATGGGATGGGAATAGGGGTAGATATGTGTGGGGGAGACTCCTGGCTGTGAGGGGGTCTAGGAGGGGGTGTTCTAAGGTGTGGAAGGGGGAGCACGAGGCTTTGAAATTTCTTAGTTCTCAGAAGGGGTTAAACCCTAGGTATGGTCGATGGGTAGAATTCCTCCAGTCCTTCACCTTTGTCCTAAGACATAAGGCTGGAAGTGAAAATAAAGTGTCTGACGTATTGAGTCGAAAGGTCTCCCTTCTTTCTACTGTTCAGGTAGAGGTCACTGGATTTTACCGCATGAAGGAACTCTATGGAGAGTGTCCAGATTTTGGCCCTACCTACTCTGCCTTGACTGCTGGATCCTCGACTGCATTTGTTGACTATCTACTCCAAGATGGTTTCCTTTTTCGAGGACAGCAACTCTGTGTCCCGAAGACTTCTGTACGGGACTTTCTGATTTGGGAAATACATGCTAGAGGTCTTGCTGGTCACTTTGGACGAAACAAGACCATCCATTCTGTGGAGGAGCATTTCTATTGGCCTGGCTTGAAGAAAGATGTGGCCAAAATTGTAGCCCAGTGTCGAACATGCACTATGGCCAAACAAGTCAAACAAAACACTAGTCTCTACACTCCTCTCCCCATTCCTGATCGACCATGGGTTGACGTGAGCATGGATTTTATCCTTGGTTTACCTCGCACTGCTCACAAACATGACTCCATCTTTGTTGTAGTTGATCGGTTCTCTAAGATGGCCGATTTCATTACATGCTCCAAAACATCTGATGCATCCAGAGTAGCCCGTCTGTTCTTTGATGAAGTCGTTCGTCTGCATGGTCTCCCCCAAACCATAGTGTCTGACCGAGATGTCCGGTTCACTAGTTATTTTTAGAAGATACTTTGGCACCTAGTTGGCACTAAACTTAATTTCTCCACTGCCTATCACCTAACAGATGGGCAAACAGAGGTCGTCAATAGGAGTTTAGGGAACCTTTGGAGGTGTCTTGTAGGGGAACATTCTGGCACCTGGGATCTTCTCTTTCCCAAAGCTGAATCTGCATATAACAGCTCTGTCAATAGGTCCATAGGTATGAGTCTATTTGAGATCGTGCATGGATACAAACCTAGGAAACCTGTGGATCTCATTCCCCTTCCTCTTGAGTCTAGAACGTCCAAATCAGCTGAAGAGTTTGCACAGCATGTCAAGAGTCTACATGAGTCGATTAGCAAGTAAATCCACCTCAGTAATGAGACTTATAAAAGATTGGCTGATTCGCATAGGCGTCACCACGAATTTCAAGAAGGTGACTTGGTCATGATACGGGTTTGACCCGAACGACTCCCCTCAGGAACCGTTAAGAAGTTGCAAGCCCGTAGTGATGGTCCCTTCCCAATCCTGCGGAAGATTGGCTCCCATACTTATGTTGTGGAATTACCTCCCAAAAATGGGATTAGCTCTACATTTAATGTGACAGACCTAGTGGCCTACAAGGAACCCACAGCGATTCCTAGTGACCCTTTCGAGCTTTCTCCTCCCATTGAGAGTGAGCCCACCCCTGTGCGTCCTACAGCCTTGAGAGCACCGCGCGAGCAAATTGAGAGGATACTAGATGAGCAGGTGACCACTACACGGAGCAGGGTGTACCAGCGCTACCTTGTCCGCTGGCGGGACCGACCTCCTTCTGATGATTCCTGGATCAGCCGGGAAGACCTCCAGCGCCTCGATCCAGATTTGCTGGAGCACTACCACAGCAGTGCCCCCCCTTACTCGACGGAGTCGAGTTCCAGCCGCCCCGGGAGGGTTGGTGGGGCCAAGACTTCAGGATGGATATCACTGATAGGGGCAACTCACGGATCATGGGAGACATCCACTTTAAGGTGGAGTAGTGCCTGGAGCCAAGAAGAAGCTGAGGTGGAGAAGAAGAGAAAAGAAAAGGAAAAGGAGCAAGAGAGGAAGAACATGTAAGTAATAGAATGAATTGAATTGAATAACTTATGTGGGCTTACCTCTCTCAATGGGTTGGAGCTTAGATGCCGCGGGATCGCAGTCAGCCGCTGGAGCACTCCATGCTCTTTTATAGCCGGTTTCGGTCCTTCGTAGATCGCCTCTCCCATGGAGCTACCTTCAATAGCCCTTTTCATGATGATTGAATAAAGATAACAAGAGTTTGAGGATTAGAGAGAGGGCTGATGTGTAAGTGATGAATTTGGGATCCCTTCTTCTTTATAGATCTTGGTTAGAGGCCTAAACCCACTAGAATTGAGTTAGGATGACTCTAGATCGGGTAGGATAGAGTTTGAGTTGGTTTAGAGTTCCCCTCCCTCGAATTAGGACTCTTCAAGAGAGTCCCAATTTGCCAGGGTGTCCCATTGGGTGGTCTATCGATAGACCGCTCGGAGAGTAGCACGGTCTGATTATGACAATTCAGAGCCTTCTACACAGTTCGATCAATTATCTTTTCAACGGTCTTCAGAAGGCCGCTCTTACATCTGCACAGTCAACAATGAACTGTTCATCTCCCTCTTTTGGTCCCTTCAGCGGTCCTTTATGGACCGTGTAGAGCTTGGAGCGGCCGCCAGTATGATCGCTCATCTCTCTGCTCTCAGTCGGTACGTCTCTCTCCTCTCCGCTCTCTCGGGTCTCTCTGCTCTCAGTCGGTATGTCTCTCTCCTCTCCGCTCTCCCAGGCCTCTCTGCTCTTAGTTGGTACGTCTCTCTCCTCTCCACTCTCCCGAGTCTCTCTGTTCTCAGTCGGTACGCCACGCTCTCCCCCTTTGTCTCTTCCTCATTGCGTCCACGCACTGTTACAGTGCGTCGACGCATCAACACTGCCTCGTCTCCTTCGCCGGCACGCCCTTCCCTTTCGCCTCTCTCATTGCGTCAACGCACTGACATAGTGCGTCGACGCATCAACGTCGTCTTGCCCCTTCGCCGGCACGCTCGTCGCCTTCATCTCTCACACTGCGTCGAAGCATTGTTGCAGCGCGTCGACGCATCAGCATCCCCCTTGGCCTCCTTCGCCGGCACGATCGTCGCCTCCGTCTCTCGCACTGCGTCGACGCACTGCCGCACTGCGTCGACGCATCACCCGCGTCTCCCTTCCTTCGCCGGTACACTCCCCCTCCATCGTCTCACCCTGCGTCTCTCCCTCTTCTTCTCCCTGCGCCGACGCACTGCCGCACTGCGTCGACGCATCACCCACCGTCTCACCACCCCATCGTCTATCCCCTCACCGTCTCACTGTCTTCTCTTCACCGGCACACTATAAACGTGACATATGACGATGTTAATAATGGTAATAAAGACCCCAAAAAAAAGGGATAATAAAGGGAGCAAAGGGATAAATAAATAAGTAATGATAATGATAATAAGGGGGGAATAATAAAAGGAATAAATAAATAAGTAAATAATCAATGATAATAATAACGAAAGGGAGGAAATAAAAAAATAATAATAAACAAAAAATATATGGCAACCCCATGGCAAAAAATATAAAAAATAACAATAACAATAAATCACCACCATAGCTCTTTGGTAAGTAGCTCCAGCGTTTTCCTACAGGTGTTACAGTCCCTCCCCCCTAAAAGAAATTTCATCTCCGAAATTAGATGAAAGGACAAGGAGGAAACTGACAACACAACACACCCTACCGACAAAAAAAGTCACTAAACGAAATAGAAACAGATACCTTGGAAATAGAAGGCTGACTTTTCGTGTGGCATAAGATAGACTCGCTTGAGACGGTAGTCAACCACGGCGCCATAAAGTTCCAGCCAATCCATGCCTAGAATCGCGTCGTACTCGGCCAACTGTAATTAGTAAAGCCTCGCTGGCAGTTTCCGGCCACTGACGAGAACCGGAGAATTTTTCAGGCACAGAGAAGTGGACATGTAATCGCCTGGCGGCAACTCCACAAGCATCTCACAGGAAACTTCATTCATCGGCTCTTCGACACGAGCAATAAAATCCTCAAAGACAAAAAAATTGATCGCACCCAAATCGAAAAGAACATGCGCTGAACGACCATAAATCGAAATCGTACCTTTGACTAGATTTGATGCCAACGCCTCCGCACGAGTGATGTGAGTAACCCTGGCTCTCGGTGGATGGCTAGCTACAGACGACTATTGGGAAGGAGCGGGAACTAGTAGATAGAACGGTTGAGGTTGAGGTGGCAAAGGGAGACGAAGCTGCGGCTGCTGTCGCTGGGAAGTCTGCGAGAACTGCACCATCTGCAGCCTCAACGGACAGTTTCGGGAGATGTGCCCTGCCTGATCGCAGTGATAGCAGACAATCGACAGAGAACACGGCACGCCCAGGTGGCTGCCACCACACTTGGAACACAACCTCGACTGAGAAGCAGAAAAATCCTGGCGTGGTTTAGCAGAAGAAATGGATTGCTGACTCGGATCAGAAATCACCGACTGATCAAACTTCTTTTTCTTGGACTTCTTATAACAGAATCCCTTGCCTTGGAATTGCAGGAAGGAAGTACCACTGGTAGCAGAGAAAGCAGGAAGAGATCTTGGAATAGATGATTGGTGGGGCGACTGATGCTGCACTGTCGGCTGAACTATCCCAGTCTGAGGAAGTCCCCAGGTCCTTGCTAACTCTAACTCTAGGGCAATGGCTGCGTGGTACATAGAATCTAACTCAGCTACACGGGTAGCAAACAACGGCAAGCTCAACTCTGCTTTTAGTCCGCATAGAAGCTACTAAGTCCTCACGGTCTCATCAGCAAAAATGTGGGGCGCATATCGACCCAACTCAATGAACTTGTCTCGATATTGCAGCACTGACATCTCGCCATGTGTCAGCTCTAGAAACTGGTACATCTTGGTTAACTTCAAGCAGCCTGGAGTATAGGCACATTCGAATGCAGCAACAAATTCTGCCCATGTGATCTATCGAAGCGGACAGGAATGGAAGGCGACCTCCCAATCCGTGGTCCACCACGTGCGTGCAGTACCTTGAAGCTGACAATAAGCCAACATAACCCTTTCTTCCTCGGCACACTCCATGGATTGGAAGACGCGTTCAGTGGCATCCAACCACTCCCTCACTGCCTCTGGGTCTGATTGGCCCTCGAACGTCAGTGGATGGAATAGCAGAAATTCTTTCAGCGCTCATCCACGACCACCGGGCAACTCCATAGGTGGATTAGGAACAGATGCAGCCTGGGTGGGAACCAGTACAGCAAGAGCAGGAGAACCACTAGCCTCATCCCGAGGAACTGAGGCTCTTCACCTACGAGGTGGCATCTTAAATCTAGGAAAACGTGACAACAGAAAACACATCAGCAATCGCAAGAAATACACTAAGCCAGCAACAGATGACTCAATGGGACTTGCTCTAGACCAATGCAAATTTTAGTTTTTGATACAATTCCCCAACGCCGCTCTGATACCATCTGTAATGACCCAGAGTTCAGGGTACCGATAACCCGATATAAATATCGGGCTACAGCTACCAAGGACTGGGGACGCCACCCAAGAGGCTGATAAGGCCCCCGAAGGGTTAGTGGGGTTTGTCGAGGGATTGCATTAGAAATTAGAATTCACAGGCACGCAGTATTAATTTTAGCAATAATTGATCGAATAATGTGAAAGTAATTAAAATATTAAAGTGGTATTTACATACACTAGTCTAGATTTACAACAATAACTAAGAATGTACAAGTCCCACAGCAGAAAGAAAAGATAGGACTACAACTATACGGGGCATACCCTGGATAAAAACACAAAAAGACAAACTGACAGCTGGCACTCTATGCACAGTCTCCGAAACCACAAGAACCACTGGCGGACGGCTGGGACGGCTCACCTGCAAGAAGGAAGGGTGAGTCACAGCCAGGCTCAATAGGGGTCATGCGGATCCCTACCACGCACTAAACAAGTAGGCAGACGAATTAAAATGTAATTAGAGCATGCATTTAAACAATTAAACAGGCAGATGCACTAATTCAACATGCTACTAGACTAGAACAGGAAAGTCTATCTAGGCAAGTAAAACAGCTAACAGGAAGCCAATGTAAATGAATAAATAACAAAAGCAGCAGCTAGCAACAAGAACTAGCCGTAAAAACTAAATCTACCAACAGAATAAACTCAACTATTCTAGTGACAGGAGAAAGAACATGAAAAAATCCACTAGAAGAGAGAGACCAGATGCGCCCCCTGACGGCTTACACTGCATCTCAGGTAACTTGCCAGTTTGGGCCACGACAAGCAAGAGGCATAATTGAACCGTACCAACCGAGAACTAGTCAGAGTGACACTCGTCAGTGTCAGCTCTCGCCTCTAACCACGTGTGCACACACCGACCCCTGCCTAGGGCCAGGCCTCTAGCTAGATTTTCACCCCCGTAGAGCGCTACGGTACAGCCGGGGACCCACGGTACTAGCTTAAAATTATTTGATGGGACTGCCCCTCCACCTCTCCCGGGTGGGTCGACGATCCGTGAAGTCTAGGGCTACATCTAGTGGTTCCATCACATGGAAAGTCCAAGCACTCCATTGGGATTCTAGGAGCAAGCCATTAATCATAAAATAACACTAATAGAACATAGACGTAGCATGGAATACATTAAACGAGAATTAAATATGCTTTCTCAAAAATTTCCAAAACAGCAGAGTGTAACGGACCAGGGTCGGGGCGTTATGCGACTATAACGAGACTCCCCCAGGCCGTTATGCTCACCCGTACAAATGCCAAAACTCAGACATGCAGACTATAGCGCACCATTGCTGAGGCGTTATGCTCAGTATGACACGTCTCCTCATGCGCGTTATACTCACCCGAATAACCATCGAAACCACACAAATCATAACGCGCCAAGACTGGTACGTCATGAGACTATAACGCACTAGGATTGGTCCGTTAAAGTCACCCGAACGTATGAAACCCAGGAAAATCTACAGTTTTACACATCATATAACGCACTACGAGAAGGGCATTATATTGGCCATGGCGGACTTGACCTAGTCCGTCATGCCCCACAACCTACAGACCTACAGAAACGACGGTCACATAACGGTCCAAGAAAGGTCCGTTACGTAGAACATAACGCACCCTCAAGGGTCCGTTATGCATATAATGGCCTCTGAAAGGCGCGTTATATCAACTGGAAAATGAGAGGGACGAGTTTGGAATCGAACTCCCCTCCGGTCAAGCAGGATTGATGCGAAACAAAAGAAAAGGGGTAGGAGAAGTTAAATAACAACTTTTTACAACTACAGCATGCATCAAAATGTAAATACAATGGCCTTGGTGAAATTTATAAGCAATTTAGCCTAAAAATCCTAAAAATGTATCTTGCATGGAAAATGAAAAAAATGCCTATGCATGGACATTGCATGTGGTACCAAAATGATCCTAGCGAAGCAAGGAGTCTATCCCCCTACCTCGATCGCGACGATACCGTCGAAAAGCGCATAAGCGGACGACAAAGCTCCGTGACCTTCCCCGACTCGTCCCAGTCCCACGCTCCTTGAACCGTGGAATGGAAGGCACTAGCGTGATCCTCGCGATGAGCCGAATCCAATGGTACCTCCTACGCCTCGATCTGGGGTCGACAAAGCCCTGAACAAGCAAGAAGGGGGGCGGACGAGGGAGAATGAGTGAGAGAGGGGGAGAGAAACGAGGGAGAGAGGGAAATGAGTGGGGAGAGAGAGGAGGCGGTGGTGGTTTTCAGGCTGTCTCCGAGCCAGATGGACGCTGTGGTGGCTCGAGTCGTGCTCCTCGTGCGGTACCGGTGGTTCGGCGTGTCGTGCCGATCGACTGCTCGGGTGTCTGCACCAGGGGATGCTCAGTCTATGCCCTAGAAGATCTCCTCAAGAGGAAGAATCCCGACACAAGGAAAATTGGCCATTTCGCGCAGCCGACCCTCCTGCCCTTCGAGACGCTCCAGCTCAGTCGATATGGAGGCTACCTTGGCCTCGGCAATGGCCAACTCCTCAGTTTCCTTGGCCCTGGTCACCTTAGCTTCGGCAAGAGCAGACTCGGCCTTAACAAGCCAGCCCTTCAGCTCCTCTATCCTGCTTTCCAAGGCATGGATGTTGCCATGGCACTCATCAAGGGCTCTCTGATGCTGCTCTTGGTTCCCTCTTCGCACCTCTAGCGCCTGTAGATATTTGTCCCTTTGGGCATTGATGGCTATAATTTCAGTGGGGGCCTGCGTCTCTAGGAACTCGCGGTGGTTCATGTACTTCAATAATAATAAGACCCATCACGACCACTCCTCCAGCGGGCAACCCGTCATCTACAAGGCCCCGGTCAGCTGCATGACCATGGTATGTACTCCCCGATACGTGAGGGAGGGATCAGCAAACATCCTGTAAGGTCAGCAGGGTCTGGCGGACCGGCAACTCCGAAGCAGCGTGGCCGATTGAAGGCATGGCCGGCGGGTTGAATTCAACGGTGCTGTCCACTGCTGCCCATAGCCTGGTGTCCACCACGGCCAATGAGGATGGGAGAGCCGAAGCCAGGACGCTAGATCCTGCCACCTCAGAAGATAACTCCTGGCCAGCCACTGCCAGGGGAGAGGGCGAGACCACGGCAGGATCGCCCAAGGCCGCTATCATCAAGGGTTGCCCCAGTTCCACCATCAGAGTAGGGTCAGAGCCCATTGCCACTTTCTGCACCGCCAGAACTGGGACCACGGCCTCGACCGAGGAGTAGGTGACCGCTGGGACTAGGTCAGGCATTTCGGCAGGGATGCTCGTCTCCTTCTCTACCTCCCAGGTAAGATCTCGATCCATTGTCTCTTCACAGCTTGGCAGGGTGAGGGTCTTGCTCTCGGTCAGAGGAGGGGTGTCGAATGAAGCTGGACTGGATACTATCGCCGAGGAACCTATGGCCCCTCCCGCTTGTGGCTCCTCCTGGGGAATGGTGATGCTTGCCAAGATCCCCCGCATAAGCTGGGTCTCCCCCGGCATGGGGAGCTTCTGAAGAAGCGAGAGAGGGACCACGAGCTGCGAGCTGGCCCCCGATCACAGGAGAGACACCAGGGCCTCCGCGTCTGGCCCCCAGAGTGACTTCAGCCTGCCTACCGCCATGGGACTGATAGGTCCCCTCCATTTGGGGATGGCCTTGCGAGCCCTAGCGGCGCGTGCTCCCAGAAGCACTGCCTCTTCCTGAACATACAAGACAGAGTTAATCATTTACCGCTCGAGGTGAACTGCCCAAATCCTGAAGAGACAAGAGAGGATCCCCCGAGGCCCCTATGCTTACCTCGGCCACCGGAACTATGCTACTCTCTGGTGTTATCTCTCCCTCCTCGGGACGTTTGGCCGCTGGCGCATGAGCCTCCACGAGCACTTGGGAGGCATGATCCTGTTAAGTCCAAAGTAAATCAGTGGCCCTGAGAAAGCTCCAAGAAGGGGAAAGCCTATAC
>JANBPO010002841.1:0-22919 GCA_024336825.1 Amorphophallus titanum
AGCCTGCCGCTGTTCGCTACACGTGTCGCTGAGCTGGATGCCGCTTATCAAGCTGCTGTTGCTTTGGAGTTAGAGTTGGCGAGGACTCATGGTTTTGCTCAGATTGGGATGGTGTCGTCGATTGTGCCTTTTGCTCGACGGAGCTGTGCCTCCTTTTATAGGAGTGGAGGTGTGGAGCCTCGAACCCCCATCCCTCCTTTTTCTTCTCCTTCTTCTCTTTTCCCGCTTGAAACCATCACGAGGCAACCCATAGGGGGGCAAGAGGGTAGCCAGCGTGTCTTCACGAGGTTGGCCGAGGTCGGCGTCAACGGCCTGCTACTATCACGGCGTCGTCTTGAGAGCGAGACAGACACGCGGGCATTGAATGCTTCGTGTTCGAGGCGACGGGGCTTGCGTCCTCACGTCGGTCCAATGCCCAAGCCCGGGCTTTGCCCGACAGATAATTCCTCACACGAGCGTCGTTCATTGGTCCGTTGGACGGGCATTGAATGCCTTGCCAGAGAGAGGGACTTTTGTTCTTCCTCTGCGACCTGGCGAAATAGAGCACCGTAAATGGATGGGATGCTTCTTCCTGCGCCGATTCAGGTAGGCATGAGAGGCTTGCTACGCGTCGATTCCAAGGCCTGGGAGGCCCTTGTGCCGGTTCAGGTGGGAAAGGGGGCCCGCACCGTATCAAGCTTCATTGGAGCACCAATGTGCCGGTTCAAGAGGGCCCATGGGGGGCGTCGATTCTCATGTAAGGAAGGGATCATGTGCCGGTTCACTTGGGCTCAAAAAGGGGCTTTTGTGTGTCGTATCACTTGTCTTTGGTGGGCTTTTGCTTTTGTGTGCCGTGTCACTTGGCCAAGAGGGTTGTGTTGGTTCACTTTATATTTTTCCTTGCTTCCTTGACTGCGAACCGGCTCAGACGAACGCTTGACGCCCGATGTTGCCTTAGTCTTACTGACCCACTTTCAGAGTGTTTATTTTGAAGCTCCCGGGCTTCGATTTGCAATTCCGAGTGGTTTTCGACACGTGTTGAACTCGCGTCAGATTACTCAGGTAGTCAGGTTTTGTTCTGATTCTGTCTTCGGCACTGTGAATTGTGTCCTCAAGCCTGCTCCATGTACGTGGATAGTGTCTTCATCTAGTGAGCAATCACTCAAAGTGTTGTTGTCGTCATTGGGCAGTTCTTCGGCCTCTTACAGACCTTTTCGGCATAATGTGCGTCCCGATCAGGTCACTTGGGTTTTATATTGACATTGTCTTCGGCACCCTGTTTTGAGGGACCAGGGATACTTTTTCAGCTCGGGAAGCCTCCTCACCAGGTGTGTTTTCGTCCTGATCGGATGAAATGTAAGGTTTGTTCGGCCTTTCCACTTCCGCTTAGCTGTTCTCGGTTGCTAAGGCGTGCTTTCCGTGCAGTAATATTTTGGGCGTCAACAAATGCCCCCCACCCGCACGCAGGTGGCGCAAGCGAGGGACGAGCGCGCGGGCGGGGCCGCAGGTGTAAAGTTCTTCAATGTTGACCCAGAGTGGATGGCGGACAAGAAGGGGGGTTGAATTGTCTCCCAGCCGAGATGGCGGATTTTAAAAACAATCTAATCTGATCACAGTACCATTAAAATTAACTACGTTAATTACCCTAAATACAAGAGAGACTTAAATGTTCTCTCAACCTTTTCGATCTCACACGGATAATCTATGCACAGAATGATTGAGCCTCTATGACTTAAGTGAACACATGATGCATTTAAAAAGATATCACTTGATATGCAATCTTTGGGTCCCTTTAACATGCTATGCATTGGTGTAAATGAGACCACAATATGATGCAATCATGGATCGTTTGTAATGCATTCTGAGCTGTAATGCAGACTAGATATTTCAATGTGCAAATGGATACATGCTACTTACTCCTCTCCAAATGCTCTAAGAGTGAGAGTTAGGCATAACAGAATGACAAGGGAGTATGAGTAGAACATGCCAGTCATGCAGTGTTGGGTCCCTTGACCATGAAACGTATCACTTGATGGGTCCCGTGATCATGAAATGTTTGATTGCGCATGAAACTCCAAGATGACACTCAATGACCACAATACATACAGATTCAAACATATGCAATGCACTTCTACACCAAGGTGCACACACTTAAACTCCCCCTTTATTGAATGCTCATGGAAGTTAAGATAAACAATCAGCATGTTATTTGTCCACATGAGTGATGAGTTGAGATATATACAGCCATGGAAGACATCATCAAAAACAATGATCAACAATGCTAAGGAAGAAGTTCACATGGCTGTTAAATGATAGAAAGGATCAACCAACAACTCAATCAACATATCAATTTCATCAGCATGACAAATTTTTCATGGATTATATAGCTGAATCAATTGATCTCTGATACATGGCTGAGGTTCGGATCTGAGACAATGCTCACGCATAGTGAGAGTTTCGGGCAAGCTTAACTTACATTTCTGCACATCACCATTTGATATACTAGAGATCAAACAGGTGTAAGCAAGTAATCTAGCTTAGATGTTCATCTCACACCATGAGAGATATTTCAGTAGTTCAGGGAGACAACTTCAACTTGTAGGATTTATTGACAACAAGATAACTTTTTAATGCAATGACTATAATGCAAGCCTATCATGCAATGATTGAACACATAAAGTTTATTTACATACTTGTGCCTTGAGCATTTATTTGGTGGTTGAGCATTGCTCAGCTCCAAGGCACCCTGCACCCAAAATTCTCATTTTGAGTTTGTAGGTACCCAAGCTTGCTTGGGTCTTGGTTGGTTAGCAGCACTTCTAGCAAATGACTTTCTATTCTTTGCTGCCTTCTGGTCATCCACTGTCATCGAAGGATAGTGATTGGATGTATGTCTATATTCACCACAATAGAAGCAACGCACAAGGAATTTATCATTCTTTCTGTGTGTAGGTGCATTGAGCCTTTGTGAATGAGCATGGATACTACCATGTTGATCATGAGGATGAGTCATACCTTTCATACGCCAACAGTCTTTGACTATGTGGTCAATTTTGCCATAATGGTGGCAGCAAGGAGGAGAATATCTTCTGACAGCCCTTGAATGTGTCGACCTGTTCAGATGGGTGTGTCGACGTGCAGGGTCATACCTGGGCTTTTGAGCATGAGTGTGCATAAGATGCTTTCTCCCAGTAGTGACCTTCCCTTGGGCATAGCCTTCTGCATTGTATCTTTTGCTCTTACCTGCTCTTAGTTCATCATTCCTCAATATAAAGTAATTATGCACAATATGTCCATGCTTACCATAATAAAAATAATAGACATTCATTTTATGAGTTGCATGGTATTTAGCATGAGAATTTCTAGCATGCAAGTGAGGGTCAACAACATTATTTTTCTATTTATGCCAGGGAGACTTCTTTTTCTAATCTTGGGTGGCGCCCCCAGTTCTTGGTGGCGGTAATTCGATACTTGTATCGGGTTATCGGTACCCTGAGCTCTGGGACATTACAGTTGGTATCAGAGCATGGTTGGGGAAACGTGTAAAGAATTGAAATTACATGCGCCTGTCCAGAACAAGTCCACTCGTGTTGTCTGTTGCTGGCTTAGGACGTTTTCCATGGTTGCTAATGTATTTTCTCCATTGTTATATGTTTTAGATGCCGCCCCGTAAACGAAGAGCTCATGTTCCCCTGGAAGAGAGTGGCAGTATTCCGCCTCCAGTCGTGCCTGCTCCACCGATCACGCCAGTTCCTGTTCTTGTTGTGCCAGCTCCGCATGATGACTTACCTGGTGGCCGTGGTAAAGCACTTAAGGAATTTCTGCTGTTCCACCCGCCGACGTATGAAGGTCAGTCAGATCCGGATGCTGCCAGAATTTGGATCGAGGTGACCGAGCGCGTGTTTCGATCGATGGAATGTGCGGAGGATGAGAAGGTTATGCTTGCTACTTTTCAGCTTCAGGGTGCAGCATTGATGTGGTGGAATTTAGAATGGGAAGTCACTTTTCATTCTCGACCACTTCGTCAGATCACCTGGACAGAGTTCGTGACTACCTTTGAGCATACCTATAGTCCGACCTGTCTTCGCATGAATAAGATGCATCAGTTTCTGGATCTGGTGCAGGGTGAGATGACAGTGTTGCAATATCAGAACAAGTTCGTGGAATTGGGTCGGTATGCGCCGCATATTGTCGCTGATGAAGCCTTAAAGATCGAGCAATTTCTCCGAGGTCTGCGAGCCGAGTTGAGGGTGCCGCTTCTTGCTACCCATGTCAGCGTTATGGATGATGCTTATCAGGTAGCAGTTGCGATTGAACTCGATTTGGCGAGGTCTGCAGGGTTTTCTCGGGCTAGTGCTGCTCAGCCGGTTGTGCCATTTCAGCAGTCTTATCAGCCGTCAGCACCTGGTGTCCTGTCAGTTGTGGCTACTTCTGGTGGTCCTTTGAGGCAGATGTTTCAAAAATCTAAAAAGCATTTTCATCGTCAAGCATCTTCAGGTTTTGTACCGCAGCTGTCTGTGTCTTCCGAGTCGGTGTAGCAGTCTGTTCCTCCATTTCAGCAGCGCTGAGAGTTTCAAGTAAGTCAGCTGCGACCGTGTCCGAGGTGTAGTGGTAGCCATCCTGGTGTTCCTTGTTCTCTGCTAGTGGTTTACTATCGCTGTGATCAGTCGGGTCACGTTGTTCGAGATTGCCCGATGAAGTCAGTTCCAGTGCAGTTCTCGCAGGTCACCCAGCCGCAGCAGTCGCAGTTTCACCTTCCTACACCACCTCAGCCTCAGCCTTCGTTTTTGCAAGTTCCTACCGCTTCCCAGCAATCTTTTGCAGCTTCTAGTCGGAAACTGAGGAGCTGGATCACGCATATCACTCGTGCAAAAGTAATTGCATCTAATCTTGTAGAAGGTACGGTTTTGATTTTTGGTCATCTTGCTCGTGTGTTGTTCCATTCAGGTGCCACTCATTCATTTATTTCCGAGGATTTCCTTGCTCATCTCGAGGAGCCGGTGTCCGAGTCACCTTGTGATCTACTTGTTGAGTTGCCCACCGGAGATTTCATGTCCACTCTATTTTGCCTAGAAGATTCTCCTGTGATCGTGAGTGACCGACAGTTGCCAGCAAAGTTCTATGCGCTGCAGTCCAACACCACAGGCTGGTCAACTAGCCCCTGCCACTCCAGCCGCACAATGGCGACCCTGGCAAGAGCTAGAGTCTCTACCCTTTTCCAAGGAAGACACTGCAAGACTCCTTCGAGTCCTTCTCGGTCGAGAAGACATCCTGGTAGGTGAGACCAGGACGGACTCTTCCAGCCCTTCTCGTCTCCCCCCTATTCTACTTCTGTCTTCGACACTCGAGGATAGAAAGGGGAAGCAAAAGTTGAGCAAGACCTTGGCTCTACCAAACCAGGTTCTCCCTACAGCTCCAGGTCGGGCCCGCCATCACAAAGGCCCTCCAGCGCGCAAGATCAAGACAGCCACCGGGGGAAACAAGGCCCCCATACATCATCAGGTGTCGTCTGACCCTGTTCTCAGCCAGACCACAGGGGTCCGGTCGTGAAGCAAGATGTTGGTCACACTCCTCAGGCCCCTCCTCAGTAGAAATCTCAGCCACCGCGGCTAAGGCATCAAACCGCGCACATGTCTTCGGACACCGGCACCAATAAACCAATTCAACAGGGGAAGCCTTGCCCCCCACCACGGCTAAGGCATCAAACTGTGCATACGTCCTCGGACACCAGTACAAGTCAACCGGATCCTGGTAAGCTCCCACACTAACCGCGGCAAAGGCAACAAGTCGCGTCCACGTCTTCGGACGCCAGTCCCAGCATCCCTGCTTACCAGGAACTACCACCCGAAGTCATCGAGCAAGTGATCAATGCTACCTTCCAACTACAACAATCGGAAGGTGCTTGGATTGAGATCCGAGCAGAGAAGAGTCACTGACCTCGCCCTACCAACTCATTGACTCGACGATATCCCCGTGCGGACCTGTCAACTCCAGTCCCAGTGCCTCCTCCTCCTACTCCCCTGGAGATGGCCATTGCCAAAAAATAGGAGAGGAATAGAAGAAAGAATCTCAAAAGGTGGCTCAAGAAGCAAGCCAAACAAGCGGCTGCCTTGCAGTCCCCAGCAGAGCTGATGCCTCCCCAGAGGTTACAGTGGCTCATTGACAACTTGAAGGAATACATTCCTCTTCGCCCTACCGGGCCTATCCCACTCGATAGCTACATCCCGTGGAAAGGCATGCAGAAACGAGCTCGCCTTTGGGACTGGGTCCAAGAAATGATCCAGAAGGTCAAGGAAGGCAAAACTCTCCGCGTTCCGGAAGAGCTCACCTTATTCTATAAGGACAAGGAGATTACCGTGGAACAGTTGGAACAGATGCTTCGTGGCTACATCTGCAACATGGTGGCCATCCCACCTCTAGACAATATCAACGCCTCCCGACGAGGTGAGCTGGTAGCGTCCAGAACTAGACAAAGGGCTGCGGCTCCACCCAGACCGCAACCAGCTCTAGAGTACACCGGCCGTGGCCGAGGTCGTGGTCGTGGACGTAGCAGAGGTCATGGCAGAGCCCCTGAGCCACCTCTTCACCCCACTCCCTTCGATCCCGAATGGGTTATCCTCCTCCGAGGAGAACAACCTGCCCCGATCCCACCAGTGGAGATTCGGGGGCAACCCAGCATCTTCGACCCAGCTGGCGGAGAGGGGACTGTTGCTAGCATTCCAGTTCCAACACCAGCTCTGGCCTGCCTTACAGAACAAGTAGGACCATCCGGCAAGGATGGACCAGCCCCTCAGCCATCTTCGGAAGAGCCGTCATTGGCCTCCCTCTTCCAAGAGTAATTATATTAGGAATTGAAATCCGCATTGGTCCAGAGCAAGTCCCTTTGAGTCGTATGTTGCTGGCTTAGGGTGTTTCTTGCAATTGCTGATGTGTTTTCTGTTGTCATGTTTCCCTAGATTCAAGATGCCACCTCGTAGGCAAAGAGCCCTAGTTCCTCAGGATGAGCCTAGTGCTTCACCTGCTCCTGCTGTACCGGTTCCTGCCCAGGCTGCACCTGTTCCTATTCCGCCTGTGGAGTTGCCCGGTAGTCATAGACGAGTGCTGAAAGAATTCTTGCTATTCCATCCACCGACGTTCGATGGTCAATCAGACCCCGAGGCAGCGAGGGAGTGGTTGGATGCCATTGAATGTGTCTTCCAATCCATGGAGTGTGTCGAGGACGAAAGGGTTATGCTGGCTTCTTATCAGCTACAAGGTACTGCATGCACGTGGTGGACCACGGAGTGGGAGGTTGCCTTCCATTCTCGTCCGCTTCGATAGATCACGTGGGTAGAGTTTGTTGCTGCATTCAAACGTTTCTATACTCTAGCCTGCCTGAAGTTAGCCAAGATGTATCAGTTTCTGGATCTGACACAAGGAGAGATGTCAGTGCACCGAGACAAGTTCATTGAGTTGGGCCGATATGCGCCCCACATCTTTGCTGATGAAGCCGTGAGGACTCAGCAGTTTTTGCGTGGAGTAAAAGCAGAGTTGAGCCTGCCATTGTTCGCTGCCAGTGTAGTTGAGTTAGATTCTGCGTACCAAGCCACCGTTGCACTAGAGTTAGAGTTGGCGAGGACTCAAGGACTTTCTCAGACTTGGATGATTCAACTGGCCGTGCAGCATCAGCTGCTCCACCAGTTGTCTGTTCCAGGAGCTTCTCTCACTTTCTCTGCTACCGGTGGTAGTTCCTTCTTGCCATCTCAGAGCAAGGGATTTCGATTTAAAAAGTCCAAGAAGAAGAAGTTCGATCAGTCGGCGTCTTCTGATCCGAGTCAGCAGTTCATTCCTTCTGTTCGACCACGTCTTGATTTTTTCGCTTCTCAGCCTAGGTTGTGTTCCAAGTGTGGTGGCAGTCATCCGGGCGTGCCGTGCTCTCTGTCGGTTGTCTGCTATCGCTACGATCAGTCAGGGCACATCTCCCGAAATTGTCCTTTGAGGCCGCAGACGGTGCAATTCTCACAGACTTCCCAGCCACAGCAGTCCCAGTTTCATCTTCCTCCGCCACCTCAACCTCAACCGTTCCACCTACCAGTTCCCGTTCCTTCTCAGTAGTCATCTACAGCTAGCCGTCCGTCGAGAGCCAGCGTTACTCACATCACTCATGCAGAGGCGTTGGCATCTAATCTGATTGAAGGTACGATTTTGATTCATGGTCGTTCAACGCATGTTCTTTTTGATTCAGGTGCGACCCATTCTTTTGTCTCCGAGGATTTTATTGCTCGTGTCGAAGAGCCTGTGAAAGAAGTTTCCTGTGACATGCTTGTGGAGTTGCCGTCTGGCGATTATATGTCCACTCCTCTGTGCCTGGAAAATTCTCTGATTCTAGTCAGTGGTCGAAAATTACCAGTGAGACTTTACACATTACAGTTGGCCGACTACGACACGATTCTATGTATAGATTAGTTGGAACTTTATGGTGTCATGGTTAACTACCATCTCAAGTGAGTCTATTTCATGCCACGCAGAAAGTCAGTCTTCTATTTCCAAGGTATCTGTTTCCAAAATAAACACCCACTTATTGAGCAAGGGGCCAAGTCAGAGCAGAGATTCTAACTTGTTTGTTTAAGTGATGTGTGTAGGAATTGGAGAGAGCAAGAAAGAGGCAGAGAACAAAGAACCAAGCATCTTATTTCATTCAAAAAGAGAGAGGATTTACATCAAGTTTCACCCTCTCTCTCTGCATTACTCGTCTCATCACTCTCTGGGCGAGAAGCTCTAGAGGGTGTAGACAAATCATGAGAAGTGGTATTCCTACCGCTATGTAGTCCCCTTTTCGTCTCCACACCCCAGCGTCGATCTGCAGGGGTAGCAAAGAAGCTACTAACACGAAAGGCACACTCTCGTGCTCTTTGGTAGCGTTCCTCACCATCCTTCAGCCACTACTCGGTGAGACCGAGACTGGTCTGGAGCTCGAATAATTGGGCCTCCAGGGCCCTCCTCTCTTCTTTCTCAGCCAATCTCTCTACCCTCTCTCTTTCCCTATCCCTTTCCTTCTCGGTCCGTTTTCTCTCCCTGTCTTCCCTTTCCAGGTGGCGGGTGATCCTCAGCTTTGTGGCATCACAAGAAGAGTCATCATCTGGACGACCTTGCAATTCCTCTAACTCTGCTATCCTGGCTTCCCCCTATGCAACACGAGCCAATGCCTCTTGCAATTCCTCCGCCTGCCATGTTTGCCATCTCAGGTATATGGTAAGGCATGAACAAAGAAAATTCTAGGATGGTACCCTCACCCGTATGGAAAGCATTCTCTCTGCCTCTGCTGCTCACTGTGTGGCACGAGCAAGTTGCTCGTGGAGTAGATCAAGTTTTGAAGTAGGGATCCATAGGCTAGAGGAAACGCCGTCTGCCCCCATTGCCGATGAGACCGTATCAAGCTGGGCACGCTGCAACACACATGAGGTGACATTAAGGGGTTAACACCAGGAACCTCAAACCATACCAAGAGCATGTGCATACACACTTATCGATGAACTTAGAGCTGCACGGGTGTCACTCAACTGTTGCTCCGTATCTACCAAGCAAGCTCGCAAGTTCGCTATCATGGTGTCACAGGCATCCTATAGCCATGGCTCATGAGTTCACAAAAAAAACATAAATAGAAAAAAACAACAACAAAAGAAATAAAAAATGTAAAAGATAAAAAAACAAATGGTGCTTTCATTTCACCTCCACAAGCCCCTCAGGCTGGAACCGCTCCACAAACATCACCCGGTAAAGGTGTGAGTAATCCTCGCTGTCTTGCACATGGGATTCCACAAGTGTGCCACCTCGTTGCCAATCCTCCTACTGTTCGGGGAAGCGCACCCGCCAATCAACACAAGTTGCTAGCCCGCGTGTTTTCTTCCTGACATGAGACGGTGTGGTCATATCCACCCATTCCTGGGCAAGCCCTAGGATCCTCATGGCCAACCATACCCGAAGTGGCTTGATTTCGTTCAAACAATGGAGCCAGAGGTCCCGTCCAAATAGGACACGGCTTGTTGTAGCCCACGATTGGTCGGCGTCAACCATGCCCGAATAAGGCCTCCAATTCACCTATGTTAGGTTGTACATATTTTCTTAGCTGGTCAAAAATAAAAAAATAAAAAAATTATAAAACAAAAAAGGAGAGAAAAATCCTACCATCGCTGCAGGAAACTCTTGCAGCTCACGTCTTAATATCATTAGTTGGTAGGATATAGGTGCTGTGCTCATGATGGGTTACCACCGTCTAGCTAATGACATCGTCACTGGTCGCCAATGTCGAGCTCTCCCCATTGGGAGATAATAATATCTCCATAGCTGCATCATCATTGGCATCAGAACAAAAACATAACAAAAAAAAGAAAGACAAAAAAGAGAAAAATATATATATTACCTGAATGAGTGGCATAAAGCCACTCACTGTCACCTCCCGGTCTGACCCTTGGGATAGACCAGCAAATAAATGTGCTAAAACGTCAGCTCCCCAGGCGTACTACCCTACCCTCTCGAGGTCTACCAGGAGCTCCAAGAAACGACAATGAATGCTGTTTCATTTTGAGCCAAGTAGTAACCTCCCCAGCAGGAAAAGGAGAAATCTTCTTAAATCCATATTTGAACTCTCCCAATTGCTGGAATCCACGCAGTACAAGACATGACATCCCCTTTTAGTCCTCTCCATGAACTTCTCTAAGGATTCATCCTCACGAGGATGAGTTTCAGTAAGCCCCAGTGCCTCCATAATGGACGTCCTAGCTACAGACCTACTCTTTCGGTCCTCCAAGTTCAACCCGAGTAGTTTTTGGGCCCCTTCCCGATAATTAGGGTAAGTGACCCCGGTTACTGCCTCGCCATCCACTCTGAGGTCCGTAATTTAGACCACATCTTCCAGGCTGGGCACCATGTATCCCCAGGACATTAGGAAGGCCCGACTCTCTGGGTCCCATCTTTCACACAGTGCTTGGATGAGGGCAAGATCGAGCTTAATCGGCTCGACTCGGAGGAAGGCTCTGAATCCCATCATGTCTATCAGGCCTTCTGGAAGTCCGGAAGACCTCGGTATACAGCCACCACCAACTCGCATGAGATGTGTGACCGCATCATGCCCTGTGCATACATAAAAATGAGAAAGGGGTGCCCTCTTGGAAGGATAAGAGAACGAGAGAGGAAGTAAAAGGTGTTCACTTAGACGCTGAGATTGGGTCTTTTCACTAAGGTGCCCTTCCATATCGAAAAACCTCATGGAGTTAACACTGGACCTGCTTCTCTTAAAGGAGTGGGAAGATTCACCCTCTAGTCCTAAGCTTAAGAAATCTTTGCTCCTCCTCCTCCTCGGAAACTTTCACTCTTCGAGTTGGCTTTCACTGTCCCTGGGGAGAATGAAAAAGGGGGTATTTATAGGATTGGAAGACGTTTGAGTCAGCAGTCGTCATTATCTCTATCGGTGACCCTTGTTATAGGGCATCTTCTTTTCAGTCTCATATGAGCGGCGAAGTGACATGTCGACTTGCTCCCTGTACAGTTAGGGGCGGTCTGATCCTTGTCAGGCACATGATTGAGATTAATAAAAAAATAGAAAAAAAGGGATGCATTTGTCAGGAGGTTTGAAATGTCACACGGAAATGGAATCAAGAGTCGTCATTGTTGTGCATCCATTGGGAGGTTTGAAATGTCGCATAGGAATGGAGCCAAAAGTCATCATTGCCAACTCCGATGGAAGATTCCCGCAGAAAAGAAAAGAATGCGTTTGTCAAGAGGTTTGAAATGTCGCATAGGAATGGAGCCAAAAGTTGCCATTGCCGACTCCGACGTGAGATTCCCGTTGAAAAGGATGGCCACAGCGAGACACGATTATCCCATTTTGGGGTGAAATCTTGTCGAACACACCACATGGGAACAACGTGGAAGAAAATATGCGTAAAGGAGAAGGAACGCGCAAAGAGCCAACAAGTAACGCGAACATGAGCCATTTTGTCCGTGAGTCTATATAAGATTCCATGTACACCATAAAGCACAGCGGTGAGTACACAAGCAACTCACTAACTCTCATCACCACCCTCCTGGCCTTTTCTCTCCTCCCTCCTAAGACGGGGATCCCTAGGAGGCCTCATGGGGCTTTGCGAGGTAGTACCAGCCTTACCCTGTGGCGCCTCACTAGCCTCGGTGACGTGACGGCATTCCCCTGTCAAAGTGACAAGGAAGCTACCCGTAGAGAAGGAGGTAGACTAGCGAAGGCATACCCTGAGCTCCCGTGACCTCTGGTGGCGCTCCTCACTCTCTTATAGCCTCTGCACCACCACCCCGAGGCTCAACCGAAGCTCCATCATCAGGGCCTCCGGTACCCTCCTCTCGCCCCAATCTCGATATTTCTCTGCCTTCCCCTGCTCTCCACTCTCTCACCCTCTCCACTCTTCCTGCACTCTGGAGAGAAACCCTCAGCATCTTGGGGCAAGTCCTCGTGTCGCCACTGTTCGTCCTCCAATTCCATTATCCGGGCATCGCGCTCTGCCACCTAAGGAACATGCTCCTCCTCAATCCGCACCGCGTGAGTCAGGGCACTCGAATCTCCATTGTCGACTAGAGCTGATCATTTCACAATGTAAAAAAAATAAAAATAAATAAATAAATAAATAAAAATAAATAAAAAATTAAACAAAAAATAACAAAATTTTAAAAAAAGGGGGGAGAGAAGCTGAAAATCATACGCATTAAGCCGTTGCCCACGTCGTCCGTTCGGCGTCGAATCGGCTTCCTCGTCGCGTCAGAGGTAGGGGGATGGACTCCTTACTTCACTAGGATCATTTCCACACCACTTGCACATCCATCCACGGCCGTTTGGCCCAATTAAAGTCCATGTTTAGTTTCGCCCTAAAATATGTTAAAAATATGCTTAATTAGTCATTGAATTGTCTATTAATTGTTCATGGGCATGGCATGTGGATGCATGGCATGGCATGTTTACAATTTTTATAGGTTTTTGTACTCAAACCCATTGATTTCCATCGACCGGGGGACGGCTCGGTCGCCAATCGTGCTCGTTCGTCGCCCAAACCGCATGACGGTCACCCCGTGATCGTCATGACTTTAACGCACTGCATCAGGCACGTTATACCCTCATTGCGGACAACTCCAGGTCCGTTATGCCCCTGAGAATGGTAGATAGGTGGTTAGTATAGCGCACCTATCCCTGACTGTTATGGTCAGGGGTTTTCTGTAGATTTTAGACGTTCGGGTGGCTTTAACGCACCCCGGGTAGACCGCCATGTCCCCTTTGACCGATTGGTTTAACCGTTGACCATTGACTAGTAAGGCGGTTAGCACGGCGGTCTAGGGTAGACACATATGCTGATATAACGCCCCTCACCCGGTGTGTTATATCAGGCATTGAACCGAGGTTTCCTGTGGATTCCTAATGTTCGGGAGACTTTAACGGACCTAGACCCATGCGTTATAAGTCTTATAACGCATGAGTCCTGGTGCGTTATGCCCCCTGGGTTTTCGACTTCAGCTCATGCGAGTATAACGGCCATGAGAGGCACGTCATACTTAGCATAACGCTCCATTCCTGGTGCGTTATGCTCTGCATTCCCGATTACACGGCATCATACATTAGGGTATAACGTACTGGGGAAGATGCGTTATACTATACATAATGCGCTATCGCAAGTGCGTTATGGGCTGCATACCTGTGCCTTGTGTTCACCTGAGCATTCGGGTGAGCATAACGGACGTAGGGGGACGCGTTATGCAGTGTATGACGCCCCTTCCCTGATCCGTTATGCGTGGTAACGGCCCTATGTTGGACCGTTATCCTTTCTGGCATTCTAAAAAGGCATATTGAGTTTCTAATGCATTTATTGGTGCACATTCGCCATGTTTAAATTATTTTATAAACCTATAGCACTATTTTAGACCCCGATAGAGTAGCTTTCTCTTTCCTTGTGATAGAGGCACTAGTCATAGCCCAGTGACCCGTGGTGTCGGCCCACCTGGGAAAGGTAGAGGGGCGATCCCGTTGATGATTTTTAAGCTAGTTACAGTGGGCCCCGCTTTACTATTGCATCCTACAGGGGGGAAATCTAGCTAGAGGCCGGGCTCTGCGAGTCAGTGTGTGCACACGTGGTTGGAGACACTTACGAGTGTCACTTCGACTAGTCCTTATTTGGTACTGTTATTGGTATGCCTCTCGCTGGTCGAGTTCAGTTTAGCTGACCGCGAGTTATACGCCTCTCATTGGTTGAGTTCAGTTGGCAAACCGCGAGTTGCCTGAGACGCAGTGTAAGCAGTCAGTGGACGCGTCTAGTCTCTTACTTCTAGTGTGTCTCTTCCTTTTCCTATCATCGGGACAGTAGCTTCTCTATTGGTGAGGTTAGCTTGACGTTGAGTTTGACGTCAGTTTTCACGTCGGGTTTCGACGTTCCTTCAACTTACTTACTTAAGCTCAAGAACTCCCTTAGGAGTTGCTATCAATAGTATTGAGAGTAAACAGATAAGAGCATGTTTGATTTATGTCAAAAGTTCTTCTTGAATTCCATTTGCAAATAATTTTCAGATGAGTCTTTTGATCAACATGCAAGTATTTTAAGAGCAATCTAGTTCAGTACATACCTTGTAACTAGAGGATATACGTTGTTTAGATGTCAATATCCCTAAGCACTTAGTGTGACTAACAGTCATGCTTCATAATGAATAAAGTTAACATTGACACCTCATGACATACCTCAACTCATTTCTTTGATGAGTGAGATGTATTTCTCAGTGTGCAAGCCATTGCTCTACCTATTTTTCAATCATTTTTCAGCAGAGTTAACTATGGCACTTCATGACACAATCCTTTGGACATGGTTTCTCAGTGACCAAAGTCATTGCTGTGACAGCTTTTGACCCTTAGACATTTCAGAAGATTTAGATGTTTAAAGACAATACTTACTACATGTTTCTCAGCCAAAGAAAGTCATGATTTCAAGGTTTTCAGTATTTATAAGGTTTTGCATGAAATACCATGAAGCATTTGGTTGAGGTTTATTAAAAAGAGATTCAGATATTTTCAAGATATACATATTCAAACGCAATGAATACATTAAGCTTAAATCAATTTGATTCTTTTTGAACGTTCATAAACCTGCATAATAGAAGATTCCTTATTGATAAGGTTTTCAAATTTATGATCAAAGTACACAGATTGAAATCTTCTTGATTCTCAGGTAAAGAAGTTAAGGAACAACTAATTCTCAATAGAGGTAGCAGCAACAACATGCATAAAATGGGTGAGGCACTAGAAGTTCATGCATGTAGCCAAGGTGACAGAGATTTTCAAAACGATGTGCATCAATAGATATTCATCAAGTGTGAGACCGACTTGAAAACTTTAAGCTGAGAACATGACAGGTGTGTTGAAGGTTCAACATATGATTAATATGACTAGCTCATCAAAAAATCAGTAGAATATCAAGTGAAGCTCCCCCTCAGCAAATGCAAGATCCATACAAAAGATTTCAGATTCAAGAAAATGTTGAGCCCAAGTGAATTTTAGAACAGATGGAGGCAGATGAGACCAGCTGATAGTGTAGATTACTGAAAGAGCAAAAATAACAGAATGGGCAAGATGATGGCTATTCAGTGAAAATTTTAGTTGACTAAAATGAGCAGATTTGGTCGACCGATCTAGACAGTGATGGAATAAAAGCATAGAGCATATGTATAGCCATGCTATTCAAAAAATTTGATTTATATGTTTCCCCTGTCTATATGTAATGAATCAATCTTTTTTTTAGAATTTTCAATTGAAATGATATGCAATTAACCAAATGTATGCATAGGCATTGACTCCCCCTAACTAAAGGCATTAAACCATCATATATGACATGAAGACCATGCAGGGGACAGATTGATACCAATGAGCGCATATGAATATGCATGAGACACAAAATTGCCCTGATTAACTCCCCCTATCTATATGCATTGCATAACTTCTCTGAATGCAGCAAACACAATGAACATTGTGCAGGGAGATTAATGAATTATGCTCATTAACAATTAGACTACTGTTGTGTATGTGATTTTGATGATTACAAAATGCTAATGCTAATGCTAATGTTATGTGATTGTTGTGTATGTGACTTATCAACCCTGAGCTAGAGCCACTTCACCACTTGGTGGAGAGGAATCTCGCGCCCTCATCTCCTTCCCTTTCTCCCTCACACTAGAGCTCTACTACAGTCGCTGACTTAAGCATCAGAGGGTTTTCCCTAGGGATTCATCCCTGGGCACCTCTGATCTATTTCCCCTTCTTGTAGTTCTACCACTCGTGGACATCATCCTCAACTCGAGCACTGCAGAAGATAACCCCTGTTCATCTAGCGCCATCTGTGGGAACGAACAAAGAGCCAGCATGGTGCGAAGGAGTTCTAGCAAGAGGATCATCGGTGATAAAGGGAAGGCCGTAGGGATGGAGGAAGGCGCACCTTCCCATCCTACGGGGAACACCCCATCACGCGCCAGTGACCCGGCCAGTGACAACCCCCTGCCCACTGTGGAGGGGCAACCCCCTATCAGAAGCGCTGACCCCCTCCAAACCCTCAACGTAAAACTAGATTGCCTCATTGATCTAATGAGGACCCAGGTGGCAAGGGAGGAGCGTTTGTGACTTCCCGGAGAAAGCCCCCCTCATGGAGATGCTTCCCTGCAAACTGCAAGGGGCCGTTTCATCATCTGGGGACGGCGGATAATCCACAACCGGTCAGGTGGACCATCGCAAGCCCCTTTCCCAGAGCAAGAAGCCTCCTCTACCTCGAGGAGAGAGAAGTCCGGAGCGTGCCGGTCACCTCTAGAGACCGAGGCCTTCGAGGGGCGATGAGGCAGCATGCAGGAGCGCCCCCACAGCCCCTCGACCCAGCAACGACTGGAACTGTCCCTCTGACTGCGAGACTTTGAGAGGCATTTCGCAGAGCAAGAGCGCGCCCTTCGTGCCCTACAAAATACATCCACTGCGAATGATGAGGAGCAATCCCCATTCTCTGACCTCATCTTGAAGGTAGAGATCTCCCCCAGGATCTCGCTCCCGACCTTCAAAGCATACGACGGTCGGGGAGACCCAGTCGACTATTATGACAGTTACGACACCCTCATGACCTTGCATGGGGCATCCGATGCCATCAAGTGCTGAGCATTTGCAACTACCTTGGTCTAGGGCTCTCAGGCATGGTTCCGAGCACTTGCCCCAGGCAGCATCCGTGATTTTTGGCAGTTCGGGCGAGTATTCAAGGAAAGCTTCACCGGCAGCGATCCGCCACGGTCAGTAGCAGGGTTGTTGGCTCTCAAGCAGGAACAGGGGGAAAGACTCCAGGCCTATATTAATTGATTCAAATCGGAGGCCCTGCGTATCCCCCGCTTGGATGTTGCCTCAGCCATAACTACGTTAACCGGTGGCACCCGTGATGAGAACCTGCGGCACGAGTTGGTCCTTCATCCTCCCACCTCCCTCGCCAAGCTTGTGACCCTGGCCCTACGCCACGCTGAATGCGAAGAAGTCCTCACCACCTGTCACACCACAATTGGCTCGGGTCAGGAGGGGGACAAGAAGCGATAGTTCGAGCAAGGCTCCGGACAAGGAAAAAGGTGGAACCGAGACAGAGACCCTAAAGAGCCCTCTCGGCGGTACGAGTGGTACACCCCCTTGACCGCCCCCGTCTATGAAATTTATGAAGATATCAAATGCTCGGGCCTTCTCCGCCAACCCGAGCCCATGAAGGCAAAGCACTGCAACCGCCAAAAGCACTGTCTATTCCATAGTGACTACGGACACCACACCGCGATTGTCATCAACTCGAACACTGAATCAGTGCATCTGTGTGCAAATACCATGTTGAGTCTGTGCACTCCAGTTCTGACAATATATCAACTCCGTGCATTTCTTTGTTTCTTGTCTAACTGTCTGACGCTGACCTTATGACTGATACTTGACAGGTGCCCTTTTTGTGGAGTCTAAGGATGGCACGTGATCCAAGAATAAAGGAGGTGCCGGGATCTTGACATGAGGAAAGAAGACAAGCTGGGATGCTGCCACGTGGCCACTAACTCCAGATCTAGATCAGGCGTTTGGGTGGGAATCGTGGTAACCACACACCCTACCTCTCTACTGTCGCCTATAAATAAGAAGATTCTCATTCGTGAGAAGACTGATCGTGATATTGAGAGTTGAAGCAGAAAGAGCAAGAGCCAACATAATCCAGAGAGAAGAAGTGAGAGAGCTAATCTTAAAGAAGAAGAGAGAAAGCTTTGAGAGAGTTCTTTGAGAGCTTTAGGAGAGATTTGTCATCAGCTTCCTAGTTCAGAATCTTAACTGATTTCACTCATTGTTGAGCAACATTTTCATCATGGATTTTTGTTTCTTCATTTGTTTCTTTTGTTTTGAAACCCTTGTTTAAGTTGTGTGTCAGTAGAGGTTAAGCTGTAATTCCTCAGCCAACAGAGGTGTGGGATCCTCTGGACAGGTGAAGCTGTAATTCCTCAGCGGTTGCTGAGGAGGTCTCCTCTGGACAGCAAGTTGTGTTGCTCAGCGGTTTGTAGGGAAGGATTTTCCCGAAGCTGTGGATCAGTAGTTAAGCAATGTATCAATGGGAAGCCAAACTCTGGTTTGAGTGTGGGATGGATGTAGACCTTGTGTTTAAGGTCGAACCACCTAAAAAATTCCATCGTCTACTGTGTGATTGCCTTGTGGTTTGTGTGCGTCTTGCTCATCTATGTCACTCATGGTAGATGATTGTTTAGGATCGCTCAAGTTCAGATCTATTGTAGTTGGCACTCTGTGATCGGGTTTGAGTGTTTTCCTATCGTCCTGCCGCAGCTTATTTTAATTCCGCACTTGAGTTTGCTGTAGTTAGTTTTATTGGGTGATCAATCTATTCACCCCCCTCTAGATCGTCTATATGGTCTTGCCTGTAGGCATCAGAGCATCCATTTAGTTCTATCAATTGGTATCAGAGCATACCATTTGACATAACATATTGGCATCAGAGCCTAACTCTTTTTCAGTGATAAGCATCCTAAAGAGGAAACTACCATGGATGCAAGAGGGATGACGGCTGAGGGACACTCTACTTCCAAGCCCCCATACTTTGATGGAAATGACTACCCATTCTGGAAGAACCGTATGCAAGTTTTTCTGAGGGCTAAGGACTACGAGATTTGGAAAGTAGTCAACAAAGGACCGTTCGAACTACACCCGAATGAAGATGTTTGGATGAGAGAGGAGATCAGGAAGTCCACTCTTAATTGAAGGGCCATTAATGTAATCCAGTGCGCTCTGCACCCTGTAGAGTTCTCCAGAGTCTCATCGTGCACCACAGCGAAAGTGATGTGAGGCAGATTGGAGGTTATCTACAAGGGAACATCTCAGGTGAGGGAGACCAAGGCGAATCTGCTGGTCTCTGAATATGAAGCATTCAAGATGAAGCCCGGTGAGACCATCACATAAATGTATGCACGCCCCACGATTATCGCCAATGGTCTCAGGAGTCTGGGGAAGAATTATGCATAACAGTTGGTGACTCAATCAAGCACTAATTTATGAAGGAAAGAAGTGACTCAAGAAGTTGCTATCATCAAAACATCATCTGACTCAAGAAGTTACTATCATCAAAACATCATCAAAGCAACACTCCATCATCAAAGCCTAGGGGGCACAGCACAACATGGTCATGGTCCCCAAGAGGAACGGGAAGTGGCGGATGTGCGTCGACTACACCGACCTCAACAAAGCTACACCCAAGGACAGCTTCCCCATGCCACTGATTGACCAACTAGTCGATGCAATGGCCAGACATGAAATGTTGAGCTTCTTGGATGCCTACTCTGGGTATCACCAGATCAGCATGCACCAGCCCGATCGATATAAGACCGCATTCGTCACCGATCACGGCCTTTACTGCTATACCGAAATGCCGTTTGGGTTGAAGAACACGGGGGCAACCTACCAACGCCTCGTCAACCACATGTTCAACTCGCAGATCGGCCGAAACATGGAGGCATACATCGACAACATGCTCTTCAAGAGCCTCCAAGTCGTCGAACACTTGGATGACCTGGCAGAGACCTTCGCTACACTCAGAAGGTATAACATGAAGCTAAACCCAGCAAAGTGCGCGTTCGGGGTACGGTCAGGGAAGTTCTTGGGCTTCCTCATCACCCACCGAGGAATTGAGGCCAACCCTGACTAGATCCAGGCAGTGCTAGAAATGCCGCGGCCAGGCCCAGTAAGGGACGTGCAGTGCCTCACCGGTCGCATCGCCGCCTTGGCCCGGTTCCTATCCCGAGCCATCGAACTGGGACAAGGAATGCGAGCAGGCATTCGAGGAGTTAAAATGCTACCTGGATTCCCCTCCCGTCCTCACCAAGCCTAAAAAGGGATAAGAGTTACTCCTGTATCTATCTGTGACGCCAAGCACAATGAGTGTCATCCTCACACAGGAAGAGGTAGGGGTTATGAGGCCTGTCTACTACGTCAGTCGAGCACTATAGGGCCCAGAATTTTGGTACTCACGAATTGAAAAGTTCACCCTTGCACTTATTATGGCTGCTCGCAAGCTGCGACCATATTTCCTGGCTCATCCCATCGTCGTCTTCACTGATCAACCACTCCGACAAATGCTCCAGAACCCCGATGCCTCAGGAAGGTTGATCAAATGGGCTATCGAGTTGGGAGAGTTCGATATCAAATTCTGTCTGAGGACTGCTATTAAGGCTCAGGCTCTCACCGACTTCGAGGCCGAGTGCACCATACCCACTGAGGACTCGCCCAAGCAATCCTCCGGGCCCACATAGGAGTTATATGTTGACGGATCATCCTGTGCCGCAGGAAGCAACGCAGGGTTGGTTCTGCTCTCACCAGAAGGGCTCGAGCTTTAGTACGCCTTGCGGTTCAACTTTCCAACCACAAACAACATGGCCAAGTACGAGGCACTCCTCTCAGGGCTACACATGGCGAAACACTTGGGGGCGACCAGCGTGCGCGCGTACAGTGACTCCATGCTCATCGCCAACCAGGTGAAGGGAGAATTTGAGACACGTGAGCCATCTATGATCAAGTATTTAGAACAGGCCCGGACCGCAGCAAGAGAATTCTCCCACTTCTCCACATCCCACGGGAGGAAAACGTCTGAGCAGACGCACTATCTCGCCTGGCATCAGCCACCGCAGTCTCCAACTCGAGGTCAATCCTGATTGAGGAATTGTCATGCAGTTTGTCCATAGAGCTCTGTGGCCCACCATGTCTTCAGTCAGGTCTTGACTGTTCATTGCTTTTGTTTCCAGTTAATATTCAACCCACGACGCTCCCTGCAGTTGAAGCCGTGGGAGGAGCTGCTGCTGGGGAGCAGGCGGTTTCAAGGGAAGAGCCCCAAGATACTCTTCAAGCTGATGCTCCCGAGACAGAAATCGTGGAAGAGACTATTGCTGAAATAGCTGCCCCTTTCAATAAGGCGCCTACCCACGTACTTGAAATTCGAGAGCATGCCGAAGAGTCTTCCTCCTCCGAGCAAGTTGACTACGGTGGTGACTCCAGTGAAGCAGATCTCCCACCGATCGACACGGAGACTAAGGATGCTGGGGCTTCTTTGGCTTACGAGAGTGACTTCTTGACATTCAGCCCTCCGAGGCTACCAGGATTTGAGCAAGCGCCATCAAATCTGATTGCAGGAGGAGGGTCGGCATCGTCAGAGGCCACTCTTGGAGGCCTGAATATAGTGCCAATTGAGGTATGAAGCATTCCCCCGCCCGTCTGTAGCCTTTCTTGTCACTTCCAACTCAGCTGGTTGACATATATATATGTGATGCAGGCTGAGGTGGCACTGCCAACTGTGACAGTGCAGATACCTCTTCCGAATTTAGGTGCAGGCCAACCAACTTTTTCGCCAGTGCTGCTGCCCATTGCCTTACGGCTTCCACAGACTTATGCAACAACGGCATCGCTAGAAGGGCTCGGAGTGATTGTGGAAGTTGGTGGCCGGACGGAGGTTGCAGCATCTCAACCCTCTGCTGCGGACGAAGGATTGCTGCTGGAGCAGAGTAGCCTCCTGGAGATGGAAGCAGGAGAGATTATTGAAGAAGAGGCCGATGCTTCTAAGGCCTTGGCTGTCATTGAGGAATCTTCTCCCATGGAAGCCAGTGGGACTGCACGCGAGGAGCGAGTATCCTCGGCTATCGAGATGGTCGGCACAGCTTCACCTCAGGGGGCAGGCAAAGAAGTTGTTGTAGTTAAGACTTCTCCAGTTGTATCAGCTGCAGTTGTCGAGTCTAGCGCTGGTGCCTCACAAATTCTATCGTCGACGTCCTCCGGGGTGAATGACAATATCTGGGCTGAAGTGGACAACAGGGTGGACTTTTAGCTCCCTGAGACTTCGCCACTAGGTTTACAATTTTCTAGCGACATGATGTGGCAGTCTCTGGATAATCTTCAGCGAGCCATGTCTGCTTCCCCGAACTTGACTTATGCGTAGTTGAGGAGTCTGATAGAACACCTCTCCCGCTCACTATTGGCATTCGGGTGCCCAATGGATGATTGGACCCCATGGGTTACAATGTTGCTGAAGTACACCAACATGCGGGAGTACCTTAGCCGGGAGGTATCTGATTAGCTAGCGGCTGTAAAATTGGAAAAGGCTGACTGTAAAGCCACTACTGCCTCATTGAGGGGGACTGTGGGGTGACTGAGAGATGCTGCCAGCACTACTTCAGAGCGCTGGTCCTTCCTCACAGTGCGGATAGTGGAGCTGCATGCAGAACTTGCCAAGGCCAAAACTGAACTGTAGGAGACCGAGCGCTTGGAGGTTCAGACTATAGAGGAAGCTGACCTAGCTGAAGGGCAGCTCACCTCTCTTGAGGAAAAATTATCGCAGCTGGCGACTACCGAGTCTCGGCTGCAAGAGCTGACTCAATATCCT
>JANBPO010002845.1:0-28031 GCA_024336825.1 Amorphophallus titanum
TCTGGGTGTTTCTCTGTGTTCTTCACATTGTTTCGCAGGTCATAAGTGCTCCCTACACAAGGCCCATCCCTCCTGGCCGGCCGGAAGGGGTGGAGGATCAAGTTCCCACATTTAGATTTGGAGACGGCTCGCGGCCTTCATTAGACCGTCTTCCAGGTGAAGCGGCCTTCGTCAGACCGTTTGTACATGTTTGGCGGCCCATCGAAGACCGTTTAGATTCGACGCCTGCGTCCACTGTGCATGCTGCCTGAATGATTGTAGCGGCCCCTTGATAGACCATCGCCATGCTTCCAGCAGTCCTTCTCCGATCGTCTCCCAGCACTGTGTGGCCCATCGAGGACCATTTCTGTCCCAGCACATGAGTTCCCATTGGCGGTGGCTACGATCACTTCTTTTCCAAGGTACGTGGTGCATCCTTTGCATTATTAGCCTTGGTGGCGATCACGAACCTCCGTGTTTTGATATTTGTTATTGCTTGCTTTATTCCATCTCCCACATCTCACCTCACTTCAATTAAAAGGAAGAAATATCAACACACGCTCTTTTTGGCGACCACGGTGGGACCCCTTATGCCATTCGTGTTTTTTTAGCACTGTTTGACCTACCTCTGTGTGTTTGTTTGGTTCATTTCTAGTCTCCCCGAATTTCCCATTTCATTTCTTGCTGTTTTCTGGTCTCTGGTTATTTTGCGGTCCCTTGTTGGCCGTCTTCGTCAGCCGACGGTCTATCGCGAGACTGCATCCTTCATTCTCAGGTATGTCTGCGGGTGTTAAATCCTGTTCTATTTTTCTTTCCTATCTTCTGGTGTTTTGCGGTCCTATAAGGATTGTCTCTTCATGTGTGCGGTCATCTAGTAGACCGTGTTCTCTCAGGTACGCATTACATTGTTCTATCACCGTTCAGTTCATTTCCTATCTCTGTCATTGTTTTTTTTACTGTTCCCTGGCTGATTGCGGTCTTCCCCAGGACCGTCTCCACTACTATGCGGTCATCACTTAGACTGCTTCTTTGTTACAGTTTACACCCCGAGAGTTGTTGTTTTGATTCATTAGTTGTCAGTTCATACTTGCTATTTGGGTGCTGTTTATCTCCTCTGGCTTACTATTCACATCCATGATATTGTGTGCATATTTATATCATTGCTTGATCATTGATTGTTAGTTTCGAGGATAGAATTTGCATGCACTTCAGTGCACATAGGATCATCCATTTATCATATTTTAGTTGCATACCTATCTTGGTAGGAGATCCTCTCGCCTCCATATTCCTTGGAGACGACTAGGTGATCTTATCCAGGACGTTTGTAAGTCCTTGTGAGCTATAGATTCCCACACCGACGGCAGGCAGGTTGTACCATTACCACCCCGTGTCTAGGTTGCATCTGTGAGAGAGTACACCTAGAGTCAACCAAGTCCCTCGGTCCACCGACCACCCCTATTAGGAGTCCTATTGTTGAGAGAACATTGATTTGATTGAAGTTATTAAGGTTCTTAAAAGGGGAAACATATAAAAATCATGTGCATCGTTGCAACTTGGTTGAACATTGATTGCCTCTCATCCCCTCTGTTGTTGTGTGTTTTGTTAGTCATTTTGTCTAGGTGTTCTTACTAGTTGTTATCATTCTCTTTGTCATAGGTGCTGCGTTACATGTGGAGTTGCTTCACACCCATAGGATCGTTTCCTAGGGACAATTCCTCATTCATCTCCTATCTCAACCCCTTGTTTGATTCCACCTCCACTATGTCATCTTACGATTTCTCTCATGCCCGTGAGGATTCTCTCCCTCAAGGACTTCTGGAGGACCCACCTAGGGTCACGACTATTTAGGTTGGAGGGGGGTCCATCCCTCCTCCTCCATCTACTACTATTGAGGGTAGTCAACCCTCCCTCTCCAATCCTTCTACCCACAATTCTGCCAACCACATTCTCCACATGATGGCCCAGCTGGATTCGGCCCAGCTTCAGGTCCTTCGCCAAGCTTTACAGGGGCTGGATGCCCTGTCTCCTACTCCTCCCCAGAGTGTATCTGCTACCACCACTTCTCTGTTGCTGGTTCATGGGTTAGGGACATCATTGGCTGCTCCGATTGATCTCACTCCCGTCCAACCCAAAGTTCTCCGGTTCCCTAACTCAGAGGCGGGCCAATCTTCTAGCTCGACCCATCAGATTCTTGACAAAGGAAAGACCTCGCTCCTTCCATCCTCCTATATGGATCCCTATGGGACCACTTCTCCAGCGCCGCAGGCTCTCGTGGGCCTGGTTGACTTCTTGCACCCTCAAGCTGGGGCTGCCCACTTGGCTTACACCGATACGGGTCCCTCTTTGACCCAATATCCTTCTTTTGGGCTTCCCCCACCATCTACTTATCCTTTGTCCCCTTACATCGGGTCCGCTCTTATAGTTTTGCCTCCTCCATCCCGGGAACGGGAGCTTTTTGATAAGTGGGCTGCCATGCAACACTAGCTCGACCTCCTTCATAAGCGGGCCGGTCCATAGTCCTTCGTGGATATCCTGGTTCCCAATTTTCACAACATTTGTTTCCCTCCTCAGTCAGAGCTTCCCACGTACCGAAAGTACGATGGGAATGGTAATCCTTACATCCATATGAGGGAGTTTTTATACTAGTTGGTGCAATTTTAGTACGATGATTGTCTTATGGCGTATCTATTCCGCCACTCATTGGATGGGGTCGCTTTGGAATGGTTCTATGCATTACCATTGGAGGATGTAGAGAGCTTTAAAGTTGTCAAAGAAAAGTTCATCCAGAGATTCCAAGACCGGGTTGGCGCGGAGTACTCATTTACTGATTTGGTGGCCGAGAATATGAAGGCCGATAAAGATTTTGGAACCTATGCTGATAGATGGAGGCAAGTGGACTCCTGTGCGCCCGAGCAGATTCCGGAGGAAGAGAAGGTTAAGCTTCTCATTTCCAATGCCACCCCTACCTTCCAGAACATTCTGGCCATGAATGACATCTCCAACATGCACCAGCTGAACAGTAGGGCTAGATTTATCCAGACTCAGTTCAAGGACTCCCCCATTCACACTCTCTTCGAGGTCCAGAAGTCCAAATCCACTAGAAAACCCTAGGGCCCGGTTACCGAGGGAGTCCAAAAAATGAACGGGTGTAGGCTGTTAGCTTCCCCAACTAACCCACTCCGCCTCACTTCTAGCAACCTCCTCGCAACCCCCAGTTCACCGCTCTACCAAATGCTCAACCTTCCATCCCTGCTCCTCAGCAACCACAACAGCCACAACAGCCACCACAATACCATAATGTCCCTCCTCCAAATGGTTATGCACCTACACGCCCGGGACCTAAGAGAGCCCATTACCCTCCCCTACCTAAAACCCTTCCAGATATCTTCTTTTCCCTCATGTGCACCGGCGATCTCCAACTTCCTCCAGAACAGTCGAACTAGAATCCGACCGTCGACCAGTCCAGATACTACATCTTCCATCGACAGCCCGGGCACACAATTGAAAGATGTTATCAGTTCAGGGATTTTGTTTATGATTTGCACGAAGGACAGCGCATCAACTAGGCTGAGATGCACAAGTTGATCACGAAGATCAAGGAGAGATGAAGACAGGTGCCGAGGCCACAGCAGCCAGCACCGCAGCAGCAGCAGCCACAACAACCGCAACCTCAACAGCAGTAGCAACTTGCATAAGATTTAGGGATTCATCAGAATCCGATGCCTAATCACCCGCCCGCTCCGCAACCTCAACTGTCGACACCGACTCAGGTAAATATTGTTCACCGCCCAGCTCCCAACGTTGGGTGGTCTTATGATGATGAGACTCCTGCTCACCTTCTGGCCCTCCACCATACCTACAGTAACTTTCCTTCGCCCCCTACCCCCACTATCATTCGACCTACCATCGCAACCTCCACCACACCTCCCATCCCTTCCAGGCCTCTCGCTTTACCCTCCGCATTGCCCATCGCTTCACCCACGCTCGCGCCAGCACCCGTCACACCCCCCATTGCCACCCCCTTATGTAAACCATCACCCATCATCCTTCCGGTGAGGCCTATTAGGCCTACCTCCACCGTCATTACCCCCGTTTCTACACCCCTTACTCACCCCACTGGGCCCATTAAGCCACCAATCATGAGTCCCTCCAATGCCGTGCCGGCACAAAACCTTGCCCTCCGGAGCGGGCACTTGTTATTAAAACCCATGATAACTGCTAAATCTAAAAATGCCAGGGGCATCATTTGACACAGAAAGCAAGTATTACAAAGATAAGAAAATAAATGCACGAAATACTACTCAAACATCCACAAACGAAGCGTACACTAGAGTATGAAGATTCACACATCGGACCCAAATTAGGCGCATCCACATAGTTGCCAACTAGAAAAGACACGACCAAATAATATAGTCGCATCGAATAAGCAAAAGTGGCTCCTTACCCTCACGACATCGTAGTAGCTCCATCCGACCTCCTTCGACAGATGACCCAGTAGGCAGTACTTGTTCCCCTTCCTAAGCCTCAGCTCCCTGACCAATTTTAAGGCCAAATCTTATGCATATGCACAAACCCCCCAGATCCAGAAACCACAAAAAATAGTAGTAAGAGAAGAAGAAGACGACGAAGAGGAGACTCACTTGAGAGCATCAGGAATGACCACCTTCTTCATCTTGTCATACGGCGGTGGAACACCCTCGTACGCCTTGAGCCTCGCCAGCGCCGCCGCCCCCCTCTTCGTCTTGTGCGGGATCATCCTACGCCGCATAGCCAGAACAAGATCATCGACGCTGTAAAAGAATGGGATCCTTGGGATGGGACTTGCGAATGGGGATTGGGCTTTACCCGCGAATGGTACGCCAGAGGATCTTGGCGGGGGCGCGGAAGTGGATGGGACCGTGGGAGGGCTTGGTGTTCATACGCTTGTTGCGGAAGCGGGCGTACTTCATCTTCTGGCGGACGAGGCCGCCGGAGATGGAGATCTCCTCGCAGCGGACCACCACGACGCGCTGCCCATTGAGCAGCTCCTTGGCCAGGATCGACGCCAGCCGCCCCAGCATGTGATGCCGGGCGTCCACTACCACTCGCCGCGCGCACAGCCCCGAACCCGACACCATCGCTCTCTCTCTCTCTCTCTCTCTGCGCCTGCGGCCGCTGGGGTACTGCGATAGGGTTTGTTGGCAGATGCAGAGATGAGGGTATTTATCTTGGGGGAGTCGTACGCAAACTAGACGAATGTCATTTGCATGAAACCCCCTTTGGACTATTAGAAATTAGATGAGTGCCCCGTTGGAACTATGCAAAAATCGAACAAACACCCTGCTTGGTGGTCCAATGCGCCGCGATTTTGGATGAGAGGGCAAGCAGGGTAACATCGTGACACAACCAGGAGAGTAGAATAATGCTGCTCCAACACCTGCGTTGTTAGGATCAAGATTTGCTGACATGACCTGATCCGCACGACTTGACTCGACCTGCATCGACCCGCACTATCAACCCGACTCGACCCAAGAGAGCGACAGGTCGCACGGGCTGAGAGTCGTGGCCGGGACGCACTGGACTGTATGATCCCGTGCATCCCGTCGCGTACCGGACCAGTCGGAGGCGGGCCCGGTCTGGTACGTGTGGGTCGATGCGATCGTACCGGTTCACCCATTTAACAGGCCGGGGCGCTTCTGCAACCATCTCACCACTGCGAGCAGCGGTGCAGAGCGGCGGTGGACGGCGGTCAGCAGCAGTGGACGGCGGCTCTAGGCGACGAGGACCGACGATTGG
The DNA here is from genome assembly GCA_024336825.1 of Amorphophallus titanum. NCBI lineage: Eukaryota > Viridiplantae > Streptophyta > Magnoliopsida > Alismatales > Araceae > Amorphophallus > Amorphophallus titanum. Next base: position 5,755 of record JANBPO010002845.1, read on the forward strand.
AGGTAGGTGCCCTCTTTTTATTATTATTATTAAATGGGGAGGGTAGTCGATGGGGCGCTGTGGGAGGGCGGTGGTGGGCGGATCTGGCCGGATCTGGTCGTAGGGGGGCGTCTGCCGCCGGTGGGCATGAGAGGGAGTGCCCAGAACGCATCGCATTCCGGCACCTCTCCCGTAGCTATATCCTACCCCTCACTCTGGTCACCGCACACATGGCCCTCCAGCAAAACCCCATCACGCGTGAACAAAAGGATGGCACGCCCGGTGGGACTTCTCCCGCCTTCCTTCTTTTTTCTGAGGAGAAAGTCTGTGCCCGCCCTGAAGTCCTGGTGCCATTTTCCTGTCCTTGCAGGAGAGGTAGAAGAAGAGCACATGCTCGCACTTCCGAGTAGCTTCCAGTTCATTTTCCAATTGTCGGATAGTGTTCAATGACTGTCAACTACCGTTGTCCCTGCTCATCCGGTGCTTCAACAACTATGGCGGCCGTTACCTACGGTCCTATCGTCGTCGCCACCCACGCACAGGTGGGCTACTTGGCGGTGCCGATCGCTTTCGACAGTTTTGCCCCGGTCGTCAGATCACCCTACTTTTTGGGTGTTGTCCACGTGGCTGCTCCGCCGTCACCCCCAGCTCCTGTCTCTTTTGGCACCACCAATGCGCCACACCAGTTACCAGTCTCAATAGTCAGACCAAGTGTTAGGCTCAAATCTCCTGTTACCAGTCCCCGTAGGGGTTCCGGACCAGTCCCAGCCCAGGAAAGCACCAGCCCCCAGGCCCAGTTCTGACCGACTCCTGACGCAGGCTTCGCATCCCGAGTTTTGGTCTCCACTTCTATAGTTCACTTGGGCCTCCAGCCCCGGGCCCCTGCCAAGTCGACATTCGACGTGGGTCTCCACCCTAAGGTGTTCGACTCTTTAGTACCCTACTCGGGCCGTCAACCCCGAGCCTCCACAGAGCCGGCTCCCCACACGGGTCTCCTGACCCGGGGGCATGGCTCCCCAGCATCCCGTTCGGGGCTCTCGACCCGAACCCGGAAGAGCAACCGCCTCACTCGGGTTCTCAACCCCTGGTACGAGGCGTCTCAGCACTCAGACCGGGCGTACAGCCCAGGGGTTTCCCGAGGACGGCACTTGGCATGAGTGATCTGCGTCAGGCTTCGCACCTCCCATTTCCACCTCGGGGGCATTTCTCCCGCGACCTAACAACGTCGGCTCCCAACACGGGTCTGCCTCTATGGGACGCGGTGACCCCGGCATGGACCGAGGGCCCTCTATCGCACCTTCCGGCCTCGCCAGCTCCCAGTCTAGGCTCAATGCCTCAGGTCACCGGTACCCTGGTACCCCCTGCAGCGTCAACTCCATGTGCAAGCACGTCGTTGAGAACATCTGTAACACTACTGTCGACTCATGTGAAGGCCTACACTTGAGTCATCCAGCCACTGGCCTTCACTACAGACTTTGCATCTTGGGGGCCTATTCTGGTATTCTCGGGGGGTGGCCCCGCACCACCAGCATTCACAGATCGGGTTTTCTCGGTCTACCACCTCGGAGCGGAATCATCTTCGGCTCCCCAGAAGAAGCATCGTCATAGCCGTAAAGGCAAGTGACTCGCCACTGCCACCAGCAACTCCGGCAAGACCATTCTTGTGAAGGACTTACGGATTCGCCTGGATGGGGGTGAACCCATTGTACCTCTAGAACGGATCGTCTCTATGGTCCCCACTACCAACCGCTTTAGCATCCTGCGTCGAACATGGGAAGACAAGGCAGAACTCAAAAGGGCGAATGCTTCGGCAATGGCCCAAAGGCACCAGTGCCGATTCGGCATCCCAGGGTAGAGCGGAACCCATATTCCTTGGGCAAGTCCACAACATACGCGTTAGATCCGACTTGCCTCACACTCGAAAGGGGATAGCACCTATGAGCTTACATTAGACCAGCTCGACTCGACATATGCAGACTCCCAATATACACTCGACAAATGTATGTATAGACTCTGATCAAACTATGAAAAAGTAGACTCACAAATGACCCTAAACAAACCTAATGCTATGCTGACCCATACATATGCAATGGAGGTCCGGGACATCCAAATGTGGATTTAAGGTGCATAGGGCCTCTATCAACTTGGGAGGACTCTGGACATCCTAAAGTGAATCGATCATGCACTGGCTTTCTTTTGGGTTTGGGAGGGCCAAGAGAGCCAAAGTTACCTTCTTCATCGCCATTATAAGATGTTAGAGCATGTATCTCTTTCCAATGAATGGGCCCTAGGCTAAGTGTAGGTGGACTGGACCATGTGGGAGGGGTGTGATAGGGGACTTCCCTAACAAGGTGAAATGGAGGTTGTGGGTTACGGGGCTCACTAGGGAGGGGATCGAAGGGATCAAAGAATGTGTGACCCCGCATGATAGGTTTTCATGAGAAAGGATCAAAAGGATCAAGAAAGGTTAGGGAACCGGTGATGTAGCTCCCTTTCGGCCCCAGGTATAGGTCCCCAATGTAGGCCAGCTCTTCATCAACTGAGGGGACCAAGAGAGTTGTTGGCTCTTTGAGAGGTGTAGGTTTCTCTATGAGAGAGAAGGGGTCATGGGGTGGAAAATGGTGGAGCTCGTCAGGTAGAGGTATGAGTAAAATTAGCTCACTGGTGTATGGACCCACTGTGCATACGGAAGTAATAGAACCCAAGGATGTGTATATGAAGCTAATGCACCTAGGTGGGTTGGGCCTAAGAGCCAGCATGCTGGTCAGCTCCATTTGCCAACCTAATCCCTTAAGTAGATCATCCACGGTGTCCACAAAGTAAGAGGATTGGAAGGTGGTGCTAAAAGAGGTGGTGGACACTACCTGTAATACTGGCTCTATAGAAGGGTAGCAAGGGATCGTGACATCCAGAAATAAACTCTCCCTTAACCAACTAGCTAGTGGCTCTCCAATGACAAGTTCACCCTTGGGAAGGACGTATAGTTTCGGCTGAAGATCAGAGGGTGGCAGAGCATCTCCCTCAGAAGGGGAAGGGACATCCTCTATGATGGGAAGAGGACCGTGGGACGGCACTGGATTCTGACTACCAGCCACTACCTCCTTAGGCTTGGGCTTGGTTTCGTTCTGTCTCGGAGGTGGGCAAGGGGAAACCAGTGACTCAATATAAGCACATCTCTTATCCAACCGATCCGAAAAGATTTTCAAGAGTTCGGCAAAGGTGGGACTTGGAGTTGGGGCATCGTGGTGGTTTTGCTTACAATTGCTCGGCCTAGCCTTGATCCTAGGCACTTCTACGTGCGGGGCTCTTTACCTCCGACTATGACCCACTTGGTTGGAGGTGATTGGGTGGGGTCAGTTAAAGGCGACTGGGTGGGGCACGTAGACCTTTCTAAGCTCTTTCTTCATTTTCCACCATGACTCGATGGGCCATTGCCTCCTAATTTCCCTCAAGCAGTCAATACTTCTCCACTTCTCAGTAGCTTCGTGAAGAAGCCTCTCTTTGGCAAAAGAGAATTGCATGGCCTCGGACATGGGGTAATAATCAAAATATTTTAGTCAGTGGCGGCCAGAATGTACTTGTGGCCTTTGGAAGACGGCGGGAAAGGCCCCGCGATGTCCATACCCCATTCGACAAATGGCCAGGTAGGGGCATTGGGACGCATGGGATTAGGAGGCCTTCTGGGTACTAGGCCAACAGCTTGGCATTGATGGCATGTATGAGCATACTGGACACAGTCCGTGTACATGGTAGGCCAATAAAAGCCTTTCAGTTTGATGTTGTGCTTCATTCTGTCTCTAGCTTGATGTGCGCCGCATAGCCCAGAATGAACCTCGTGCATGATAGCTCGAGCCTCGGCTGGGGAGCGCATCTCAAGAGAATGGACTTGTCCTTCTCGTGGACGAGTCGGTATAGGGAGTTGCCAATCAACTCATATGTTGTTGCCTGGCGAAGTAGTCAGACCCTTTGAGCCCAGTCAGAGGGGAGCCATCCCTTCTTGAATTTGGTGATGGACTCGCTCCAATCTTCTTCTTCTAGAGGAGTGTCCTGGTCGAGGCCTTGGACCTCATAAACTGTGAGACTGGAGTCACTTTTGAGTGAGCTGGGCATTAGCCTTCGATGCTTGACTGTGATGTCTGCTTCACCCTCAAGTGGTAGCTTGATGGCCGCAGCCAGTTTTGCCAGACACTGCAGAAGAGTACAGCACAACCAACCGACAAGATCACGGTCCACATCATGCCAAACTCAGACTCACAGGGAACTCCTCCCAAGCTAAACACAACCAACAAACCAATAAACAACCTCAACAATACCAAACAACAACACCTGCAGAATCCCAGTTCCATTCTCAGCACAGAACCACAGGACACAACTGCAGTTGGGTCACATCGAGGCACAATTATAGCTGACCACATGACTAAAAGAGATTTGCCACACACAGCTTACCAATAAGGACCCACAACAACACTCGGAGAAAATACATCTCTAGGACCACGATCACGTCCCGAGAGCACAACCTCCAAGAAACGTAAATGAGAAAGGGCACTCAACCAGCAAATCTGTTGACAGATTTCCCCAATTCTCAAAACTGCCAGTGCCAAACAACCACATAGCCACAAGCAATGACACGACAACAACAACATCGAGGCACACATAGCCAAGACGAAGCACACCGAGGAAATAATCCACTCGGCTGGTCAGAATCTTCCAACCTCGATCCTAGACCTACGGGTTATAAGCTGACACGCTTCCGCTGTGCACTCAATACAATGCACACAGGCAAAACAAACAACTCGGCATCTGCAACTCAGCACACCTCTCGGCACCATTGCAACTCACGAAACTACAATATACCACACCTCGAGTACCGATCCTACTAACAGTCGATCACAAGTTGCCACAGTGCAAACCATGAAGAGCACCGGCTTCAACACAAGCCAGAAAGAACACCAATCTCAGCTTATCCTCACATCTCGAAACAATTATTGAACCTTCACAGCACAACAGCCGCCAAACACGGCACGCCAAACACGGTGCACAACGGCCCCCAACTCACAAACTGGGTCCAAAGCCAGGCCACCACAGAAACAAGAGCAGATCAGGTTCAGAACTAACACAGTCCACACATAAGTAGACATAGGACGAAGGCCTTACCGAGATGGCACTTCCAAAGCTCAACGCAGAATGACACCACAAACAGAATGAGAAAGATCAAGCTCGTCTAACAACAGCTCACTAGGAAAGAAAATCCTAGGTTCACTAAATAAATTTTTAAAAATATCTAAATAAATCTAAAAATTAATTTTAAAAAAATTTTGGGTCACTACACTCATTGAACTAATGAGGACCCAGGCTGCTAGGGAGGAGCGTTTGCGACTTCCCCGGGAAAGCCCCCCTCGTGGAGATGCCTCCCTGCAAACCGCAGGGCTCCATTTCACCCTCCAGGGACGACGGATAATTCGTAACCAGTCAGGTGGACCATCGCAAGCCCCACCCCCAGAGTAAAAAGCCTCCTCCACCTCGAGGAGGGAGAAGTCCGGAGCGCATCGACCGCTCTCGGAGATCGAGGCCCTCGAGGGGCGTCGAGGCAACGTGTAGGAACGCCCCCACACCCCCTCGATCCAGCGGCAATCGGAGTTATCCCTCTGACTGCGAGACTTTGAGAAGCATTTCACGGACCAAGAGCGCGCCCTCCGCGCCCTTCAGAAGACCTCTACCATCGAGGATGAGGAGCAATCCCCATTTTCCAACCATGTCTTGAAGGCTGAGATCTCCCCCAAGATCTCACTTCCGACCTTCAAGGCATATGATGGCCAGGGAGACCCGACCGATCACTACGACAGTTTCCCGCCCTCATGACCTTGCATGGGGTCTCCGATGCCATCAAGTGCCGAGCGTTCGCGACCACCTTGGTCCAGGGCGCTCAAGCTTGATTCTGAGCCCTCACCCCAGGCAGCATCTGTGATTTCTGACAGTTCGGGTGGGTATTCAAGGAGAGCTTCGCTGGTAGCGGCCCTCCACGGTCAATAGCGGGGCTGTTGGCCATCAAACAAAAACAAGGGGAGAGGCTCTGGGTCTATATTAACCGATTTAAATTAGAGGCCTTGCGTGTCCCTTGCCTGGATGTTGCCTCGGCCATCACCGCACTGACCGGGGGCACCCGCAATGAGAACCTGAGGCACGAGCTAGTTATTCATCCCCCTACCTCCCTCGTCGAGCTTGTGACCCTAGCCCTACGCCATGCCGAGTGTGAGGAAGTCCTCACTGCCTGCCGCAGCACGATGGGCTCGGGTCGGGAGGGGGACAAGAAGCGACAGTCCGAGCAAGGCTTCGGACAAGGAAAAAGGAAGAACCGGGACGGGGACCACAAAGAGCCCTCTCAGAAGTATGAGCGGTACACCCCCCTGACCGCACCCGTCTACGAAATTTACGAAGATATCAAGGGCTCGGGCCTTCTCTGCCAACCCGACCCCATGAAGGCAAAGCACCGCAACTACCGCAAGCACTGTCTATTCCACAGTGACTACGGACATCACATCGACGATTGTCATCAGCTCCAAGATGAGATCGAGCACCTCGTTCGCTAGGGGCACTTATCCCGATACGTGTCTAAGCACAAGAAGGATGCTGTCGCCCCCGAGAAGATTGACAATATCCCCTGTGGAGTCCACATCAATGTCATTGCTGGCGGCGCGGCATCAGGTGGAGACAGTAGCCGAGGAAGGAAGCGTCACACCGAGCGGGCGAGCCGGGCCTCCGAGCCCCCTAAGGCCTCGCAAGCGAGTGAAACAACAGGTCTTAGTGTTCTCCGACCAAGACCTGGAAGGGTTAACAACCCCGCACGATGATGCCCTAGTTATATCGGCTACTATAAACCATTGTAATGTAGACAGGATCTTAGTTGACAATGGTAGTGCCCCTGATGTACTTTCTTATGATTGTTTCCTCAAGATGGGTGAGAAGTTGCTTCCTTTGGCCTTTTAACACATTATTATTTTCGACAAAAATTTGGCAGCATCTCCCCTCGACCCGGGCGTATTGGAGATACGGGGAACGCGCCCACATGGAGTGGCAGAACCCGACAAGTGGAGGTGGGCGTCCGAAGATGGTAACACCTTTAATAAAACATCAGAAAACTTGAGGAAACTGGCGGAGGGAAGGCCTCTCTAAGGCTGGTAAGGGGCGTACCGGCCAAAGACTGTGCCGATGAAGAGGTGTAGGGGTCAATGCGTCGGCCAGGGAGGCTGTGCCGGGCTAGGAGCATATCGGTCAAGGAATGGCTAGTGTGTGTCGACGAAGGCATTTGAGGGTGGTTTAAGGCCAGTGAGAGGGAGAAGGCCATGGGGTCTAGGGGCTTGGTTCAATTGGTAAGAGGGGCTTCAGTTGAGGGTAGGGAAGGCTAGGGACTGGTGGTTTGAGGAAATTGGGGGAACAAAAACTAACGGTGGTGTTGGGGGCCTTGGGCTCTTAGGGAAGAAGAAGGGACTCCCCCTCACGGCAAGTGGACGAGGGTGACGGCCAGAGATCCCTTAAAAGGGAGCAAACCACTAGGGGAGGAAAAGGCGAGTGGAAGAGCACACAGGGAGACCCAATCTGACGAGAAACAACACAAAACAAAAAAATGGATAAAGAGAGAGAACAAGAACAAAGAGAATTTTATTCATGGCAAATGGGAACCAAAATACATCAAACGTAACAAGGAGAAGAAAAGAATAGAAAAGAAGAGGGGAGGAACGGGGCGTTGAGCAGGGGCGACGGCTCCCTACTCTTCCCCCTTTCCCTGCTACATTTCTCTCTTCCTCTATCTTACTCTCTTCTTCTTTGGTGGCCGCCGAAGGGGAAATCCCCTTTCTTCTCTTATTCTTCTTCTTCTCTTCTCCTTCTTCTCTTCTCTCTGGTGTGTGTGGTGGTGTCTTCTCTGTTCTGGAGGGGGGGTCTATGTGTCCTCTCTGTTCGCCGTGGAGGGGGGCTTTTAAACCTCAATGGCAGGGTCCTTCGAGCACGGAGCGACGGAGGCGGGAACGTGGGTTATAAATGGGGATTTGACTTGGGTTGTCCTTGGTTGACAGGAGGTAGCCTGTGTGTCCTCCTCCCTGTTTGACACCTCAGCTAGCCTACTGCGCGCCGAGGATCCATAGGACGTTGCGTAAGATCCTCCCTGTCGGATGCGTCGTTGGAATACCTATGCCATTGAAGGATTGTGCTGTGCCGCCGAAGGCACCCTGGGCGAGCCGTTGAAGCATCGCCAAGCTGTGTCGCTGAAGACTACAGAGGCGTGCCGCTGGAGGGGCCTGTGGGAGTACCGCTGAAGGGTTCAGGGGTGTGCCGTTGAAAGGCCAAGGGGCATGCCGTTGAAGCAGCGACAGGGCTTGCCGTTGAAGGGCCGTTAGCGTGCCGCTGAAGTAGTGCTAGGGCATGCTGTTGAAGTGGATTTGGGCCCTTTTTGAGCCCGATTGACGATCCACTTAGTTCTCTTCGGGGCCCACGAGTTGTGAGCCCCCAGAGGCTGATTTCTCTTCACCGTCGTGACACTGGGAGTGGCTTCACGGTAGTGTACTATTTGTTCGGAGGGTCCAGACGGGACGTGTTCTCTGCAATCTCTTTAGTTGAAGTTGTTTATTGATGTTGGATTGGTCGGGACACGCGGACGTGTAATTTTACACGTCTGGCTGTCTGTGGAAAACATAGTATCTAGAAGTGTCAACATTCGGGGGCCACACGAGCTTCTCCCTGGGCAGAGTGAGTGTGTTGGAGGCCATGAGAGCATTGAAAATGTCCAACAATGATTCCGGCAATGGTGGGTAATGGGCTCTTTTAGGGCCAATTGGCCTTCTCTGTTGTTGTGGAGGGCCATAGTTACCAAGGGGTGGAACATGATGATATTGAGAAGGTGGTGATTGTTGGTGGTGTTATTGGGGATGGAATGGCTGCTGAGGCATGTTGTTTTGCTGGAGGTTGTTTTGGGGTGGAGGATAGTAGGGTTATAGACCTTGCTGATTTTGCTGGAGGGGAAGTCGTGGCATTTGTGGAGGTCTTGGGTTGGCTAGCAGGTTAGGGCTACCAACTGCACTCACTTACTCGTTTGTAACTACCCCTTCTGTGACTCCGCCTTGAGGACCAATGTTTGTCTTTCTGATCACCCTTGGCTTTGCTGGTTCAAACATGTGCATATGAGGGGAATCCTTTAACTGTGTCTGAATGTATCGAGCCCTCTCATATAGTTCTTCCATAGTGGTGAGTTTGTTCATGGCTAATATGTGTCTAAATTGCGGAGTGGCATTAGACACGATCATCTTTACTTGTTCCGATTCCGAAATGGTGTCTCTCACTTTCTCTGCCAATGACCTCCATCTATCGGCAAATTGGACGAAATCTTTGTCCGGCCTCATTCTTTTAGCCACTAGGTCGGCAACAAAAAGGGAGGGACCGACCCTATCCCGGTACTTCTGTTGAAATTTTCGTTGTACTACATCGAAGTTCTCGGCCTCGCTCGGCTCTAGGGAATAGAACCATTCTAAGGCGGGGTCGTCCAATGATCTCCGGAGGAGGTATGCCAAGGATCTTTGATCATTCTGCCAAAATGAAGACTCATACATGAAGTCTTTTAGATGAATGAAGGGGTTGCCTGTGCCAGTGTACTGTCGGTACGTTGGCAATTCAGAAGGGGGAAGATGGAATACCGATAGGACCGGTAGAGAAATCTTAGGCGTAGACTTGACATCCACGATCTTCTTTAAATCTTGAAACTGCTCATCCATCTTATTCACCTTATGAAGGAGGGATTGGGTGAGCTCATCATTAGGAGTAGGTGGCGCTTGCCACTGAGGGGGAAGAGGCCTTGCGGAAGCTTGAGAAGGGAATCCCAGATGAGAGGGATATTGCGACATGCCAGCAGATGGAACTGGCTAGAATGTTGTATGAGGAATTAGTGGAGTTTGAGACCGGGGAAGGAATTAAAAAGATAGAGACTGCAAACTTGCTTGCCCGAGAGGGAAGGAGGAAGGAATCGCCTGTGCAGGCTCTTGAGTAGTGAGAGTAGCCGGGGTTGGGTCTTGGGGAGCAGAAGAAACTGATTTCCCTTTTAGGATGGCCTGAAAGGTATGAACTTGCTCGGGATTGAGTTGTGTATTAGCGAGGACACCTAGCAGGGAGAAGATGTCCTGCGGCGGGGATGCTTCCCCAATGGTGGTTCGCACCTCGAATGAGGGCTCGCGAGATGAACTCGCGTCCTCAGCGGGGACATGTGTCTCCTAATGGCTCGGGTTCATATTCTAACCATTCTAGGACATTTTCTGGACTTTTTCGGAATGCGAGATTTTACCGGAACGTAATAACATACACATCAAAACAATAAGCAGAGATTAATAAACCAAAATAATTGGCTGGTTTAAGTTTAATGAATTCATTGAGTTTAGAAATAAATATCTTGGAAACATCTACGTTCAGACTTAAGAGACCTTAACCAGTTTTAGGATGTTGTGCCCTGGATAATCCTTCTGAAATCTGATAGTTCTAAAATCATGGCTATCTTTGGTTGAGATACTCAAATTGAGTATTATTTAAAAACATGAGGTTAATTTGATATTCTTAAGGGCTAAAATTGACAGAGCAATGACAATGGTTCACTGAGAAACCATGTCCTTAAACCTTTAAAGTTTAGTGGACTGAGTCATGAAGTGCCACTGTTAACTCTGCTGAAAAATTATTGAAAATCAAGGCAAAGCAATGGCAAGCTCATTGAGAAATATTCCTCACTCATCAATGAAATGAGATGAGAGATGTCATGAGGTGACAAGCTAACTCTATTCATTGTGAAGCATGACAGTCAGTCATACCAAGTACCTAGGGATACTGGTGTCTAAACAATGTGTATCCTCAAGATACAAAGTGTGTACTGAACTTGAATGCTCTTTAAAATTTTGGTGAGCAAAAGAAAATCTAAAAGTGGTATTAAAAGAAAAATTGCTGAAACCCATGAATTAAATAAAAAAACTCATGTATTGTTTAATCTCAATACTAATTTTGGTAACTCCCAAAGGAGTCATTGAGTTTGAATGAGTAAGGTTAAGGTAGGTTAAATAGGGTGTTAATATGAAAACTTGGTTCATTTCTATTAAGCTTGAATGCAGATATGTTTACAGAATTCAAGGATAAACTATGAAGTCATTAGATTTGAACCATGTAGTTAAATAAGGAACATATCATAAGTTGTTTATAATGGAAGAATCTGAAAATCAATTTTTCTTTTCTGATTTATGAAATTAGTATCAGATTGCGAACTTTCTTGAATTATCTAACTTGGAAACTTCTGCTGGGTTTAATTCTTCCCATTCCTCATGCCTGGTGAATTCTATTCACGTATCCATTCACTTCTGTCTATTGCTTAAGATCTCTACAAGCCTGTTGTAATCACTTGTCGGCCTACTGTTTTGCCCAATTCTTAATCTAAACTTCACTATCAGATATGAATTTGTTTCATACTTCTGGTTTTGATGCCTGCAGTGCCTCTATTCTTGAACTTAACTTGCAGTCAAACCTTCCTCTTTTTGCTGATGTCAAAGGGAGAGAAATTTGGTATTGAGTCATCAATTATAAAGATTGTGTGTTTAGGCTAAAGAGAATGATATGTCTGTGAATTGAACTTGATATGAATGTCATACACTGACTCATAGTAATGTCATCATCAAAAAGGAGGAGAATGTTGTGTCCTTGTGATTTTGATGATGTCAAACACTATGACTAGGGGCTTTTGATGATGGCTCACGTACATGGTGTTAATGGTTTTGATGATGATAGTTGTACATTCTTGAATTTGGCATAAAGATCATGATGACAGTGTTTCTAAAGTTCAGCAGAAATGCAGATATCCATGAAAGTATTTCTAGTTGCAATGCCATCCTCAGATGTTCGGCATGCTCTTCCTCATTCTTGGAATAAATATGAATGTCGTCGATGAATACCACGACCCATTGATCAAGATAGGGCCGAAATACATTATTCATCAACTGCATGAAAGCTGCTGGTGCATTCGTTAGACCAAAAGGCATAACGACAAATTCAAAATGACCATACCTCATCAGAATCGAGAAGAATGCTTTTAGAAACTCTCGTTCCTCCATGAAATCCCATGATCTTTACGCCGCCACGACCGCCTCGCCGTCGTTGTTGTCGCCACTCTATCGCCCCACGTCGTCTGCAGCCGGTGGGAGCTCGTTGTGCGATCGAATGAGAGAGAGGGGAGAGGTGATGTGGCACAGCCCTAAGATGATATTGGATGACTTGTTGAACCAAGGACCTAGACCAGCAAGCATACAAGAACACGGACTCACGTGTACGGCTCACTCTCACGGCACACGCGACCTCCCGATGGTGACCGGTGATGATGACGAGGGTCCAAGGTGGAACCCAAATATTCTAAGGGACTTGGCGAGCTTAGGCTAACCCCTAAGGGCTTGGGATTCCCAACTTCATAGGGGGGATCGGCACGCCGGGGGCGTGGGTTTGGGTGACACTCACTCACTTTCCGCGGTGGGCACACTAGAAGTGGTGTGCAAGTCCGGGCTCTCGGCTCACTATCCAACGGGCATTCAAGGCGATACTAAATCAGCAAAGCATGTAACCAGCCAAGGGTATCAGTCGCTCACCTAACTGGTGTGAAAACACCAATCCCGATCGGAGACGAGGGCGAGCGGGGAGGCGTGGGTATGCACCCGCACGCCGCGACGGTGGCGCTTGACCTGAAAGTAAAATAGCTACAGCATTACACCTCTCACAGGATTGGGTTCTTGGGGTGGGGGTTAAGTGTGTACAACTAAAACTACCTCCACGCAGGGAGGGGCCTTCAGCCGGCCAAGCGAGGGGATGGGACGAAGCTAGAAACTCGATGTGCCGGGCTCCTCGTCGGTGCTGCCAGCTTCTGGAACCACTGGACAGTCGGTCGAAGTGGGCGCCGCCACGGACACTCCCGATCTCCAAATGAACTGAGACCGATGCCAAAACTCTCAGACTTGGCCCGAGAAGACGCTCAAATTTTTTGGATTAACCGTGAGACGGTCGCTGGCTGGTGTAGGTCTTGGAACAGTGTCGGATAGTTCTAGTTCTGGCTGCTCACAGGGTAGTGCTGCTGGAAGATGGAGGCGCCACGGACAGTCCTGAACTCGAATGGAGGCGGGGATGGTACCGTTATGGCCGCAAACAAGCCTTCTTTCAGACGGTACTATCGGCAACCTCAGATGATGTCGGGGTTGATCGTACTAGCCAGAATGGTGGAGGTGGGTCCGCTCAGGAATAGGGGAACCAACCTGGCGCAGTTCAGGGAGAAAATTTAGAATTCTTACTGCCGAGGTCCAAACGTCGCTCCGCTTCTTGGGGATGACAGAGGACTGGTAGAAGGTGCCCTCAGCCAAGTGGCACACCCAGATCTGCAAGGGAGTGGTTGTGGTGAAAACTTTCCTAGGGCTCTGGTTCACTACCTGAGAGTTCTTGCGTAGTCGGGGAAGAATCGCTCTCGCAGAAAGCTCAGAGCTCAGACGAAGACGAAACCACCACACTTGGAATGCTCTCTGGATGACCATTCCTATGGTATATCATTTGCCACAAGGTGAGTTGGGGAAGTTCAAGTGAAGCTGCTGCTTCTAGGACCCTTGTTGTCTGCCTGTGACCTGCCACTGGAGCTGCAACCTTGTGTTGGCCAAGGGAGTGAAAAGGGGGGGCTGCAATGCAAGGGGATGATGGCTAATGGTTTGGGAGTGGGGAGGACGTGGCTGGGGCCTCTTGGGTCCGTAACAATGACAGAAGCAAGAAAAGCTTCACATCCTTGCGATATAAGTTTGCAAGCGTGAAGAGATGAAATGATAGTAGGATGTTTCTTATACTTGATGCCAAGGAAGGAAAATCTTGAAAGACCAGGTTTTCGGAAGGATATAATCCTATTTCGGTAGTTAATATCGGCATCATGGTCCACCAACCAATCTACCCCTAGAATAGCATTGTAACCTTTCATGTCAAGGCATACTAAGTTCGCGGGAAGATTGTGGCCTTCTATTATCACTTCACTATTTGGATAATACTTGGTAAGCTTTGTTCTAGAACTTAAGGGTGTAACAACAGCAAGATCTGAAGGTAGAGGAACTGATGCAATTGGTAATATTTTTGTAAAAGTAGTAGAGATGAAGGAATGAGAGACACCAGTATCAAATAGCACAAATGCAGGATGAGAACAAATTTGAAGGGTACCTTCCATAATCCCACCATCCCTAGGCACTTCTTCATCCTCTAGAATAGCGTTAAGGCGAGCCTGCCTCTTACGTCCACCACTAGATGATTGATCCTTCATAAGGGGGTAATCTGGCATACGATGCTCCCTGCTTCTGCAACGTAAACAAGCGCCAAGGCGCTTCCAGCATTCCTTAGCCGCATGGCCAAACTTTTCACAAAATGTGCAAGCCACCATGACTTACTTTTCCTCCTCTTTGACTTTCTTACTTTTTTAGGAACTTCCACCGTTCCCGCTCCTGGACCGCTTCTTACTATCACGGCTTTTGTAAGGCTCCGTGATACTGAACTTCTCTTTCTTGTAACGCCGATCAGACCGTTGGCTAGACTCTTCACCTTTTCCTTTCAATTTCTCGACCTTCTCTAAGGTCCTTTCACAAAGATAAGCCCGCTGGATCATCTCCACATAAGTACAGATATTCTGGGTCCCAAGTTACTGAATGAAACTGGGTCGTAACCTACCCATAAACTGATTGGCCTTCAATAAATCAGTACTTATGAGATGAGGTGCATACAGTGCTATCCTGGAGAATTATAGTTCGTACTCCGCCACCGTCATCATCCCTTGACTAAGAGAAGCAAACTCCATCGCCTTCCTTTCTTTGACATATTCTGAGAAATACTTGACATGGAACAAGGTAAGAAAATCATCCCATGTATGTGGTGCATCGGCCGAAGGCGCCGGAACTGACTTCCACTATGTGTGAGCATCTTTGTTGAGTTGGAAAGTTACAAGATGCACCTTCTCTTGATCAGTGCATTAGATGACATCAAATATGCCGTTCATCTCGTCAATCCAATTCTCTGCTTCATCTAGATTAGAAGAATCATAAAAACGTGGAAGGTTTAAACTCCAAAAATTGTGGTGTAGGTCACCAGCCCTTGCCCCTGCACCTGCCTGGGCCATGGTTGGCAATGCCTGAGTGAGGCTGGCAATTGTTTATTGCATACCGTTCCAATCTACACGATGAGTCATTGTAGTAATGAGGTACCTGAGATAAATATAACAACTTGTTATTTCTCATGGAATTAGAAGAAAATTAACCTTAAACCTAATTAACTATCTTATCCTAGGCTCTACCCAATTCTCACATGGGTATGGAAATTTTCTTCCTTAGTTCATAGGTAGGAGTCCTTAAACCTTGGACTTATCCTATGATATGACATCTTCTCCCTAAGTCCTGAGACTCAGGCTCTGATACCAACTTGGATCAGCGGATTGAAGCTGTGAATCAGCAGTAATCCACACTCTGGTCTGAGTGTGGGGTGGATGTAGGTGAAAGCCGAACCACCTAAAAATCTCCTGAGTCTTTTATGTGCTTGCTCTCTCGGTGTTTGCTTCTTTGATTCATTATCTGTTTAGATGAATGCATAGGTTCACTCATAGCATGCCTGCATCTCAGATCTAGTTTGTGCATTCACTGCCTGTGCTTGCATGTCACGCCCCGAGCGCGAAAGGAACCCAGTATGCGTGACGAGTTTATATCAATCATGTCAATTAGAGCGTAAGTATATTCAACACATAGATAGAGCGCGCACAAGTAGAGATAACCAAGTCCTTTATTCATCATAACTTCAAAGTATTTCTATTACAAACTTCCCATAGAGGAATTAAGCATACTCCTGACTCAATAAAATAAAATTACAATGATTGACTCAAGAAAATAGGAAAATTTCATGACTAAACAACGACATTGATAGCTGAACTGGCTCTACACTTTTCACTCTTGTCCATCCCCATCCGAATGAGTTTCGTCATCAGAATTACCTAAAAAATAGGAGAAAATACTAGGTGAGCAAATGCTCAGTAGGAATTATATCTCAAGTACTAGCTTGCTTAAAGTAATTATGACGCGGGACAAGCGCGAGCATAGGAATGTCGACGGCGATGTCTGGTGCGAACCTGTGAGTACAGCCTTATGGCACTATGCTCCACGCAGGGAGGGGGAACTCAGGGATGGGGCAAAAGGTACAACACTACCCTTACGTAGGAGGGGGGGAGCAAGGGGAGGGGAACACTGAGGTGCCGATCTGCGAACAGGCCTACTGAGATGACGCCAATAGTCCTGCACGGTGCGCTGAGCACAGGCGTCTGAATGGAGTGCCGTCAGTGCTCAGACGAAGCCAGGGGAGTGCTGGTGTGTTCTTGAAAAGATGATGTCGATCTGAGGTCACTGAAAGGCGGGGCCGACCGAAGAAGTGGACCTATGTGATTCTGTCCCACAGGACAGGGTTGCGCAGTCATGGTGCAGTCGTCGGTACGCTCACTGTAGAACTCCAAACGAGGCGGGACCAACTTGGTGGGATAGCAGACAGGGAGTCTATGTACCCTCAAGAGATGGCAGCCATTGGATCACCGAGCCGGGTGTGGTCATAGAAGTGGCAAGGCTCAGGTTCCTGGGCGAGCAACCGGACAGGGAGACGAAGGCCATGATGGAACTTTCTGCACTGAAGTCAAAACGGGACAAAACCACCTAGGTTGGTTTTGTGTCGTCGAGGGGGACAACTTTGGTGAAGACGCCTCAGGCCGAAGATGAACAGGTTGGGCGTGGTATGAATTGCAAGTCGGGCTCACAGTCTAGGCAGACTGGGTTGCACCTGATCTACACAGTCGTGGGAGGACGAACGCCACGACCGGTGCTGACGTCAAAATGGGATGAAACTACATCTTCTGCGAATAGGACTCAGAGATGAATGAACCCACAGAAGGGGGCTCGGGCAGATTCGCATTGTAGGCGGTGGTGTGGACGCTACAAGCTATGCCAAGGGTTCTGCTACAAGTCTGTGAGCAGCAGAACAGAGAGATCTTCAATGTCGATGATGAGGATGATGCCAAGGGATGCTAGGGCCGCCGTGGACGTACCTGGAAGGGGATGGGGCGTGGGTTGCAGAGAGGAGGGGTGGCTGGGGTGTGGGAGGCCTCGCGGGTTCCAAGTGGTATCAGGTGTATTCGATAGTCCTATCGGGTATATCTGGTATCCGAGATCCGAGTCATCACAGGTGGTATCAGAGCATTATTGTGTGAAGTACATGGGAATCCGAGATATACAGTCTCCAGAGTCCTTAAGTCCTGTACAGTCGCCCAGCTGAAGGTTGGTGGAATTTACTGGCGTTAGGTTTTGTGATTCTCTTTCGCTTCATTTTTCGTGCATTGTCTTGTGCGTGCTGTTCTGGCACTGTACGAGATGGTCCTGCTCTCATTAGGATGTGATGAGCTGCTTCTTTTTCCATCGTGGTGTCTGTCTCGATCATGTTGTACTTGGCATTGTTCGTCGAAGGGCTCAAATCTGTAGTACGTTGTTCGAGGTTTTTCTATAATTTGTTCAGGTTGTTGTTGACTTTTAGTGTTGGTGTGATGACCGTACACGTTCTTACGTTGTTTTGGTCATCCCAGCTTAAGTCTGCTCAGCTCTTGATGTGTTTCGTTTCTGATGGAGTGCTCGATTAGATTCCGTGATTGAGAAGTTGCTCAGGCGAGCCAGGATTTTCCCTTCCTGGTGAGCTTCTGTTGATCGAGCTTGATGTTTCTCATCCCATCTGGTGGAGTCTTTTCGAGGTTAGCCTTGGAATTGCTATCTTAGTGATGCCTTCGTCCTGTGTCTGCTTAAGTGTGGACAGCTTTATTCTGAGCCTGATCTTTTCCTTATTTTACGATTGCTTAGCTCTGGACTCCATTATAGTGTTAAGAGCTGTTGCATATCGTGTTCATCGTGCCGTGTCCAACGGCCGATGTATTGTGAAGGCTCATTTATTATTTCAGGACATAAAGGTAAGCTGAGATTTGCATCTTTCCATGGGCTTTGTGCTGAAGCTGGTACTCTTCTCCGTTGTACTTAGGCTTCCTGTGACCGGTTGTTCGCTGAATCGGTACTCGTGGCGTGTTACATTGTGATTCTTATGAATTACGATAGGCACTGTGTGTGTGCTGAGATGCGAATACCGAGCAATTTTTCTGATGCCTGTGTGCGTTGTTTGAGTGCGCAGCGGAAGCGTGTGGGATGGTAACCCACAGGTCGAGGATCTTTTTCGTGAGATTTTGGCTAGTCGAGAGAATTGCTTCTTCTCGATGTGACTTTGTCTTGGCTTCCTGTGCCTTGATGTTGTCTATTGCTGTACTACTGCTAGTAATTTTTCTGGTGTTGGCATTCGCATTTGCGAGTGTTGGGGAATTGGTCGGCATTCCTGCTGATTTAGTACCCTCTACTTTGCACTTCCTTCTCCTGGGTGTTGTGTTCTCAAGGCATGCTTGTAGTCCTTGAGATGCGACCCTCGAGATTGTGGGTCTTGCTATCGTTTCCCGTTGTCATGGGTCTTTCATGGTGAGCTATCTGATGCATGACTTGTTCCCTATAGTCGTGTGATCAGCTGCTATTATGCCTTGATGTGACCCTGCTTGCAGTTACGTTCCGTGGCTTTGTGTGCTGTACAGAGCCAGAATCCTGTAGGTGCTACTGTGTTATTATTTCGAGTGTTGTTTCTGTATGATCTTGTGTTTCTGTCTTGAACCATTGTCTTGTCAGCTAGCATTGTTGTACGCCTCTTCTCGAGTAGAGTTAGCTTGCGACTCGATCAGATGTAATATCTGAGTGAGGACTGACTTGATTACGCTTGTGGTCATTAAAAATTAAGACGGAAGAAAATTTAAAATATTAGAGTGATATAAATATAAACTAGTCCAAATTTACAGCATTCACCAATATACTAGCCCCACAGAAAAAGAAAAGGGCGACAACTACACGGGGCATACCCCGGCAGAAGACAGAAAAGAAAGACACACCAACAGACAGACGCTAACAACCGCTGGTGGCACTCTAAGTACAGTCTCCAAAAGCTCGTGAATCACTAGTCGACGACTGAGACGGCTCACCTGCAAGAAGGAAGGGTGAATCACAGCCAGACTCAGTAGGGGTCACGCGGAACCCTACCACGATCTAAACATGCAATCAGGCAAATAAATTGTAATTAAGGCAATTAAGAGACAATTAACATACAATTAGAATGTGCATTTAAACAGATAAACAAGTAGATGCACTAACCAACATGCTTCTATTCTAAGGCAGGAAAGACTACTAAACAGGCAGATCGGCTACGAGTCGCCAATCCAAATATAATCAACAAAATAGCCAACTAATCGAGTATTAGCTAGTATGAGAACTAACAATAGAAACTAAATCCACCAACCGAACACTCAATCCCTTCCAGTGATAGCAGAAGGACAGGGCACTTCACCAGAAGTGAGAGACCAGATGCGCCCCCTGACAGCTTACACTGCGTCTCGGTAACTCGCGAGTCTGCACTTGCCCAGCGAGAAGACTAACCAAACAGTACCAACCAAGAACTAGTCAAAGTAACACTCGTCAGTGTCAGCTCTCGCCTCTGACCACGTGTGCACACACTGACCCGTGCCTTGGGCCAGGTCTCCAGCTAGATTTCCCTCCCCATAGAGCGCTACAGTCGGACCGAGGGCCCACGGTACTAGCTTAAACTGTTTGACGGGTATGCCCCTCCACCTCTCCCAGGCGAGTCGACCATCCGTGAAGTCTAGGGCCACGTCTAGTGGTTCCATCACATGGAAAGTCCAAGTACTCCATTGGGATTGTAGGAGCGAGCCAATGACCATAAAATAGGACATTTATAATATAGACGGAAGTTAAACATGTAATTCTAACATTTCCTAAGTAGCAGAGTGTAACGGACCAGGTCGGGGGCGTTAAACGACTATAACGCGCCTCCCTAGGCCGTTATGCCCACCCGTATGCAGGGAAAAGTCAAACCTGTAAACCATAATGGACTACCTCAGGGGCGTCATGCAATGCATGGCACGCCTTGGCCCGCGCGTTATATTCCCTAGAGAACCTTCGAAAACGCACAGAACATAACGCACCAGGATGGGTGCGCCATGTGACTATAACGCACCAGGAGTGGTCCGTTAAAGCTAGCCGAATGATAAAAACTCAGAAAAACTCCACAGTAAACCACTTCATATAACGCACCACGATATGGACATCATACAAAACATGGCGGACTGGGACTAGTCTGTCATGCCCCACAACCTATAGACCTACTGAAAACATCGATCACATAATGGTCCTCGAGTGGTACGCCATGCAATGCATAACGCACCCCCTAGGGTCCGTTAAGGGTATAACGGCCTCTGGCAGGCGCGTTATACCGTCTGAAAAATGAGAGGGATGAGTTCGGACAGAACTCCCCTCCGGTCAAGCCAGATCGGCGCGAAACAAAAGAAAATGAGAAGAAGAAGTTGAATAGCATGATTTCTACAACTACGACATGCATCAAAATGCAAATATATCACTCCTAACCCTCAGCCTCGTGTGCACACTCAGACCATACGCCCTAGGTCTGTCCTCTAGCTGGTAATTCCCCCACCAGCCCAAACTCGGCGGTACGCGGGGACCCTACGGTAACCAGCTTACTCACCGTCTCTCTCGGGTGCGCAACACCAGTGCTCCTAGTGGGCCGACACATGCGTGCCGTGGAAGCTACGACTAGTGGATAGGTCACCAGAAGTATAGACCCTCAAGTCACGAAAACCAACTCTGAAAGTAAACGAGTACAAGGATCGGTCCTCGTACAACACCGACTCATAGTGACATAAGCTGAAGATGCCACATCTCGGGACCCCTTACGGTGCCCCACACCTGGTCCCCACATGATGCCCAGCATCATTCAGACCATGGGTCAGCACGTGGATCGAGGTCCACTCACCTAGGACTCGAATCAGCACGAAAAACCATCGGCTAGGTCTCAGATGATGAACGGCCCATCATTGGCCACTCACGGATGCACAGCTAACTCACAGCTGTGCGGGGGAGAATGGACGGTCCAACCTAGCCATCCATCACTCCCAACGGAAGGAAAGATGAACGGTCGGATGATAGCCGCTCAGGGCAAGGGCGGTTAGGATCCTGCCGTCCCAAGGCATGGGCGGTCCCACCTGGGCCACTCAAGTACCGACGGTCACAAGAAGAAGATGAACGGCCAGGCCTTGGTTGCTCATGGGGTCATGCGGCTATACCATGACCGCACACCCCAAGACATTGTATAACGGTAACAAACAACGGTTGAAAACTCACGGATGAGTGGTCGGTCCTAAGCCTCTCAAGGGATGTGCGGTCACTGACAGGCCACACATGCCTTACTGCGTGCCGAGCCAAATGGTGTCAGGTGACATGCGGCCAGCCCATGGCCGCACGAAGGGTCATACGGCTTGCCTCTGGCCGCACACCCCAGAGCACTACATAACGGTCACAACCAACCGTCAAAACCTGGGAGATGGGCGGTCGGCTTGGGGCCGCACGAAGGGACATGCGGTCCCACGATAGACTTCTCAACTCCACTACGCACCGAGCCTGACTCACAGCGCGCCAAGCCGATGGGCGGGCAGGACAGGGCCGCACAAGGGATGTGTGGTCTCTGGTGTGACCGCACATGGCTCACCGGTGCGAAAATGGCGAATCTCGTTGGAATCTCCCATTCCGGCCCCATACAAGCCCCACGGAGCGTAAAATGAAGGAAAAAGAACCCCCAAGCCCCCTAACATGATTCTATGCCCCCAAAATGTGGAATCGCGACTTAAAATGACAGATCAGGCGAACTCTCCCCGATGCATGCTCAACCCTTCCCAGCGTAAAAGAACCCCTTCTCCGCCTCACCTCGGCCTACAAACCGCGAGAATGAAAAGGTGATGAGCTAGGGATCGTCACCCTACCTCCAGTTCGTGACGAGACGTCAATCCATGCTTGATCCCACGAAGAACGCCATTGAAAACCTCACCTTCCCGCGCTTCCCATGCTCGCCGCACGTCCACGCGATCGCCTCGCCGTCACCCACGTCGTCGCGCCGTCGCCCCGCCGCCATCTACAACGGGAACAGAGCTCACCGCGGTCGAATGGGCGAGAGAGAGGGAGAGGGACGCACGTAGGAGGAAGAAGAAGAAAGAATAAGAAATGGAAACAGAAACAGGATATTTATAGGAAATCCTAAAATTTAAAAAAATACTA
>JANBPO010002846.1:0-26327 GCA_024336825.1 Amorphophallus titanum
CTACATCCACCCCTCTCAACTCGAGAGGATTCCACTATATATGAGCTACACAAGGGTAGAAATCACATTCACACACACACACACACACGAGATCAATGACCTCTGTCCCCACACACTCTTCTAAAAACATGAACTACACTCGGAGGAAGGATCTCCAACTACACACACACATGATTATCTGAATTCTAGAGAAATTGCAATCAGAGATACAATAATCCATGTTCAAGTGGAAAGCAACTATGGATGACTCCCCCTGTTTGATCCAAGCTTTGGCGTGAGATAGTTCTGATTGAAGGAAATGGATGCAAGCAGCTTCACAATAGATGATGAAGCTCTGAGTGTGATCACAGCAGCTTGAGGAGTCTTGGGCTTGTTGAATGATGTAGCAAGGTGACTCACGACCTTCACCTTAAAGAGCAGACCCCTTCTCTCTGTTCGTCTGCCTCCGCTCTTCTTCTTCCGATAAGGCTTTTTCAGGCTCGTGTGGCAGCAGGAGCCTCTATAGTGGTGTGTCTGATGGACGCCCTAATCATTGGCATATATACCTTGGATGAGAATGATCTGACGTGAAGGAAAGAGAAGAGAAAACTCTTCTTTGATTGGCCCTGCGGAAAGGATATGGCGCGCGTCCGTCCGAGCTTTATCCTGCGATTAACACATAAAGTTTAGATTAATTGTACTCATATGTGTTAAGAGAGGTTAATTGGCTAATCCACATGTTAATGACTTGATTCACCTACAATTAAGTGATTAGCACAGGAGGTATGGCCCACTCATCTTAAATAAGAAATTGTAACATGAAATGATGCGGGACGGACCACGACTCGACCTAAACTCTAAGCAAGCTGGCGATCGTCCCTATCGAGGGAAGCGTACGGACATGCACGGTTGAGAAACCGGCAATGAGGTAGGGTGGTCGGCTCTCTCTTGTGCCCAGATCGGGTCACGGGATGGTCACGCTCTCTCTCGCAGCAGCGGTGATATCAATAAATTTCGAGCTAGATTACCCTATCATGCTCTCTAGTAACGGCATAAACAAGTATATACGAAGTAAGTAAATCACCGAGCAAAGGAGAGGGCACGATATCTCCACGCTCTCGGCGTGGGGAAGACGACCCCGGCCAAATCGGTACGCCCAGAATAATTATTAAGCAAATATTATAGCAAATGAATTACTACCCACTCCACGCAGGGAGGTAAAGGGTGACACACGGGACCTGGGAGTAGCGGTTTCGGGTTGATGGGCGGCTTCTTGCGTAGCTTCGGCGGCACACGTTCTCACGATCATGGGACCCGCGTGCTGCCCGATGGGTCCGTGTGGGACCGGGGTAGCACCACTATAGTGGGGACACCTGGAGGGGCGCTCCCTGGGATGGTGGTGCGCTGGTTCGCCGACCGGAGGCCGGGCGGCTCCGATGGTCACCCGCTGAGATTGCTTCTCACAGGTCTGCACTTGCTATTTCACTGTGCGCGATATGACAAAAACCTCTGCTGTGATCAGCCCTGATGCCAAATCGATGCGTGGTTGGTGGCATTAAAAAGCTCTTTCGAAGTACTTCAATATAGAACCAGAGAGATGAACTGGATCTGCCGAACAGCTTGAACAACAGAGTAGAAGAATGAAATAAAATATTTAACATAAACACAGATCGAGTATAGAGTTCTCCTTATGGCTGAATGGCTCGATCTGCAAATGGAGTTTGCAAATTACATAATTATGACTCAAGAAAATATGAAAATTACATGCCATGACTCAGAAAAAATGTGGCGAACATCATGGAACATAGCCGACGAGTAATGGGACCCTCGAAAAATGAGGAGTGGTAGGAGATGTCCCCATCAAAAGTCTGCCAGAGTGAGCGTGAATTCTGCTACTCCGAGCGATACCTCACATTATTTATTAAAGCCGGCAATATGCATATCTCTGACCTTCTGGAGACGCACATTGAAGTGGTGCCTCTCGTATATTCTATAAGGTAAAATGTTGACTACTGCACCAGGGTCAATTAGAATCCTGTTCAGCTCCTTCCCATTCAGGTGCCTCTTCATGTACAGCGGCCTGTTGTGGCTGATGGTAGGGAGTAGCATGTCCTCTTGAGTGAAGGTCATGCTGGCTTCTGGTAGCGCTTCGGCCAAATAGTTCTCAAAGTGGGCAGGCATCTGTAAAGCAGTGATGATCGCCTGCCGAGTCTCTTCACTCAAAGAGAGGATCTCCCATATAGTAAATCTTACAGGGAGCTTCTTGAGTAGCTTTATTATCCTGCTCCCAGTGCGGACATTTGAAAGCTTCATTTCTTCTACCCATCTGGGCTTGAGAGAGTCCTGAACTACGACCCCTGATGGACCTGCCTCATCGGGCCCAGATTTGACACCTTTCTGCTTGGCGCCAGACTCTTGTTGTTCCTCATCAGCTGCTGCAGGGCAAGCTTCATCTGCATCCGGGGCTTCGGAGGTCTATGGTGGCTGCGGGTGAGCATTCCCGTGTGCAAGGTTGGCCTCCGTACATGGCTGCTTCCCCTTGGACATTTTGACAAATTCCAGAAAGGAAGGGGCTGTCTTGCCCCCACTCTTGCTGTAAAGGCCTGACGGAGGAGGGATTTGGACCCCCTTGACCTCCGGGGAAGGTGTCTTGTAGGGCTGCTCCCCCCTCAATATGATGTTTTGGTTGGGCGGCGACTGGCGCCCCCATTTTCGGCCTGACCGAGTTGCATGTGTAGCAGTTGCGGTCTCGGCTTTGCCTTCCCTAGCAAGGGGTGTGAAACAAATTTCCTCTTCCTCCTCCTCATCGGGTAGGTTGAAGAGTGTTTCAAGGTGTTGCAGGAGACAACCTGTACTTTATTGGCCTTAGCGGCCTTTCTTTTCTTCTTCTTTTGTTTCTTTTTCTTTTTTGCCTCAGCATGCGCCTACCCCAAGAACAAGCTGCCCTCTCTGTCTGATGCCACATCGACCTGTTCTTTCTATTCGAGCGACAGTTGCTCCAATTCTTGCCATGGGACGTGGTCCCGAATCAGCAAAGGCTTCAGTTCGGGCTGTACATAATCATCTAGCTCGTCTATAAAGTTCTATAACTTCCGAGCCCCGGTGCTGACTTCCTTTACTGTTGACAACGGAGTTTGTCTCCTCCGATTGTGAGTAGGTATTCTGATGACTACAGGTGGAGTGGTCCACACTAGTGCTGCCACTAGAGGAGCGGGTCATGGAGTGACTCCACGCACATGTGCCCCCAGTTTCTGGTGAGGTGCCCTCTTCTTCTTGTTCTTTGTAGGGACCTGTTGCCATCCCCGTTGTTCTTTCACGGGCTCCAAGAAGTGAGTTTCATAGGTACGCCGCATACTTGCTTCAGAGATCTCCTCAGGCAATGCCTGGTATAGGGAGATCATGTTGACTCCTGCCCTCCTCAGAGGGGCTAGCCCTTATCTCTGGAGCCCGCATGGCCCGGCGGCTAGGGGCTGAGCGAGTCAAGATTCACACTGACTCCCAACTGGTCGCTAGCCAGGTCAACGGTAACTATGAGGCGCGAGAAGAACCGATGGTCAAATACCTTTGGTTAGTCAAGACCATAGCGTAACAGTTCGAGGGTTTCGAGGTAGTCCGAATAGCTCGGGAGGAAAATTCCCGAGCGGATGCCCTCTCTCGACTGGCTTCCTCTCTTGACCCGGAGGGTACTCGCTCAGTCCTTCTCGAAGAGCTCGAGCGACCGAGCATCGATTCAGAGCTCATGGCTGTTGACTCGACCTCCTCGAGCGAATGGTGTACCCCCTATCTGTCATGGCTCTGGGATTCTCAAGAGCCCCCTGACCCTCGGGAGGCCCGAAGATTGAAATACCAAGCTCGGCGATTCGCCATATTGGACGGCACTCTCTACCGAAGATCCTTCTCCGGTCCACATCTAAAATGCATCAGTACCGACGAAGCCAGGTGAGCGATTCAAGAGGTCCACGAAGGCTTATGCAGGGCGCACCAAGGAGGAAGGTCGCTCGCCAGGATCTTGCTTCGGCAGGGTTACTGGTGGCCCACTCTACAGCATGACTGCTCAGCCTACGTATAGCAGTGTGACCGATGCCAGCGATTTGACCACTTGGTCCATCAGTCGGCAACAGAGCTCATCACCCTAGCCAAACCTTATCCTTTCGCTCGGTGGGGGATCGACATCCTTGGGCCATTCCCTATGGCTCAAGCCCAGAAAAAACTTGTCATCGTCGCCATCGACTACTTCACCAAGTGGATCGAAGCTGAAGCCACAACGAGGATCACCGAGACAGTCGTGTGGAGTTTCATCTGAAAGTCGATCATTTGTCGTTACGGCATCCCCCGGGTGATAGTGAGCGATAATGGTCAGCAATTTCATTCTCATTATTTCCAAGATAGATATGTCGACCTAAGCATCCGCAATCACTTCACTTTGGTCGCCCTCCCTCAGGCTAACGGGCTGGTCAAAAATGCCAATAAGGCTATCTTAAAAGGCATGAAGACTAGGCTCGGCAAAGCCAAGGGTAGCTGGCTCGAGGAATTGCCAAACGTACTTTAGTTGCACAGAATGACTCCCAGAACGGCAACCGGTGAGAGTCCCTTTTAGCTGGTGTACGGTACCGAGGCCGTGATCCCGTTGGAGATTGGCAACCCCTCCCTTCGAGTCATCTATTTCTCACCCGAGGTAAACGATCAAAAACTGCTCGAGAACCTCGACCTAGCAGATGAAGTCTGAGAGATTGCCAGCATGCGAGCAATGAAATATCAACATCACCTCACTCGATACTACAATGCCAAAGTATGAGACAGACACTTCCAACTGGAAGACTTCATCCTCAGAAAAGCCGAAGCTTCTCGACCACTTGAGGCGGCAGGCAAACTATCCCCCAATTGGGAAGGCCCCTACTGAGTGGTCGAGACGCTCGGGAAAGGAGCATACCGACTATCAACTATGGAAGGAGAACCCATCCCTCAGACATGGAATGCAACTACACTATGCAAGTTCTACTTCTCTCCAGTCATGTAAGCAGCACGAAATAAAATAAATATTTCCTTCCTCTCTTATTAAAAAGACTATTTGTACATCTAAAAGGTAATAGCCGATACAATACATGTCAAAAAAGTAAAAATCCATCTGGTACCGCTTCCTCGAGGATCTTGTTCTTGATTTCAGCTACATCAGGTATACAAGTTCTCCCTTGAAATAACAATCTTCCATCATCAGTCACCATGAAGTCAGGTCTGTTACTCAAGCTTCCCTTGATCTCTACCAACTCGGGATCATTGTCTTCCACCGCGTCGAGGGGACCCAGCGACAGGGGTCCGATGCCCCTTCCTCTTCTCAAACTCCCACAGACCGGACTGAGCGGGATGCCGAGTTCGCTAGGATGGTGGCCCGTGTCGAGGCAGCGAAGGCAGCACTCTCCAAGAGGGCACGTTCACTACACTTTTCCTTGTTAATTATGCTTATACGAAATGCTATTTGACTAATGATGTATATGCAGGAGATCGAGCTGACAATTACACTGGGCGAGAGTGCCCGACTTCGAGAGAAGCTCCAGCAGGGTCGAGCCGCAGCACGGGAGGAGGTAGCCCACCTCCGGGAGGAGGTAGCGCGGAGCCGACCAGTGGACGCGTTCGAGACGGCACTCCTTCGGGCAGAGTTGGAGCGCTGCCAGGTGGAGCGGGACCATGCCTACACTGCAGCAGAGGGTTATCGGACTGAGGCAGAGCGCTATTGAGTGGAGCAGGATCGTGCTCTATTAGAGGCGTCAGGGCTACAGGGGGAGCTGCGGGTGTTTAGGGAGATACACCGGGAGCGTAGCAGGGCTCCGAGTGGCAGCCATGGCACCCACGGTTCCTTCTGCAGCTACTTCACCACCTCCTCCGGTCGCCAGAGGAACGAGGAGGATGAGCACCGATGATGACGCCAGCAGGAGGAGGACACGAGCTCTACGAGGGCCCCGCCATCGAAGAGACAGGAGGGAGGAGAAGAGAGCGACAGGCCAGAGGGAGCAGCCTGACTTTGTACCCCGACACACTTTTGTACGTGATAAGAGATGATATGATGTAATGTGGTTTTCAGTTGATTTTCTTTTGTGAATGAATGTATGAGTGTGTAGATGTATGGATGCAAATGCTAACTAACTGACTCATGACTGACCCTAGGGAGACACGGGAGAGCGGTGAGGAGAGAGAGACATACTGACTGAGAGACGCGCTTACTGAGTGGTGAGGATGTCTGACTTAGGTCAGAGAGAGGTGAGGACGTTCTGACCTACGTAAGAGATGCGAGAGAGGTGAGGACGTTCCTAATCAGAGTTGAGAGGCACGGGAGAGTAGTGAGGACGTTCTGACCTATGGGAGAGAAGAGAGAGAGGTGAGGACATCCCTACTCAGAGAGAGACACAAGGGACTACAAAATGGAGTGACAGGAGCTTGAACGATCGTTCAGATGGCCGCTCAGCAACTACACGGTCTAACCCATACCGCGTGATGGCAACTCAACCCGAATCAGCAAAGGCAATTGATTGGTTAGAGACAAGCCGCTCAAATAAATGAACGGTTTAGTAATAACCATGTGAAAAAAAGCATGGCCTCCACCAGCCCGTTCAATGGGCCAACGATCGAACCCTGTAGAAGGTTATGAACAGTCCCTCTCAGACCGTCCCACATGCAAAGCGGTCTATCGATAGACCGCACAATATTATGCATAGGGAGTCTGATCGGGACTCTCTTAGAGAGTCCTAACCCGAGGTAAGATGTCCCAATTCAACCTAAACACTAGCCTAACCCAATCTAGATTTATCCTAGCTCAATTCTATCGGGGTTAGGCTTCTAGCCCAAAAACTTGCCGAAGTCGCGTGAAAGTTCACCACAGTGGGCCTTTTATAGGGTTTGAGAACCCTATTCGGAGGAGAAAGCCCCCCGTCCGACTTCCTTTTTTTTTTTCTTTTCTCTGCTATCGCCGTTGCTGCCGCCGTTGCCCGTACCGTCGCTTCACTGTTGCTGACGTCGCTCGAAGGTGAGGGTGACATGTTCCATGTCTCGCGCCACTCGAGCAAGTGCCGTGGCGAGGTGCCTTGCTTGCCAGCTCACGAGCACGGCACGTCGCCGACGTGCTCACCATCTTAGCCTCTCGCAAGCCATTAATGGGCGAACAGAGTCGCCGTAAATCTCACGTCGGATCACCCAGGGATGGAAGGGGCGCCGATTCATATTGCCCATTGAGTTGGCGCCGATTCATGCTCACAAGAGGGACCTTGGCGCCGTATCAGAGAGAGAGGAGGATAGCGCGTCGTATCAGAGGGAGAGGAGGATAGCGTGCCGGTTCACTGGCCATAGTAGGGGGCGCCGGTTCACATGTGGGTGTGTCCTGCGCCTGATCAAATGCCATGGGGAGCTGGCGCCGGTTCATGCCCACAAGAGGGGCTTGTGTGCGCCGATTCGAGCCCATGGGGCCTTCTTGCGCCGATTCAGGGGTTCAAGGGGGGTGTGCCGATTCAAGAAGCAAAGGGAGTGGCTTGGCTGATTCATGGGCCATGGGGTGTGCTGCCGATTCAACACCCCACCCCCCATTATCCTTCTTATTTTTCTTCCTTCCTGGGCTGAGAGGCTAAGCTCTCAAGCTTGGCTGCTCCTAGCTGCTGTCCCATCCACCGCCACCCCTGCGAAGAGAAAGAGAAGAAGAGAGAAGAAGAAGCCCCACTGCTCCCTCGACGGCCATCACCTGAGCGAAGAGAGAAAGGGAAAGAGAGAAGAGAGAGAAGATAGAAGAGAAGTACGGTGAGCGAAGAGAGGGAGTGGGGCCGGGGAGGGGAGGAGTCAATGCTCCATTCCCCTCCCCACTGTAACTTGTTCTTTCTCTCTTTTCCCCCATTCCCTTTTTTGTATTACGATGTATTAGCCCCTTGGGGCATTCCTCATATGAGAATAGAAATACAAGGCTTGTAAAAGTTTTTTTTTCTAATGTCTTCCTATAGACATCTCTTCTGTGCTTGCATTCCTTGTTGTTTTACTCCCTTCACGGTTTTCTGTCGATTACTTCTGAGTACCATAGTTTCCCTCAGGGGTTTCATCCCGTTGGCCATTCCTCCCTTGCAGGATAGCTCGGTGGCTACCCTCTTTCTCTGTATCGCAAGTCTCCCCTCCATCAGCAAGCTCTGGGCTTCCCCAGAGCCAGTGCACACCTTCTGGCCTTTACCCGGTACGCCCTTGGCCAAACCTTACCCGGTTCACCTTGGCCTGGACCCGATAGCCATGTCTTCCACTCATTCAGTGATTATCTCTCCCTAGGCCAGTGGGGGTCTAGCCCAGTGTCCTCGGTTCATGCGGTGCCCCATTTGTCGATTTTTGATTTTTCTGAAGTTTTCTTAAAGGTGCTGCTGCCCTGGCGCACGCGTTGAGTTGTTGGGTCATACCACTCCTTGTGGGCGTGTTCTCCTTTACACCCCCTAGCATCCGGGTCCTGGGGAGATGCTGTCAAATTTTCACCAAAATTAACATAATAACAACAATAATAATAAAATAACAATGATGCAAAAGGAAACAATATACCTTGTGAGTCTTGTGACCGTGAAGGGTCATATCCACATGAGTTTTATGATCATGGTGAGTAGCCCTTGAGTAAGTTTAGTGGGCCAGTACCGACTAGTTTTTGTCATCTAGTCATAGGTAGTTTTCTTAGCACCCCGTGGTGTCATACCATGGTTTAAAGTGGTTTGCGTGCGTGTGTACATCAGTGTTATATGGAAAATTCCCACGAGACAGTGAATGATAGAGTTTCGATGGGTTTCTGCAAGACCACAAATGAGAGTTTTGGTGGGTTTCTACAAGACCGCGAAAGATCCTAGTGGCAGACTGTGGTTGGATTGGGCAAGACCGTCTAGTGTGTACGATGCTCCTTCTACAGAGGCAAGACCTCTTGGGCATTTGTACATTGATTAGGATAAGTGTACGTCACGGGTTGATGCGGGGGAGCATACCTTGTGTCAGGCTATAGGACATGGCCATGCTGTTGGGCGTAGTGGCATGGATCCTAGCCAGTCCTAGGGTGTGGTGTGTGTGTGTCTCCTGTACTCTACCCGAGACTGAGTGTGGGCAGTGTGCACGCATATGAGACCTTGGCACAGTATAAGATATTAGTGGACGCATCAGACCTAGTTGTGTATCCTTGCGTAGTGGACCCTATGCCAGTAAAGGTTGAGTTACTAACAGCATTGTCGTGGCCCTTCCAACAGATGAGTTGGTGTCACCCTATGCATAGGGCATGGTTTTCTCACTGGTCCAAGCTCGAGACTTAGGTTTACCAGTGTATTAATGTCCTTCTGAGGGTAGAGGTTATATGTATGGCCGCATGGCCTTGCCGGTGGTTCCTTCAGTAGGGGCAGATTGTTACGACCGTATCGTCATAGGGTTTTTTCTCGTTAGTAGGACCGTGGTTTCACCGTGGGTCGGTGATCCCAACTAGTGGTCACAATTTTTTTATTGAGAATTGGGCAAACATAGAGGCTATGTAGTTCTTCCGCTAACCATTTTTATTGTTTTAACCACTATTGTTTATTATTGTTATTTTATTTTTGTTCTTTGTTGTTGCTACTATTGTTACTGCTCACTGTTTTCGTTGTAGTGGGGATCCGCAGGACCCATACTGAGCTAATGAGATGAGACTCATTCCCTACTTTTTTAAGTGCAACGCTTCTCCTCGAGGTAGTGCGTCTTGGTTGGAGGACCTTTAATCGCCAGCTTGCTAATGCTGGGGTGTGCCCCATAGCATTTTACGTTCTCTTTAAGTTGACTGTACTTGTGGACTAGACTCTATGGTTATATTATGCTGTTATAGAATGAAATTTTATTTTCATTATTAAAGAAGCCTTATGCAGTGGACTAACGTATCTCTTTCAGACCAACAAGGTGGGCTACTTCTCTACCCCGCATGGCTGTCAAGGTGTTTCTCACCAGCTATTTGCTGATGATACTTTGATTTTTGCCAATGGGAGCAAACGTTCCCTTAAAAATCTCATGGATTACTTACATCTCTATGAGGACTCTTCGGGTCAGCTCATCAACATTTCTAAGAGCTCTTATTATATTCATAGTCAGGCAACCTCTTCACTCAAATAGAGACTCTTCTCCATTACTGGCATTGCACACAAAGATTTTCCATTCAAATATCTTGGTGTGCCACTCTTCCCAGGGAGAGCCAAAGTCTCATACTTTACCCCAATTCTCACTAAAATCCAATCTAAAATTCAAGGTTGGAGCTCTGGTTTTTTATCTCAGGCAGGGAGGCTATGCTTGATCAAACATGTCCTCTCTTCTATCCCGATGCACACTGTCTCTTGTTGTGTGATACCTACATCCTGTCATAGGCTCCTCAACCGTGTTTTGGCCAATTTCTTTTGGGGCTCTATTGATGGCATAATAAGGAAACATTGGAGATGTTGGGATAAAATATGTAAACCACTTGAAGCTGGTGCTCTGGGTGTTATATCCTTAAGAGATATGCAGAAAGCTTTTAAGGCCAAGATGGTCTGGAATGCCTTAACTTCACAATCTTCTCTATGGGGCAATTATTTCAAGGCAAAGTATTTTCCTAATCACCATCTTTCTGAGATTGATTTTAATAAGTGCAAAGGGAATGGGAGAAAGGACTGGCTATTTTCCAAGGATCAAATCATCAAGTATAATAGGTTTTTCAAAGGTCCCAGGCACTTTTCATTTTGGAAAGATATTTGGTTTTGTGATACTCCTTTGATGGATTTAATTCTGGCTAATTAGTGGACTACAATTGATGACAAAAATATTACAGTTAATGCTCTTTGTGACAGTAACAATCTGGCTTGGAACATTATCCGCCAGTATTGCCAGATGGCACTCTTCAAGCTATCTGCTTCTACATTTCTAGAAGACCTTTACTGTCTGACGAACGAATTTGGTGCTTGAACTCGACTGGTAATTTCTCTATTAAATCTTGGAGGAGCAAAATGGCCACTGAATCTGCCACTTTTCCATACTCTTACCTCTGGGCTGATTATGTGCCCCCAAAGGTTTCTCTATTTCTTTGGAAATTTATTCAAGGTATCCTGCCTACGGACAATTATGTACAGTAGTGTGGTATTTTGCTAGCCTCTAAATGCTCATGCTGTCCTAACTCAGTGCTCGAATCTGACATCCACCTCCTCCTACAAAGCAGTCTTTCTTTGTCTATTTGGGATTATTTCAAACATTGCATTTAGCTTGATCCTTCAAGGTACAGATCTGGGCGCCCATTTTTATCCCATGCAATTCAGGACACCCGTATCTCTACACTCTCAGGAATGGTCACCATGCTCATCATCTACCTCTGGTTATGGGAGACTTGGTGTGAAAGAAATCGAAGGAAATTTGATGACTCAATTGGTACTCCAAAATCTATCTACTATAAAATCATGCACATTATTAATAGCACCACCTTTCCAGCCTACAATTCAGAGGGTGATTTATCTATCCTCACCTCTCTGCGCCTTATTTCCCTGGTTCCTAGTCTGAATAAAACAGTGAAGGCCAAAATTGTGAGATGGGTATTGCCGCCTCTTCACTAGTACAAATTGAACGTGGACGGAGCTTCTAAGGGTAACCCAAGACATAGTGGTGGAGGTGGCCTTATCAGGGATCACAAAGGTTTTCTCATTCTGGCATTTAGCCATTATTATGGTACATGTGTTAGATTAGTGGCAGAGGCACGCGCTATGCTTGATGGGCTTTGCTATGCTTCCTCTTATGGTATTAGACTGTATTCAGTGGAATCAGACTCAAGAATTCTAGTTAACATCATCAAGGAGGAGTCCTCTTGCCCGTGGAGATTGCTTCCATTCATATCTGAGTTACGCACCCTTGTTACCCGTCTAAATGTTATGGTCACTCATATTTATCGCGAAGGAAACCAGGCTGTTGATAGGCTTGACAACTTTGCCTATCAAACCAGCACCAATTCTTTATTTTTTGGTAGTAGTCACTAGGTGCCTCCCTTTGTTAAAGGGGCATGTAGATTAGATAGATTGGGTATTCCTTACATTCGTGATTAGTGATCTGTCTCCTTTGCTCTTCATTCAGGGATATGCCCTGGTGGACAGTGTATTCTAAACATTCTTTCTATCTTAATGTTATTCATCCTTTGACTTTGATCTGGTGGAGTGAGCCCATTCACTCCCTCTGGGAGTGGGTGCACTCTCCCTGACCCTCAAAGGTTATTTTAAAAAAAAAAGGTTGGGCATGAGAGAAACCTACTTCAATTGAAGAAGAAAGGGGATGATGTGAAAACCCTAATCCGCAAACACATCATCGATCCTCGCCCTAGTTCACCCTCGATCGGCCACCACAGGTCGTGTCGCCAGTTGGAGAAGCAAATAGGGGCCTGGGGCTGTCGAAGCCTTCTAGTTATAGGGTGTATGGAGGGTTATAGCGATCGAATTGGACTCAAGAGTCCAAGGGATTAAAGTCGGCAAAAATCTCAGTTTCCCACCTAATCCACGCCGCCGGCGTCGAGAGAAGGCTCTAGATGCTAGGGTTTCGAAGGAAAAACGAGCTTCTAGGGTTATCCTTTCGATTGGGCCTAGTTTGGGCTCGATTAATTAAGAATTGGGCTCCAATTTGATCATTTAAGTTTAACCCATTAAAAACAACGAATTTAGCTATTAAATCCTTAATTCGGCCTAATTAAATTTTTATTAGAGGTCGGCTCAGTTGTGTGCACACTCAGACCATACGCCCTAGGTCTGTCCTCTAGCTGGTAATTCCCCCACCAGCCCGGACTCGGCGGTACATTGGGGCCCTATGATAACCAGGTTACTCACCATCTCTCTCGAGTGTGCCACACCAGTGCTCCTAGTGGACCGACACACGCATGCTGTGGAAGCTACGACTAGTGGATGGGTCACCGGAAGTATAGACCCTCACGTCACGGAAATCGACTTCGAAAGTAAATGAGTACAAGGATCGCTCCTCGTACAACACCGATTCATAGTGACGTAAGCCGAAGACGCCACATCCCGAGACCCCTCACGACACCCCACACCTGATCCCCACATGACGCCCAGCATCGGTCAGACCACGGGTCAGCACGTGGATCGAGGTCTGCTCACCCGGGACTCAAATCGGCACGAAAAATCACCGGCTAGGTCTCAGACGATGAACGGTCTATCATTGGCCACTCACGGATGCATGGCTAACTCATAGTCGTGCGAGGGAGAATGGATGGTCCAACCTAGCCGTCTGTCACTCCCACGGAAACCAGACTATAACGCGCCTGTCCAGGGGCGTTATAGTGCTTAACGGACCAGCAAGGGTGCGTTAAGTCCCAAGTCATGGAAGGGAACATAACGCACTCCTCCAGGGGCGTTATGTACATAACGGACCAAACATGGTGCGCTATGTCACGGAGTGAAACAGATTATAACGCACTCCTCTAGGGGCGTTATAGACCTTAACGGACCATCTCCGGTGCGTTAAGTGAAAGGCAAGGGCGTTAAGCATAACACACCTTCCCTGGGGTGTCATAGGACATAACGGACCTCCCTAGGGGCGTTATGTGACCAGGACCCCCAAAGATCAAAAATCAACGGTCGGAAGCCCATAATGCACCAACACCGAGGCATTATGTCTAACATAACGGTCAATCGTGGGACCGTTAAACCCACGAAGACCAGATCCAAAACTCATGGAGCATAACGCACCTACCTGGGCGCGTTATGATCATAACGGCCACTGGGACGACCGCTATATCGTCCCGGCGGTGAAACAGCCAATCAAGACCAAAAACGCCGACCACATCCCCATATCTCTACGGGAGAGGGGGAAATCAAGGGGGAAGCTCCCCAAAAGTCCTAGGCATGATTCTACGGCCTCAGATCGGCTAAAAACGCGGTGAATCACTAGATTGGGCGATCACTCCCCAAATCATAGTTTTACCCTAACCCGCTCAAAACACCCCTCTCGGCCTCACGACGGGCTAGAAACCACGGAAATGAAACGCGGAGAGCTAGGGAACGTCACCCTACCTCAATGGAGTGAATGCTCCGCCGAATCGACGTCGAAATCGCGAAGAATGTTTTGAAAACCCGCATTCCTTCCATGAAACCTCACAATCTTCACGCCGCCTCGATCGCCACACCGTCCCCGCCATCGCCCCGTGCCGTCTGCAGCCGGTGGGAGCTCGCCGCGGTCGTCGCCGATCGAAGGGAGAGAGGAGGGGGCGATCACTACCTCAATGGAGCGAACGCTCCACCGAATCGACGTCGAAATCGCTAGAAACGCCTTGGAAACCCTCGCTCCTTCCATGAAATCTCACGATCTTTACGCCGCCACGATCGCCTCGCCGTCGCCGTCGTCGCCACACCGTCGCCCTACGCCATCTGTAGCCGGAGGGAGCTCGCCATGCGATCGAACGAGAGGAGAGAAACATGGTTATTAATAAAGTTTTGGGTTATTTCTATATCGCGCACTCTGTCTGTATGTGTTGAATGCACTATGCTCTGATTGACATGATCGTTATAGACCTCGTCACGCCGCTTCCGAGTAATCTTTCGCGCTCGGGGCGTGACATCGGCAGTGTCATCTACGTCGCTATCCTCATAATCAACCGGGTCCTTTTCATCCATGACTTCATATGCTTCTAATCCGTCATCACTCCACACCCCATCTTGTTCCTCATCGTCTTCAATCATGATCGCTGTAGCTATGAACTCTGGGCATTTCAAAAGAGCATGACATCGCTGAGCTAGATCCTGCAAGAACCTATCAGGAATGGATTTAGAATGACATGCCAGTGGCTGCGGCTTAGGCGGGGATGGGTTGGATGACCTAGAGCAAGACCCTACTTCTCTAGACCTAGACTCTACTTCCCCAGACTCAACAGACCTTACATCTAACCTAGGAGAGAGCAAACCTACTGGGAGAGAGGCAGCAAGGGCCTCGTGCCCCTGGGAAGCAGATGCATAGAAGATAGCGTAATCTTGCACAGAAATCTCCATTTCAAAATTGACATTTTTTTTTGAGATCAGTGGAAATCACACACCAAGACGAAGAAGAGGGAGGAGGAAGTGCCACAAGAGATGGAAAGATTACATCAAAGAAGGGGTCAGAAGACCGGAACCACATATTAGATAGATCGACAGGTGAATCAGGCGACCACCCGGATGTCAAATCAATTGGCGGGTAGTGCCCGCATGGATAATTTACAATCTGAAATTCAATCGGCCTCTCATGCCGAAGGGGAGACTGAAACAATAACGGATCAACCAGAAGAGGCGGTGAACGTGGGATAAAACTTAACTGCTAAAGGAGAGACTTTAAACGGGTAGGAGACCAAGAAAAAATAACAGGCTAGCTCACCCTTTCCCGTGGACGGTCCGCTGACTTGTTCGGCTTCCATTGCACAAGTCGTACCTCTTGATTCTTCCGGGAGCAGTCCTCTTCATAGAATAACCTGGCAAAAGCTCGGCTGAAGTCAAGCATATCATCAACAGGCCTCTGGGGCAGCAGAGGCAGACTGGCAACCGTGCAAGCTGGACATTTCTCGGGTTGTGCTGGCAATGACTGTAAAGTTCCCAGCTGGAGAGGGCCTTTTATGAAATGCTTGCGGTAGTCCCAGGTAAGTGGCCCTGAGTCACCCAAAATTGATAATGCGGACTCTCGGTAGCTGAGGCCCCTTTTGCTCATTTTTCTTCATTTGGGGACTGATTTAGTCTGCCCTTGGAGTTGGTCACCAAGGCCTCTCCTCGGTTGATAGCCCAGTTTCAATATAATAGTCCAGCCCTTGGAATCTCAGATCTTTGGCTTCTCTTTGATGCTAACAGGTGTAGTGGTGGGCTTGCGCGGCTCATAAACCCAAGGAAAGTTGAGATCCCACACTGAAATAACATGCCAACTACTAGGCCACAAAGTTGGCAAAATCTTCTCTGAAATAGCCTTAACTGACTAGACTGTGGACAAACTTTTCACCTTAACCACCCTCCCTTGAAAAGAAAACTTGAGACACTGATGGGCAGTGGATGGCATGGCGCTGAGAGTATCGATCCACAGACGACCCAAGATAGCCTTGAACATAGGATCGATGTCCACTACATAGAATTCAATGGACATAGTAAGAGGCCCGACTCACCCTTCTCTCTTCCAGGTGACCAGATGCAGCCATCCCCCGGAGGTTCACGAGCTTTTGGTGACCGGGTCTAGCATTGCCAGCTTAGTCGGTGTGTCCGTTGTATGTACTTTTGATCGAGGTATGCCCCTTATAGTTGTACAGTTGGACTTGTATTTTTGCAGCTCTCGACTATTGTATAAGGTTTACCACTCTAATACATTTTAATTTACTTCTGCATTCCAGTTTAAATTACTATTCTAATTAAAATTACGCTCAATGTAATTCCAATCCATTATGCAACCCTCGACAAACTTCCCCAACCCTTACGGGCCTCACCAGCCTCTTGGGTGGGATCCCCAGTTCCTGGTGTCGGTATATCGATGTTATCGGTATATCGGTATCCGGAGCTCTGGGTCGTTACACAGCCCAGGAATACAAGCGGGGGTACTTGGACTGTTGGCAAGTCGCCTTAGAGAAGGTTAACCGCCTGTATTCCGGCATGGGGGTTTTGAACCTCCTTCCCGATAGGTTCCGTCCCAAGGAGAACGAGTGACCTCTATGTAACTTCTCCCCTGCTAATGAATAAAACTTCATTTCTTTCATCTTCTCTTTGTTCTTATGGTGTGTGACTATTTTCCCACCATTTTCATTGGTTTGCAGGCGTATGACGAGGCGCTCTCCATCACTGGAGGAAGTGTCTATTATTTTTAGATAGTAGTGATAGCGGGCAGGACAGTCGGCCTCATGTGCCGGCCTATGGACGAGGTAGGTAAGTCGGCTGGTATAATGGGTTGGCCTCATTATCCACCCGTACCCCGATGCTAGATTCCTCTGGGGTCGTGACTTCAGAAGAGGGCATCTCTAGCCTTTTTCCTGGTGTAGGCCTCTGCGCGGGTGACTTCTCCAGCTGGTCCACTTCCTCGAAAACAGATGGAGCGGGAGGTGGGCTGCCTGCGAACGTTGCCTCAGTGGTCAATGGTAGGTAACCTGATAAAGGTGGTGTCGGATGGACAGGATGGTGAAGACTGGACCGGTTGTCATACCACCATAGCCTTAGCCTGTCTTGTTTTTCCATATGCTTGTATGTTGGCCTCATGAGAACAGCTTTCTGAAACTTGACTGTTGTATTTTGACTAAAGAAATAAAATTCTCTAGTTTGGATCTATGTTGATGTGTACCTCTTGATGGGAGACTCTTGCGTAGTGAGCTTGCGATAGTGGGTGATTCTGATATCTTCAATTTCCTCTTTCCGTGTGCATGCACTTATCTCCTTAAGCCGATGGGGTAGCTGTAGATAGTTCATCTACCCCGCCCCCAAACTATAAACATATGAGCATGAAATATGAACAAAAGTAAGGGCGGTAAGAGATAGAAGAACTGACGGTGATCGCCGCCAAGGGTTGACAACACCAAAAGGAGTAGGAAGGAGATGCAACGGCAATGCGTACCTTGGAAAAGGAAGAAGAAAAGACATGACCAAACG
The DNA here is from genome assembly GCA_024336825.1 of Amorphophallus titanum. NCBI lineage: Eukaryota > Viridiplantae > Streptophyta > Magnoliopsida > Alismatales > Araceae > Amorphophallus > Amorphophallus titanum. Next base: position 17,571 of record JANBPO010002846.1, read on the forward strand.
AGGCCGCTACAACATGATCGCGCTTGACAAACGGGATGCGGGGAACTGGTGGGATCAAACATCCTCTCCTTCCAGCCGGCTAGAGGAAGAGGGCCCCATGTCCTATTCATGCCTTCCTGCAAATAAAGCCAAACAACAAGGGATAAAAACCCATTAGATCTATGCATGTAGTATCAAATCTCGGATGTGTAAAATATGGTGAGAAATTGAGGAAGAATGCATCAGGGGGAGATTTTTCTAGCTAGTTTTTCCCTCCCGTAGGATGCAACGGTATAAGCAGGGGCCCACGGTAACTAGCTTAAGAACCGTCAACGGGAACACCCCTCCACCTACCCCAGGTGGGCCGACACTCCGGTCGCTGGGCTACGACTAGTGGCTCCATCACGAGGAAAGAGAAAGCTACTTTATCGGGGTCTAAAATGATGCCATAACTTTATAAAATAACTTAAACATGACGAATATGCACTACTGAATGCATTGAGAACTAAACATACCCTTTTTAGAATGCCAGAAGGTATAACGGACCAATATGGGACCGTTACCTGACATAACGGATTAGGGCAGGGACGTTATATGGTACATAACACACCTCCCTCCATCCGTTAAACTCACCCGAACACCTATGTGAACACAAGCACACAGACATGTAGACCATAACACACCACCACTGGGGCGTTATGTTCAGTATAACGCACCTACCCCTATGCGTTATACTCAACGGAACAATGGCGAGAAACCAACAACACAGATCATAACGCACCAAGCATGGGGCGTTATGTTCAGTTAACGCGCCTCCTGTGGTCCGTTATACTTAACCGAACAATGCAATGCAACCAGAAACGTCAGATATAACGCGCCAAGCATGGGGCGTTATGCTGAGTATAACGCACCTCCCATGGCCGTTATACTCACCCGAACTAAAATCAGAAATCATAGAAACATAACACACCAAGGCTGATGCATTAAGAGGATATAACGCATGGGTCTGAGTCTGTAAAAGTCACCCGAATGCCAAGAATCCACAGAAAATCGTAGTTTTAATGTACGATATTAATGTACAGTATAACGCACTAGATCTGGGGCGTTATATGACCATAACAGATCTACCCTACATCACTATGCTAACCACCTTACTGGGTCAATGGTCAAACGATTGGTCAATGGTCAAATGATGGACCTGGAGGAGTCCGTCAAAGGGCACATAACGCACCACTTAAGGCGCGTTAAAAGACTATAACGCACCGGTCCTGGCGCATTATGTCGACTGGGTTATGGGTTGGACGAGTTCGTTGCCGAACTTCCTCCCGGTCGTCTGAAATCGACGGGGGACGCGGGAAAACAAACTAACCTGCCAAACCATTGTTGACAGATAAAATATGAACAAGAGCAAGATGAGGCCGAAGAGAAGATTAAGCCAGAAATGGAGATTCCAGGCACTCTTACAAAGTCAGAACTAAGGAAGAGCCGTTGCTACCAACACCGTATCCAGCTGAAACTCCTCTATGGTCAGGCTACTGTCCGACATTGTCATCACCCTGACAACATTATTGATTAAACCATACCAACCACTATCCAGTCAACTGACTGATGAGACCGGTCTTCCGAAGATTCTGACGGGCGTGAGAAGCCAGATAAATGTCAAAGCATGTGCGGCAGTCAACACTGGGTAATGAGACAATGTGAGTTGTTTAGGGTAAATGAACTTAAAAGCCCTAAATGGGCCAATAAGCATGGCGCCGAGATCCCTTCGAGGAGGCCCAATGTCACCCCAACCTGCACGCCGGGAAGCTTCCTCCACTCCTGGAGGCGCACCGAGAGCTTCAGAAGCGCGCCGAGAGACTTCCGCCGAGAAGATAGGGAGATGGGGGATATATAAAGACCCCTCTCCTCCGTTCATAGAGAGAGACGATATCGAAGAGATAAGAGACCAAAACAGATAGCAGTAGGATGCTACTGACTATGTGAGAGGGCCAACGGAAACTAACTTACAAACCGTACAACGGGAATACCCCGCCACCTCTCCTAGGTGGGCCGACACGGACGTCATCGGGCTACGACTAGTGGTTCCATCACAAGGAAAGAGAAAACTACTCTTTTGGCATGTAAAATAATGCCACAGTGTACAAAATACTTTAAACATGGCAGATATGGAACATGAATTACATTAGAGATTACATATACATATTTTTGAAATCTCTAGGTTTATAACGGACTAAGACCACCCCGTTACATACCATAATGGACCAAGGCAGGACCGCTATGCTTAACAGAACTCATACAAATCCACAGTTAAACGGGACCATAACGCACCAGGGCAGGTGCGCTATAGGACTATAACGCACGGGAGCAGCGACATTAAAGTCAACAAGCATACAACACAATGAACAAAGGCTATAACGCACCAAGAGTGGGGCATTATAGGAACATAACGCACCTCCCATGGGTCGTTATGCCCACCAGAATGATCAGAATCCATAGTTAAACACGGGATATAACGCACCTAACCAGGGGCATCATATGAATGTAACGCGTAGGGACAGGGGCGTTAAAGGTAACAGACCTTCAACTCAACAAGTAGGGGCTATAACGCACCAGACGAGGCGCATTAAAGGCACCCGAACTCGAAAATCCACAGAAAACTCACAGTTCACGCATGATATAACGCACCTCTAAGGGTGCACCAAATGACTATAATGCACCGGGGCCGGCGCGTTATGTCACATGGGTTTCGAGACTTCAGAGGTCGGAATCAAAACCCCCTCCCGATCGACCGAAATCGACGCGGGATGTGGGGAAACACAAAACTAAACCATCCTACCACACCATACCATCATTCCAAGCCTACGCATGCCACTAGAATTAAAAGACGATGCCCATGGAGATGATTTCAAGCATTAAAAGATTAAAAATGAACTAAACATGAACATGCATGAAAAATGAGGCAAAGGACATTGGGCCACAGTGCAAGTGGTACCGGTGGTGTCCTAACAAGGTAAGGAATCCATCCCCCTACCTAGATTATGACGAAAATGACGATTTGATGCCGATCTGGTGAGAGGGTGACATGACGCCTCCAAGCCCGGCTCAACCCCACACTCCGCGGATCGAGGGAAGATGGGCGTCAACACGATCCCCGCGACGCGACCAATCCAACGATATCTCCCTTGCTTCAATCAGTGACCGTCTGGACCAGAAATCGAGAGAGAAACGTAAATCGAGAATTTAGCCCAAAATCACCCAAAATAGGATTTGCACAAAAAATGATGAAGATGGCAACGGATGGCGACGCATGAGACGTCAACGGATTCCTGGTGAGACGAGGAGTCCGTTCCCGTACCCCTTGAGCGGCAAAGACCGCGAATCGGTGCAGGTCGGGTGATGGGGGCCACGCCGTCCTTCCGCTTGCACGCGTCTCCACGCTCCATGATCCAAGGGATGAAGGGTACCGACGCGATCCTCGCATCAAGTCCATCCTGTCGGTACCTCCCACGCGTCGACCGGGGTCTGTTTGGACTGCGAACCGAGTGAAAGGGGGAGAGAGGAGATAGAACGTGTGAGGGAGAGAGAAAGGAGAGAGAGAGAAGTCAAGAGAGTGAGGAGAGAGAGGGAGTGGCGTGAGATATTTAAAATTTTTTATTTTTCTTAGCCTTGTCCAATCTGCTATTTGTTTGCTCGCACACCCATTGCTCGATCTATATCTTCTTTGATAGTGCTTCTCTTCTCGAGTGTTGGGTCCAATTGCTTGTGAGGTCTTGATTTGTTCTAGTTAGATCGAATTGGGGATGATCTATTCAACCCCTCCCCTTCTAGCTCACCTTCCGCGTAGTCTGTCACGTTTCTCCTCTTCGAAAACTCTCTTCTCCGTTCCTCTGATCACCCCTTCTGCCTTCTCCCATCGCAATATCCTTCCCTTCCTTCCTTCGAACTCCCCTCTAGTTTTCTCCCTAGGGGCTCTCTCTAGAAGCCTCTGAGGTCGTGCCCCTAGACGTGGGTGTCGAGGGTGGAGTTCGTGCAAGGTGCTGGGAGATCAGATCATGTTCTTTGACCAACGGTTGTAGGAAGATAGCCAAGTTAGTGGCCTTCTACAAGGGAGAGGCGGCTAGCAACCTGACCTTCCATAAGTCCTGGGTGGCCATGAGTCTGGCCTTCTACTAGGTGTGGGCGGCCAAAGCCTTGGCCTCCCAGCCAATCTGGGCGGCCATCGGCCTGGCCGCCCAGCCCATTGGGCCCTAGTCCCCTATGTGTGAGCTAGGCCCAATAACACTTGGGTCCGACTGGACTAAAAAGTGTAAAATGTTACTAAATCGGGTGAAATGAGTACGTCACTGATATGATGATCTAACTGAGGATCCAAGAGATGTCCAAAATTAGGCATCCATAAATATCCCTCCGGAAAACTCGTTTTGCAAGAGAGCTCAGTGGATTGATAAATGAGTGTTTTAGTAAAGAAACAAGCCAAATTGGGACATCCCGCTCGAGGAGATTCTTGAGCAAAAATTGAGCTTTATGCAGGATCGCCTAAGCATAAACGATAAGATAGGTCATTCAAAAGGAGGGAAGGGAAAATTAATCTAAGAGGGCATAGCGCCTGTGGGACTTGAGGGGACGAACGCAATCTAGCTCAAGAAGATACAAGACACCTAAAATAGGAGTAAGTAAATAAAGTAGGATTGGGAGAAAATCACCTTCAAATCCCAAAATACTCATGACGGTCATACACAAAACATGCTTTTAGCTAGTTGAATTAGAGTGGAATCACATAGACTCACTCATATAAGTTTAGCAAAATCGTGAAACACGATTGATCGACGCGGGGACAAGAAACCATGGGGTGGTCAAAGCATACGTGTCGTTCCTTGTTTTACGTACGCAACCTTAGATGCTATGTATGTGTGTTTTTTTAGCTAAAAAAGGCCTACATGATGCATGCTGAGTTTAAAAGGGAAAAAGCCCATCTAATGCATAGTCAGAGGGTTTATTTGCCTACCTCAAACTGATCGGTCACAAGTTCGAGACTTCTGTCATCCCGGCTTATCAACAGACGTAGTCTGGAACCTGGAGGGGATCCGTCATCCTAGATTCTATTGTTAATTGCGGTCGAGAGTTCAGGAAGTCCGTCATCTCGCCTCCTAGTGGTGGGTGACCATCGAATAGCTTAAGGAGTATAAACTCTTCACGATTTTTTTAGAGAGAAACTCAGAGTTTATACACCAGAAGCTATTAGCCTCTGGCGTCCTACCTAAGATGCAATAGTAGCTGATGACATCGTAGAATTTGAGTAGCCTATCTGGTAATCTGCAGCTACATCAACACACATTAGATAAGTTCATATGGCAATCATATGAATAGGAGGCGACCGCCTGCGGCTCGAGCGTTTCCAGGGCTTAGCGGTCCTGGCTGGACCGCTAGGCCAGGCCTTGCGGTCCTTAGGAGACCGCCAGGCACTGTGACGAACCAGAGAGGACCGCCACGTGGGTTTTGTGTTCGCCGTGTCCGTTTCGCGTTGTGTGGGCTTCCGGTCGACCAGGTTGCGACCCAATAGTTGACCTTTGGCCTCATAAATGTCCCGGGCACCGTGGGTTCTATGTTCGCGTTTTCGGGGGTGTCCAGAAGTGCCGTGTTATCTCGATTTGCGTGCCCGTAGTCTTAAGGGTCTAGGGAGGCCCTTCTGTTCCGCGCTTTCGTGCTTTGCTAGATCGAGTCGTCGTGAGTCGGCGTGAGTGCGGTGGGTCTTTCCCGCACGACGTGGGTTTCTCCGAGAAGCATTTTTCGTGTGGGTCATGTGTGTGGCCTTGGACTGTGAGTCCAGTTAACCAGCCTGGGACTGGAGGTTTTCCATGTGTCTCGTGGATGAGAGATCCACTCGGCAACTGGTGAGCTGCCTTGGAAATCGTGTCACAGTGGTTCAGACCTAGGGATTAAGCTAGATTGATGGTGCTGTGCCGTCACGTGTGAGGGTCCTGATTTGAGTCTTGTGACTCAACGACCATTGGGTTATTAGGTCTAGAGGATTGTCCAGAGTCTGGTGGCCGTGAGCCACCTGTTACTCCGTGTTACTCGCGATGGGTGCGTGCTTGATTTTCAGTGTTTACGTTTAGTGAGTCCTCACTAGTCGTAGCTTTCCTACGCACACGGGTGCGGACCCAATTGGGAGTGGTGGAGAGCATGACCCGAGTGAGACGATTGTTAGGCTGGTTACCGTAGGGTCCCCACGCGCAGCCTAAGTTCGGACTTCGGGGGAAGAACCAGCTAGAGAACCTGACCTGGGGGCGTCGGACCCACGCTGACGAGCGCGACCCCAGCTAGTCCTTGTTCTGTGGTTACTGGTGCGGTGTCTCAATCTCCGCTTGGAGTGTCGCAGCGAGACACCTGAGGCGCGGACTAAGACGTTAGTGGACGCATCCGGCCTTACTTCTGGTGGGCAGATACTCCCGTCACTTGACGTGAGTTTGTCATCACTCGAGGCCCCGTTTCTCGTCCGCAAAACGAGATTTTGCGTGTGGTTTCGGTGTGGGCCTTCGTGTGTGAGCACAGGCCTCCACGACAGAGGTGTCGTGGCGTTTGCCTTGTAGCGTGACTAGGGTGGTTAGTGGTCTGGTGGTCCCCCGACTGTGGGATCAGAGTGTTGGTTTCCTTTCCGGTAGGAGTAGTTGTAGAGCCGTGGTTCTATCGGCTGTCGTGTTTTAGAGAGTTCGCGTACAGCCGTGTTTTCCCGTCGTTGTTGTCGTAGCTCCTCCTGCTATTGTTGTTGTTGTTGTTGTTGTTGCTACTTTCCGCTACCGCCGTTGTTTTCGGTTGGGGTTCCGCGGGACTCCTACTGAGCCAGTGATAAGAGGCTAACCCGTGGTTTTCAAATGTTGCGGTTCTTCCTCGTGATTCGAGAGTGTTGCGTGGAGGTCTTTAGTTGCCAGTTCGCCGGGCCGAGTGTTCACTTAGCATTTGGTACATTCTTTGCCTTAGACTGTACTTTTTGTTAGACTGGACTCTGTTGTAGTTAGATTGTTTATTTCTGTTAATTGTTGAATTGTCCTGCTTTATTTCTTATTTCTATGTATAACTCCTTAACTTAAGTACTTGACTTAATAAAAGTAAAATTGCATTGATATGATTCAGAAAAAGTGAAGAAAAATACATAATATGACTAGAAAAAAAATGATGAACTCGAATCCATGTTGCCGATGATCATCTGAGTCCCGAGTGAGAGGGAATTGGGGAAGATATCCCCATCACTATCCCAATGCCAAATACAAAGTTTGTAAGACCGCTAACCCTCTTGATTGTTCGGGAAGTGCCATCGAAATACAACTCCCAATGTGGGAGGTTGAGGGTGAGGACGTCCGGCTCCGTTTGTGATGGGAGGTTTCCGGGATGCTCCCCTGTTTCTTGTAAAGGCACCAACACCTCTTCATCGGGCAATTCGAAGTTGAGTGGCGAATCTTCTGGCACAATATACCCAACTAAGAACTCGACCATTCTCTGTCCCTTGATCGCCTTATGTGGGATGAATGTGATGTCGAACTCTATAAGGATAAGTGCCCATTTGCCGAGTCTTCCGGAGAGGATGAGCTGGTCGAGCGAAAATTTGAGTGTATCGTATTTTGAGATGAGCTCCACTCGGTGAGGTAGAAGGTAGTGCTTTAGCTTCTTGACAGCAAATACTAAAGCTAAGTACACCTTTTCCATAGGCGCGTATCGATGCTCGGGCCCGATTAGCTTCTGGCTGAGGTATTACAACGGATGTTCTTTGCCCTCTTCATTGATCTGGGCTAGCGGTGCCCCCAAAGAGACTTCCATGGCAACAATGTATAGGATAAGGGCTTTTCCTTTAATCGACCCCCTAGTACAGGAGGAGACAGTAGATATTCCTTAATTTGCTCGAAGGCCCTCTGACAGTCCTCGTCTCATATGAAGGGTGTTCCTTTCTTCTTCAATTTACCGAAAGACAGGCATCTTCCCGAGAGGTTAGAAATGAATCGTCAGATATAGGCGAGTCTTCTTTTCAGAGATCTGAGCTCTGTCAAATTCTTAGGCGGAGGCAGTCCTCTTATAGCCTTGATTTTGTCAGGGTCGATTTCTATCGCTCGGTACCTGACGATGAAGCCAAGGAACTTGCCGTTGGAGACGTCAAAAGCACATTTCATTGGATTCATCTTGAGCTGATATTGCTGAAGCCTTTCGAAGACTCGACGCAAGTTAGCCAAATGATCCTCTCGCCTTTTTGCCTTGACGACCAGGTCATCGACGTAGGTCATGTAGCATCTCGTAGAAATTTTGGTCATCGCACTTTGATAAGTTGCATCGGCATTTTTCAGGCCAAACAACTACCTTTTATAGTTGAAAATTCCCTTGGGGGATCGGAGAGCCGTATGGTCTTTGTCTTTGATGGCCATGCGGATTTGATTATAGCTCGATGACCCGTCCATGAAGGACAAGGCTTTGTGACCGGTGGTCGTGTCGACCATTATCTCAGTAATTGGGACAAGTAAGTCATCCTTCGGGCATGTCTTGTTCAAATCCCTGAAGTCGATGCAGACTAGGACTTGGCCATTCTTCTTCTTGACAGGGACTATATTGGCAAGCCACATAGGATACATGCAATGCTCTATGAAGTCCACGTCGAGCATCTTGTCAACCTCAGTATTAATTTTCGGCTCTAGCTTGTGGCGCATACGCCTTTGAGCTTGTTTGACTAGCTTGACTGTTGGAAGTATTGCCAACTCGTGTTCAGCCACGGAAGGGTCAATCCCAGACATTTCT
>JANBPO010002852.1:0-24623 GCA_024336825.1 Amorphophallus titanum
CCCATTATATGGAAAGAAAATCATTACATTGCTAAGTCCAGAGAGAAATTACAAAAAAGGAAGAGGAAATGAACTAAGGTAGGTACAAATTCCCTAATCTATGGAAACTGTGGCCCCTCTTGAAGCTCAATAGGCGGTGGACCCTCAGTGCTTGGAGATTTGCCCCCGGTACCCTCAATGACAGCCGGCCTGGGCACTAACCCCATTTGTATGGGAACTGCCCCATCCGCGCACCCTCCCGAGGCACCGAAGTTGGTGATCTCTCTCCCACCGAGGCAGAAGCACCCTCACTCTGCTCTTCATCGCTCGACGTCGATGAGGGAGAATCTGAGCCATCCTCATCAGAATCATAGCTCTATCTGGAGGGGAAGATGAGCTCGTTGAGGACCAATTCCTAGCCCATGCTGGCTGCCTGCTTGAAGCCTTGGGCAAAACCCTTTCACATCCATCGCTAGTAGCCCAACTCGTAACATGTGAAGGCAGCCTACTTCAGGGCTTCCTGGTATTCCTTCGAGCTCCGATAGTGCTCGATCACCTCCGCTCCCTTAACTCGCTCTCACGGTGCATGGACTCTCTTAGAATGTTGGTGCAATGAAGGAGAAAAGCCATAGGTAGAGGACATGTATGACGCAAGCATATGGGATATTTACATATCTATCCTGGTGACCCTAGCGGGATGCGTTGTGACGTTCCAAACTCCCAGAAGGGCCTCCGCACGGCAGCTTGAGGAAAGCATCATCATCATACTCATGCCCCCAGGATAGCCGCATTTAATGGCCCCTACCAGAAATGAAATTCCAAACTTGAGCCACCAACGCTACCCCATAGCATACCACTCTTCAAGCCTAAATTTTGGCTCGGGAGTAGGGGGGCAAGTGGAGAGGGGTAAATCCATAGCCTAGATTGATGCGGGATGACTATGGGACTCAACTCGAGATTGGGACTCAGGGTGATGGCGCGACTCTTTGGATGATGCGACCAGTAATGACACGCAAGACTCGACACCTAACCAAGTTTTGGAAGAGGTGATCATGCCTCAAACAGAAGTACTCACTCACAGTCATCCCCGATGAGGGAAACGTGTCGATCGGCACGGTTGAGTAACTGGCTTTGAGTCTGGGGTGGTTGGCTCACTCTCACGCTCGGATCGAGTCGCGGGACGGGTCTCGCACTCACAACTCATGACGGTGATTAAGTACAAGCTAGCTAGAAAAATAAACTAATGCACAAGCAGCGGCATCTAGCATGTATACTAGCTAAGCAAACAACAAAAGGGTGGGAGGCGAGTGTACCTCCACGCTCGGGGCGTGGGGAAGACTTCCCGGCCGAGATCCATAACCCCCGGTATAGTAATAATTAGTAAGTTATAGAATTAATCTTACAGCCCACTCCATGCAGAGAGGTAATAGGCAACATGTGGGGTCCGGGAGCACCAATCTCGGGTTGGCGGGCAGCAGTCGGTGGCACTCGGGAGGTCACGGTCGGCCGATTCAGCACTGTTCACTCGGGCCCGTAGGACAGCACGTGGGACCCACTGCTGGTACGGTGACGTCCGGGGTGGTTCCTGACTACAGCGATGGATGGGGATGCTCCTGGAATGTCCCAGGTCGATAATCGGGAGCTGCGGTCACCGGAGTGGAGGCAGGCGATGTCTCGGGAATTAATTCCCAAGGCTGTCCCGTAGCCCTACTTCAGGTTGGATCTGAAAAGATGACAAAATGGTGATGAAGAGCATGATGATGATGATATAAAAAATGAATTTAGAATGATAGAGGCATATCCAACCATCGACGTCCAGGCCGATAGTTGTTTCACCGTCGACATTAGGCCGTCAAATATTCAACAATATTCACAGATGTTGCAAGATGTCCAACCATCGGCGCCTAGGATGATGGATGCTCTAGAATATTTTAAAAAATGTTAGATATTCAACCATCGGCGCCCAAGCCGACAGATATTCAACAATGTTCAAAGAAGTTCAATAATATTATCAAATATTCAACCATTGGCATTTGAGCTAACAGATGTCAAGCATTCAGCCATCGACATCTGTGCCAATAGATGTTCAACAATATTCAAAGATGACAAATATTCAACCATCGACGTCTGAGCCGACAGATGTCAAACATTCAACTATCAGGCGTCCGGGCTGATAGATGTTCAACAACATTCAAAGATGTCAAATACTCAACCATCAGCACTCAAGCCAACAGATGTCCAACTATCGACATCTAAGCAATGTCAGATGTTCAACCATCAGCGCCCGAGCCAACAGATGTCAAGCATTCAGCCATCAACATCCATGCCAATAGATGTCTGATAATCCTCCAAGATGTTCAAGGCATCTAACCATCGACATTCAAGTCGACAGATGCTCACAAATATGTAATCATCGACATTCAAGCTGAGAGAAGTTAAAATATTAGACCATCGGTGTCTGTGCCAGTAGAGGTTCAGAAACATTCAAATATGTTAGATGATCAACCATCGGCGCTCAAGTTGACAGATGTGCAACCATTGGCGATTAAGCTAACAAATGATCAACCATTGGTATGCCAATAGATATGCAATCATCTATAATTAAATCGACAGATGTTCAACCACTAGCAATCAAGCCGACAGATGTCCAGCGATCGGCGCTCAAGCCAACAAATGTCTAAGCCATCGACGCTCAAGCCAACAGATGTCCAGCCATTGGCGCTCAAGTCGACAGATGTCCAGCCATTGGCGTTCAAGCCGATAGATGTCCAGCCATCGGTGCTCAAGCAGACAGATGTTCAATCATTGGCAATCAAGCCAACAGATAATCAACCATCGATGCTTAGGCCGATAGATGTGCAATCATCGGTAATTAAACTGATATTGATTCAACCATTGGCGATCAAGTCGACAGATGATTCAACCATTGGCGATCAAGCTGATAGATGTTCAACCATTGGTGATCAAGCCAACAGATGTCCCAGCCGTCGGCGCTCAAGCTGATAGATGTGCAACCATCAGCGCCCAAGGCTACAGATGTGCAACCACTGGTGATCAAGCCGATGGATGTCCAGCCATCGGTGCTCAAGCCAATAGATATCCAGCCATTGGTGCTCAAGCTGACAGATGTCCAGCCATCAGTGCTCAAGCCGATAGATGTCCAGCCAGTGGTGCTCAAGCCAATAGATGCCCAGCTATCAGCATCCTCGCTGATAGATACTCAACCAGCGGCCTAGACATTCTGTCGAAGCTCACCTTCCCCTTTTTGGCCTAGACATTTTGCCTAAGCCAATGACTTTCCTACCTTTGGCTCGGACCTTCTGTCTGAGCTGATGAATTAAATGACTCCTCTTTGGTTAATACCAATCCCTTTCATCCCACCTCAATATATCAAGGCCCTTCCTTCCTTGCCTCAGCATTGATCTCATGGCCTGAAACACGGTGAAAACACGCAGGGGATGAGCCTCATTTCACAGGCTCAGTAGGGATCCCTCGAACCCTACCTCACAAGGAAAAATCTGGTACTACAGGAGTAAAACTAATCCTACAAGGCAGTAAAGCTACTCTAGCTAACGGGAGTACGGTAGAAGCAACAAGATGCGGAGAGTAAACGGGAAAATCGTCTACTCTAACAAAATCGTACTACTGAACCTCGGTCTAGCAACCTCGAGTCTGAAACTACCAGGAGACAGGAGCACTACCCAAGAAGAATGACCGGATGCGTCCCCTGACGTCTTACACCGCGTCACAAGTGTCTAGCTATAGCTCCCCGGGCGCGAGACTCAGACATGCACAAGTACCACAACAAGGACTAGCTGGGGTTACGCTTGTCAGTGCGTGTCCTAAGCCCCCAACTACGTGTGCACACACAGACTATCTACTCTAGGTCAGGTCCTCTAGCTGGTTTTCCCCCCCACCAGACTCTTGTGGCAAAGGCAAGGGGCCGACGGAGACCAGCCTAAAAATCGTCTAACTCAGGTCAAGCTCTCCACCACTCCTGGGTGGGTCCACACATGCGTGCGCAGGAAGCTACGACTAGTGGACAGGTCACTGGAAGGTAGACTCTCATGTCACGAAAACTGACTCCGAAAGTAAACGAGTACAAGGATCGCTCCTCGTACAACGCCGACTCATAGTGACGTGAGCCGAAGACGCCACATCCTGAGACCCCTACGACGCCCCACACTTGGTCCCCACATGATGGCTAGCATCAGTCAGACCACAGGTCAACACGTGGATCGAGGTCCTCTCACCCTGGACTAGAATCGACACGGAAGAAATCACCAGCTAGGCCTCAGACAATGAACAGTCCATCATTGGTCACTCAAGGATGCACGGCTAAGCCGCAGCCGCACATGGAAGAAAGACGGTCCAACCTAGCGATCCGTCATTCCCAGCGGAAATTAGACTATAACGCGCCTGCCCAGGTGTGTTATAGTGCTTAACGGATCAACACAGGTGCACTAAGTCCCAAGGCACAGAAGGGAACATAACGCGCTCCTCTAGATGCATTATGTACATAACGGACTAGTCATGGTGCGTTATGTCATAGGGAGAAAACAGACTATAACGTAGTCCTCTAGGCACGTTATAGACCTTAACGGATCATCTCTGGTGCGCTAAGTAGAAGGCAAAGGCGTTAAGCATAACGCACCTTCCTTGGGGCGCCATAGTACATAACGGACCTCTCTAGGCACGTTATATGACCAAGACCCCCAACGGTCAAAAACCAATGGTCGAAAAATCATAACGCACCAACACCAGGGTGTTATGTCTGACATAGCGGTCAGTCGTGGGGCCATTAAACCCACGAAGACCAGACTCAATTCACGCGAAGCATAATACCCCTACCTGGGCGCGTTATGCACATAACGGCCACTGGGACAACCACTATATCATCCCAGTGGCGAAACGGCAAACTAAACCCAAAAACATCGACCACGCCCCCATGCCTCCATGGGAGAGAGGGAAATCAAGGGGGAAGCTCCACAATAGCCCTAGGCATGATTCTACGACCTCGGATCGGCCAAAAACGTGGTGAATCACTAGATCGGGTGATCACTCCCCAAAGCATGGTTTTGTCCTAACCCGCTCAAAAACACCCCTCTCGGCCTCACGACGGGCTAGAAACCACTCTCTCTCTCTCACTCTCACACACACACACACTCTGTGTGTGTGTGTCTTACAATTTTCTTCTTAGGGTGATCCTAACTTAAGTATCAGAGAGTTGTCTCCTTGGGTAACACCCAGGGCTCATTTTGACGTCGTCTTCCTAGTGGTTGCAGGCTTCCACGGGTAGCCGGATGACCTTCCCCAACAAACACATCTTAAAAGTGTGGTACGAGACTTAGGGACCATTTTTTCACCTCTACAATTCTCAAATGTTTATTGATCTATTTATATGGTTAATCACAATCTGGAAAAAATATTTATTGATCTTCATCACCATCAAATGGATGTTGATTGGTACGGGCAACGCACTTCCAAGTATCATAAAGCTTTCTAACTGAAGAGGCAAGATCTCGCGCCAAGGCGTGAGCCATCTGATCTAGGGCGATCACGAGGTGCAGCCACTCCAGCACAAGATTCTTCAATGAGGGAAAAAAAGTAATCAGGGGGCCCGAGATTGTGAACTCAGGGAAAATCCTCTGATGTCTAAGTCAGCGAGTGGTATGAGCAATGCGCGAAAAGGAGGACAGGAGAAAAGAAGGGCTTGAGATACCTCTCCACCAATTGAAGTGGTTGAGAGTGGACCTACCTATCTGGAGGGGTTCTATGTGTTTATATAGTTGTGGGCTCCCTCCCCAGGGTAGAGGAGACGTGGGGGTCTGAGGGAGGCTACATCCATAAGTGAAACTCTTCCCGGTTAAGGACTCCCACCTCCTCCTTATCCCCTTGGGCTTCCTTCTCCTAGGTAACAACGGAACCTCATCTTGGACGGGCACCAACAGCGAGGACTTTGCCCTAGCCTGTCCAAGAGTCTTGATGCCGAGCTAATCCACAAAGGATAAGGGGGGGGGGCACCCCTCTCCTAGGTAGGGGGCCCAAGAATGTGGGCATCCACTGGGGGCATTCCTCCGACCTTGGGATGGCTCAGTAAAACTGCCTGTAGGGACTCCGCGAAAGTGGGGAGGCCTATCGATCGGGTGACTGAGCTAAGGCTCGATGGGCTACGCAAGCCTTGGGTGAGTGGGGTCTTATGGTAAGTGGGCCATGTAAAGGCTATCACTTGTTGGGCCTGACAGGCCTCGATGGGCTATTTGAGCCATGTACATTGTGGACCGCGAATCTTTCCCTCTCCACTTGTCCCCCTACTCCCAAGCCAAGGATGGGCTCAGAGAGTAGAGATGGTCTTTGGCAAGGGTGGGAATTTGGCCATCGTGAGCTGTCCCAGTCTCACTTTTCGAGTCCATAAATGCGATTGCCCTAATGCATGGGGGCTCCAGCGCAATGATCACATCTTTTTGATGCTGGTTTGAGTGCGCCGTCTCAGGGTGTGTCAGGCGGCGAGGAGTCGTGGCAGACCTTTTAGGGTTGCCCGGGGCTATAAAACCCTCCTAGCTTTCGCCCTCCCCACCTTCCCGTTAGGGTTTGCCTGTCTCCCCTGCTTTCGTGAGTTCTTATGGAGATACATGTTCCAGGAAAGGAATCGGAGAGAGCAGGAGATTGCCGGTGCTTTTGAGGAGCTCGCAGAGATTACTGCGAAGGCGATTCGACAGCTTCCTCCCCTTGCGACTTCCTTGGATTCAGGTGTTTCTTCGTCATCCCCCACGTCCTCCATGGAGGAGGATAGTGAGGACGTCCACAGTCAGGAGGTGGAGAAAGGAATGGGAAGTTCTATCCCAGTGTCATGCCGCCAATATCACAGTGAGCTCACGGAGGCGGACGTGATGGAGCTCGAAGTCCACTTCCAACTGCCCTGGTGGTATTCTTTCTCCCCCTGCCAATCACATGTGTAACGACCCAAGATCCGAATACCGGGAATAACCCGATACCATTCGAACCCCAGACCGTCACCCATGAGCCAGAGGGCTCGAAAGGACTAAAAGGATAGGTGTGGTATACATAGAAATAAGAAATAAAGTAGGACAATTCACAATTAACAGAAATAAATAACCAACTACAACAAAGTCCAGTCTAATAGAAGTACAGTCTAAGGCAAGAAGGTGTACCCAACGTCGAGTGAACACTCGGCTCGGTGAGCTGGCTACTAAGAACCTCTGCGCAGTAGCCTTGAACCTCAAGGAAGAACTGTCACACCTAAAAAGTGTGGGTGAGCCCCCTATCACAGGCTCAGTAGGGGTCCCACGGAACCCCAGCTGAAAACAACGGCGGTACGGAAAGCAACAACAACTAGAACAACAACAACAACATGAGTAGCTACAACGACAACGGCAGGAAACACGGTTGTATACGAATTCCCAAAACACGGTAGCTGATGAAACCACGACTCTACAACTACTCCTACCAGAATGGAAACAAACATCCCAATCTCTCAGTCGGGGGACCACCAGACTATGAACCAGCCTAGTCACGCTACTAGGAAAATGCCACGACACCTCTGTCCCGAAGGCCTGTGCTCACACACGAAGGCCCACTCCGAGACCACGCAGTCTGGAACCACGGTCACGACCTAGCCATCGTGAACCCTACACCATTTAGGGAAAACCTTCGGTGACGCTCACCGAAAATCCTAGACCTTGGCTTCGGGAAAGCACCCGGAACTGCACGTAAAATCACGTCTCGCAGATGAGAAACAAAATCTCGAGTCATGAGAATCGCATGTCACATGACAGGAGTACCTACCCACTAGAACAAGACCGGATGTATCCACGAACGTCTTAGTTAGCGCCTCAGGTGTTTTCCTCTAGCCCAGCGGGAACTGAGACACCGTACTAGTAACCACAGAACAAGGACTAGCTGGGGTCGTGCTCGTCAGCGCGGGTCTGTAGCCCCCAACCACGTGTGCACACACAGACTATGTGCTCTAAGTCGGGTCCTCTAGTTGATTTTCCCCTCAGCCCAGACTTAGGCTGTAAAGGCGAGGGGCCCTATGGTAACCAGCCTAAAAATCATCACGCTGGGAAAGCTCTCCACCACTCCCGAGTGGGTCTACACTCGCATGCGCAGAAAAGCCACAACTATTGGGGGGGGCACTAAATGTGAACACCGAAAACCATGCACGCACCCCATGCAAGTAATACGAAGTAGCAGGTGGCTTGCGGCCACCAGATTCTGGACAGCCCACTAGACCTAATAAACCCAACGATCCTTGAGTCACGAGAGTCGGGTCAAGACGGTCACACGTGACGGCAGAGCACTGTCAATCTGGCCTAATCCCGAGGTCTGAAACCATGGTAGCACGATCCTCAGGGTAGCTCACAAGCCGCCGAGTTGATCCCCCATCCAAGGGAGAAACAAGAAACCTCTAGCCCCCAGGTTAGGTGACTGGACTCACAGTCCAAGCCCACACACATGGCCCACTCAAAAACTACCTTCCGAAAAAACCCACATCGTGTGGGGAAGACCCTCTGCACACATGTCGACTCACGGCGACTCCCTCAAGCGTAACACGAAAACCCAGAACACACACAGGACCACCTGGACCCTCTAAACACACGGGCATGCTAATCGAGATAACACGGTACCTTCAGACACCCAAAAACATGATCACGGTATCCTCGGGGTGTCCAAGACGCCCACGGCCAAGGGGAACACGACACATAGTCTTCCCTACCCTCTGGCTAGGAGGGCATGAACGCGCCCTAACCCTACGCCATGATCGTTAACGAGCCCCCGGTGAAGGGCGCGATCTGATCGGAATGCTCCCCACGTGTGGGCCGCGTCGACTCATTGACTCACTCACCCATGGGGTCGCGACAGTGACTAAGGAATGTGGCGGTCACCCCCACCACGTTATTAACGTGACCTCCAAAGCGATCGTGACCCGGATGGTCATGATCAGTCGCTGGGGCGCGATTTAAACTGCCCTACTGTTCATCTTCCCCGATGAACACGACCCCACGATATGACGCCTTCTTGAAGAACGCAACCACTATGATGGTCGCGATCTCAACCCGAGCCTAAAAATGACGAACACCGCGAAAAAACCCATTCTATGCCCCAGTCACACCCATGTGACAGGGAAAACGAGGGAAAACATTCTCCAACCTCTCTAGTACCGAGAGGAGCCATTCAAACCCCAAAAATATGATCAAAACGTAAAATCTGGCTCACACCCCAAAAGCACACGTTTTAACCCCGGCAAGAAAATAAACCCTCTCGGCTCACCTCAGGCTACCAAACTCAGCGGTGATCTTTGCTTTAAAAATCTAGAGACACTATCTGTATGGCAAGAAATTTGAAATCTTTACAGATCATCAAAGCTTGCAGTATGTGTTTTCGCAAAAAAAATTGAATCTCAGACAGCGCAGATGGATGGAATATATGAAGGATTATGACTTTACTCTCTCCTATCAGCCAGCCAAAATGAATGTGGTGGCTGATGCTCTGAGTAGGAAAGTGCAAGTCAGTCATTTGCTGATTCGTGAATGGAAATTGTGAGAACAGTTTCCTAGTGAAATATTCAATGTGGACATTCCTTCTGATCCAATGACAGCTATGTGCGCTAGTCTTGTGATGACTCCAGCTATTTATCAGTAGATTAAGGAAGCTCGGCAGGCAGATTCTAATTTATCCCGCATTGTGTTGATGCATGTTATTGAGTTTGATGATGAGCTAGTAGTCAGTTTCCATGGCAGGATTTATGTTCCATCTGTTGATGAGTTGAGGTATGCCATTCTTTGTGAAGCCCACGGATCCCATTTTACTATTCACCCCGGCACTACCAAGATGTATCAGAATTTGAAAAGGCAGTTCTGGTGGCCAGGTATGAAAAGAGATGTGGCTAAGTTCATCTCTAAATGCTTGACATGCCAACAGGTGAAAGCTGAGCATCAAAAGCATGGTGGAACGCTTCAGGCGCTGGAAATTCTGATGTGGAAATGGGATCATGTCACGACAGATTTTATTGTGGGTTTATCTCAGACTTCACAAGGCTTTGATGGTATCTGGCTATTTGTTGATCGTTTGACTAAGACACCTAGATTGTTACCGATTAAGGTTGCTTGGAGTGTGCAGAAATTGGTCGATCTTTATATTGAAAAGATTATGCCATTGCATGGAATTCCTGTTTCACTTGTGTCAGATCATGACCCACGGTTTACTTCTGGCTTCTGGCGTAATTTTTAGAAAGCATTGGGCACCGAGCTAGCTTTCAGTTTAGTGTATCATCCGCAGTCTGATGGTCAGTTAGAGAGGACGATTCAGACTTTAGAAGATATGCTGTGAACGAGTTGCCTTGATTGGCAGGGTTCGTGGAGTCAGCATTTGTCACTCGTGGAATTTACCTATAATAATAGTTATCACTCTAGTATCGGTATGGCACCGTATGAGGCATTGTATGGGCATCCTTGTCGTACTCCTTTGAACTAGTTTGAGGTCGGTGACAGATTGTTGACAGAACCTGATATGGTTCAGCAGTGTGCTGATGTGGTTCGTCTGATTCGACAGAAAATATTGACAGCTCAGAGTCGACAAAAAAGTTATGCAGATCAGCACAGGCGACCACTGCAGTTTGAGCCTGGAGATATGGTGTTTGTAAAAATATCTCTGATGAAAGACGTTATGAGATTTGGGAAGCGTGGAAAGCTGAGTCCGTGTTATATTGGTCCATTTCCTATTCTAGAATGTGTGGGCCAAGTGGCGTACTGTCTTCAGTTGCCAGCAGCAATGCAAGCTATCCATGATGTGTTCCATGTGTCTCAGTTGAGAAAATATGTTTCTGATGCATCTCACATTCTTCATAGTTCAGTTTGGCCCGAGGTGACTGCAGATTTATCTACTCCAGAGTACCCTGTTAGAATTGAAGATCGCCGTGAGCAGCGATTGAGAAATAAGGTAATCCCTCTGGTCAAAGTTGTATGGCAGCGTCACTCAGGGAATGAGGCAACAGCTGATTAAAAGATCTACCCTTCACCAAGATGCACTAAGAAATTTCCTTCAAAAGGTGATGGTTAATGAAGACATGGTAGTTGATAGCCTTCCCATAGCATTAGCTACAATTTCAAGAGGACCAGCAATCACATTCTCTGAAACCGAGCTGGCACCTCCCGAAGCCCGACAAATGTCGCTCTGCATTTCCATTATTTTGAACAAAGTTAGTGCGGACACAGCCTTGGTTGATACAAGGACATCCATTAATGTTTGCCCACTCAGCACCCTCAGGGCTTGCAATCTCTCAGAGGAGCTTCTACGGCCAACCCCTACCACTATTGCAACATATGACAATTCACAGAGAGCGTGTCATGAGGTTGTCACCCTTCAAGCCGAGCTTGGGCCTCTCACCATGGCCATTGAATTTTACGTATCGGATATCGACCCTGTGTTCAAAGCTATTCTGGGTCGCCTGTGGATCAACAATCTCAATGCCGTACCTTCCACCACTCATCAGTGCCTTAAGTTTCCCTTTCAAGGGATGGTGGTCAAGGTCAAAAGCTTATCTGCAGCCCAGTCTGTTAGGGCTGTTTCGGAGAAGATTCTGCCCACATTATGGCCCAACAGTCGGCCTATTATTTTAGTATTGGATCTAGACTTTCCTTGGGCTTACGCACCCTGCAAGCCCGTCACTGCACCTGTTAATGTTAAGGAGAAGCCCAAGATCCGAGATTCTAAGGGCTGGTCTATTATTCCAAAGTTAGGCTATCAACCGGGGAGAGGCCTCGGAGCACAACTCTAAGGATGAACTAAGCTGGTGCCCAAGGGCAGAAAGATGAATAGACGGGGTCTCGGCTACCGAGAATCCGCACTATCAATGATGGGTGATTCAGGCCCACTCACATGGGACTATCGTCAGCACTTTGTTAGAGGCCCTCTCTAGCTAGGCACATTACAGTCACAGTCAGCTCAATCAGAAGAGAAAAATACGACATATGCAGTTGCCAGTCCGCCCCAGGTACTAAAGGGGCCCGTTGATGATATGATCGATCTCAGCCAAGCATTTTCTAGATTATTTAAAGAGCCTGCAGTTTACCAGAAACAGAGTCAGGAGGTTCAGCTTGTGTAGTGGAAGCCGAAAAAGCTGATTTGCCATCCTCGGGAAAGGGTGAGCTCACTTGATCTTTCTATTTGGTCTCCTTCCCGCATAAGAACCGTCCTCCAACAACTCAATTTCATTCCCCGATCGCCACCTCTCTTGGTTGATCCTTTGGTATTCCAATCCCCCTTTCTCCATAAGCAGCCGATTGAATTCCTGATCGTTAATTATCCATGCGGGCGCTGCCCGCCGTTCGATCTCACTTCCAAGTGGTCCCCTAACTCCCCCGTCGATCTTTCCGGTATGTGGTTCCGATCCATTGATCCATTCTTTGATACCATCTTCTACTCTCTCTGCCCCAAGGCGCTTCCTCCTCCTCCTTCCTCTTCTTCATCTTGTTGTATGATTTCCACCGAGCTCCAAAAAAAATGCCAATTTTAAAATGGAGATCTCTGTGGAAGATTACGCCATCTTCAATCCGTCAACTTCCCAAGGGCACGAGACTGCTGCTTCTTCCCTCCCAGCAGGTTTGCTTTCTCCTAGGCTAGATGTAGGGTCTGTCGAGTCTAGGGAAGTAGGGTCTAGGTCTAGAGAAGTAGGCTCTTGTTCCAGGTCGTCTACCAAAGGAAGTGTAAGTGGAGGTGGAGATTGAAACACGTCGGGCTTCTCCCCTTGCTTGGAATTAAATAGGGTTGGCTCGAGTGCAAAAAGGGATGGACCCTGCTCCGGATCTGCCATAGGTTTGGAAAAAGAGTTTAGTGGAGGTATAGGCAAAGTGGGATTTGGTGTAATTGGCCTTGGGGTTAGAGCGATAATGAAGGCCTTAGGTGGCGGCAATGGGGTGTTATTTGGTTTAGGAAAAGGTTTAATGGAAGGTTCGGTGGAGGCCGATGGTGTGGAGATAAGCTCAGATGGCTTGGTGGAGGGTAATGGTGTGGGAATTGGTTGGGATGTAGCGGGAGGTTCGACGGAAGCCGGTGTCATGGAAGCTAATGGTGCGGTAATCGTAGGTGTAAAAGGAGATGTTTTAGTGCGTAGGAAGCACTAGATGGGGTGAGAGGTGTTAGGGATAGGAGAAGAGTCATGGTGTGCCGGTGTGGGTGATTGGAGTATCGACCCATCATCATAACACCAAGAGGTTTGGTAAACGGGATTGGGGACGGTGGCTTCGTCCTGAGCGGGGGGTTCATTTGGTGGTAGTGGAGGAAGTGGAAAGCGAAGGAAACTCGGAATGGATGCCTTTGGGACTTCAACATCTTGTGCCGGCTCTAATTCTTCATAATCATCAAAATCAAGTGGACGCCATGGTGAAGGCGTAATAATGGGTGGTGGAGTATAATGTTGTGATGGAGGATTTTACGGAGGTAAACGTGTATGCGGAAGCGAAGGTGGAGGGGCATATGAATGAGTGGGATAAATGGGAGGAGGGCGGACGGCGTCTACTTGATCATTGGAAATTATCGGCTCATCTTGCTCACTTGAATCATTGACATCATTATCTCTCCCCTCCTTCCAATCTCGTTCCAACTTGGTGATGTTATCCATAAAAGCATGAAGAGGATTAACTTGCGGAGGAGGAGGAGTGGGCCGCGGGCTCATGACCCTCTTGAGTTGTTCCTCCATCGAAGCGATTCAATCAAGAAGGGTTGTTGGAGGGGTGTGGCTTGAGTGATAGAAGGTTGGCATGATAACCTTGGAGAGGTGGCATATGAAGGCCATGGAGGAGGATTAAAAGGCCAGTCCACAAAAGCACCTAGACAGGCCAAGTAGCAAGAGGTATTTGGGACTCTTGAGGAGGGATAGAAGGAGGCAGACGATGGATCACCTGAGTAGGAGTGTGCATGGAAGGTGGGTGATGGGCCACCCTTTGGGGAGTGGAAGGAGAATGAGAAGACGATGCACTCTCAACAATAGCCGTAAGGGCTTGGATTTGTTGAGGGGTGAGATGATCTAATACACGTAAGATTTGGGAAACCTTCTCATCATGTGGAGGAGATGGTTCACGGGGAGTAGTGGCTTGCGATTGATGCAAGGGACCACGAGATTGGAAATTGCCTATGGGTCGGGCTAGACCGTAAGAGTGACGACGTGGCCCCTTAGATGAGTTGTGGTGAGAACCATGAAATTGAGGGGTATAGGAGGTGCTAGGTTGCTCATCCTCGTGAATATGATAATGGTTAAACATAGTTTGATTATCAAATCGAATCATTATGCAAACAAGCAATATTCAATCAAAACAATTGCAAAGATGTCAACCAAGTTGATTTCTTTTAATTTGAACCTTAGTGTGAATTAGATAATTTTGACAAAATTTGATATGATTCACGCCCTACGTCTATGGTAAATCCACGGGATGTCACCTCGGGAGACTTTCACTCCTTGCATGAGGCGATGATGGCCATCATGGCTTGATTGGACCAGTCCGAGGCCAACTTTCGGAGCTTCTCCGACAATGTGGATGGTTGCCTTAGGGCCATGGAGGAACGCATGGAGTCATCCAATAGATCTGTCCAAGATCTGGTGGGACGGTTGGATAGATTGTCACACGGGGACCCTCCTGGAGCCCACCCGCACCTGCTCCCATAGTCGCCCAAGTCCAATTCACTCCCATCGCCTTGGTCCAACCCGCTCCCGTGGCACAGGAGCAGCCCACACATGCTCCTCAGCCTGCCCCTCACCGAGCCCTTGAACCACAGCTTCGTGACCTTAGTCTAGAGGACTATAGGTCTGATAATGCTTATGAGGGGCATGGCCGACGTTGTCGTGACTTTCATCAGCCGAGGGATGAAGAGGACAAGAGAGTCCTCAGGATCGTGTGAGCAGACCCTCCCACTTTTGACAGGACCTTGGACCCAAAAATCTATCTTGATTGGGAGGCAGGCATGGGCCGGTACTTCGAGTGGTTATTAATGACAGACCACCGGAGGGTCAAGTTCACTAAAATGAAGCTGTTAGAACAAGCGTAAACTTATTGGAGGAATGTGGAGAGCTTGCTATTCCAACGATAGGAGCCCCAGATTGAGACTTGGAATGAAATGAAGATCAAGCTTAGGCCTAAGTATCTTCCTGCCACGTACCGTCAGAGGCTCATTGATAGGTGGCAGAGTCTCAGTCAAGGGGATCGGTCGGTATCTGAGTACATCGCGGAGTTTGATGAGTACTTTTTATGATGTGATGTCTCAGAAGAGAGCACCATGCCCATTTTCTGCTTCCGTCGTAGTCTACGGCCTCACTTTCAATATGAGCTTTTTCGCCGCAATGTGACCACCCTGGAAGACGCATACCAGGTTGCTCTCGAGTTGGAGCAGTTTGAGTTAGAGTTCGCTCCCGTCTAGCAAACGGGGACCATCTATCAGTGTGGGTCTGACTCTCGTACCACGCCTAGTTCTTATAGTCGATTTATAGTGGTTCGTCCTCTGAAAGCCCCTCGCCAGGACCCCACTACTCTCGGGCCTCGCTCTCTCCCTCCTAGGGACCCTCCCCCTCGCTAGCAGGGATCATTCCCCACTCTCCGCCCTCAGTAGCCCACATTGCCTACCTGACCTCAGCTCCCACCACCCCGGCCCATCGAGAAGACAAGGGAAAAGGGCCGATGACCGGTGGAGCATCTACAAGCACAGGGCCGCATGACCAGTGCTATAGGTGTGGTGGAATTGGCCATTATGCGGCCAAGTGTCCTACTCGGGATTCGCTGACTATTTTAGACACTCCAGCCCACCACCCCACACCAGAGCTAGTGCTGGCCAGTTATGAGCCAGATCTAAAACTTGCAGAGGAGCTCTTTGATGAGCTATTAGAAGAGCACGCTGACGTCCCAGGTACTCAAAACCAAGACAATGTGCAATTGGGTGTGATCCTCCCAAACCCCTGAAAAACCCAAAAAGAAGCCAGTAGGTACATGTGTAATATCCTGGACCCTATGGATCTTTTTTCTCGGGTCTCAGATTTATTTTTGCAGAGAACCTAATTTTATTATGTCCAGAACTATTTTTTGGACATTTTTCGGGTCAGGATCTGTGAGTTTCGGATCGGACAGCCCACTAGACCTATTAACCCAACGGTCCTTGAGTCACGAGACTCGGGGTCAAGACCGTCGAATGCGACGGCACCACACCGTCAATCTAGTCTAGTCCCTAGGTCTGAAACTACGGTATCACAAAACCCACAGACACCACAAAACACGGGCAAGAAACCTCCGGGGTGTCCGGGACACTCACGAGACCGAAAGTCGACCACTGGGTCACAATCGGGTCGACTGGGGTCCCACACAACACTCAACGGTCACGGAACAATCTACTAAAGCAAACTGATAACGCACGGGGAACCCTCACCACACGCGCGCCAACACAGAGTGGCACAAGTCGAGAACACCAACACTTGGGACTCGAATTGGTCAGAAAGGAAATGCCAGCTCAACCAGCCCCTCGAACGGTCCACACTGGGCCGCTCAGGGATGTGCGGCTAGATAGGGGCCGGACTAAGAGATGGGCAGCCATGCACGGACCGCACAACCCCCGAATCAAACCAGATACATGCGGCCATCACCAGGCGGCACAACGTCGAACGGCTAACACTTAGCCGCACGGAGAGATGAACGATCCAGCTCGGCCGTTCATCACCCCAATGGTGAAACACAAGAACGGTTGGTCCCTAGTAGCACCTTGGGAAGGGCGGCTAGAGCTTCGCCGCACAAGGCATGTGCGGACCCACTGGGGCCGCACGTCCTCCAACGCCACCAAGAGATGTGCGGCCAACCCCTGGCCGCACAACGGGACATGTGGCTAGCCCATAGCCGCACACCTCGGTGCACAGAGAAACTGATCGAAATCGGAGGGGATGGACGGCTAGACCTTGGCCGCACCTAGGTTATGCGGTCGCATGATAGATCGCATAACCCCCATTGCGCGCCAAGCCGAGCACAGCGCGCCAAGCCGATGAACAGTCTAGACAGGGCCGCCCATGGGGATGGACGGGCCCTGGTTGACCACCCAACCGTCACGGCGAGCAACCCGTGGGGTTGGCCCAACGGTGGCCTTCCCATGCCGCGTTCGTATCGAAACGAAGGGTATACAATGGTAAACACCCTAGCAAGCATCTAGACTCCGACTGGGGTTAAAACGACGACCGAATCGCAAGAAACGGATGATTCTAATGAAATCACCCAAAAGGGTCACCGAACTTCCCGGGCTCCCCATGGTCAGACGGGACCGCCAATCGAAGTGAAATTGGCATCAATGGAATGCTGATGTTCCCATGAGCCCATTGACTCCAACCGATCGCAGAACCGTCGCCATTTTTCAGCGAAGCCTACGAACCTCGAAAAACTACAACAGGCCAGAACTCGCTCGTTCTTGCACTGTAAAGAGCAAAATTGCGAGAAAATAAAGTACGCGTGCTAGGGAACCGTCCCCTACCTCCACCGAAGATCTCGCACGCACAAAAACCTCCAGGAACATGAACAACACCTTCTCGGAATCCACCAAGGGATCACGCCACGCCGCACTCAAACCGCCGCACCTTCCCGCGTTTCAATCTCCCCAACGCGTCCCCGCCTCAGCCAGCTCCGGACGGTCACACGCCCTGCGCCGAGAGGTTGAGAGACGGGAGAGAAATGAGAGAGAGAGGGGAGGGTGAGAAATGAGAGGAGAGAGAGAGAGGGTTGAGGGTTAAATAGAAAGAAAATCTAATTTTTTAGAAAAATATCAAAAAATAGAAAATCACGTTTTCGCGATCCGGTGAAGGGTTGTGCAGCACCATGTGTCAAAAAAAAGGATATTGGTTTTTCGCGACGAAGTCGACGTCTATGAGCTTGTCGACTTCCTTGCAGACTTGTTTTATCAATTTCGATCGCATGCACCGAGGAGGTTGTTTCATAGGCTCCGTCTTGGGGTCGATGGTCAGTATATGTTGGGCCACCTCAGGACCGAGACTGGGCATCTCTTTATAGTTCCAGGCGAAACAGTCGCGAAACTCTTGCAATAGCTTCATATATTCTTCCCTCTCTTGAGGAGGCATGAGAGCACTCAAGAAGGTCGGCCTGGGATCATCCTGTGTGCTGAGGTTGACCTCGGCCAGCTCGTCAACAGTGGCTTGACCGCCATCTTCAATTTTCGGCGGGGCTGGCAGCAGGTTGGCAAAATCCTGATCTTCTCCCTCCTCGATCTCCAGAGCATCGCAGGCCTCTCCTGGCCCTTCTTGGCTCGGTGCTGAGGCAACGTTCCCTTCCCATCGGTCCGGGGTTGCAACCAACGAGCAGGTGGAGCCAGCTGGCATGGGAGGGTGTGAGGCCTCCCCGGGGTCCTCCAGGTAATCATCATAGACAGCTTCAATCGGTGTCGGAGCCACTGTGTCCACAGGAGCCTAATGTTGGGTGGATATAGTGCGGACTCCTCTCATGGAGCCACCTGTCGCGTGAGGACGCGGCGGGGCCACTATATAATCTCCCATTCTTAGCTCGTCCCAGTCAATCAAGTCTTGAGCTATGTCTTTGAAGACGTAGCAGTCCTCGATAGGGTGCCCAATTATCTGGTGATACGGACAGAACGATGGGTCACGCCTCTCCAGGCGTCTTGAGGCCTCTTGGATCTTCGGAGTGACACCTTGCCGTAATGACAGGGCCAATCGAAGATGCCCCGGATCTTCTCTTTCGGGAATGAATAGGGCTTCCTGAGCTTCTCTAGGAGCGTACGGCTTTGTCGGACTAGTCGCCTGGCTACAGGGCTGACCGTGTTCCTTGCTCCCTTTGCCGACTGTATGGATGTATCAGGGCTAGCAGTCTGGGACCACGTCGTATCTTCACCCCACGAGCGAAGGAAATCTTGAATTAAATTTGCCACTTGTGCGGCTACTTCGGCTATTTGTGCCTTCAGTCTCTCAATCTCCTGCTGCTGCTGGCGGTACAGAATGAATAGAATAGGGTCATGTCGGGACGAGCCTGGAATCCAGCCCGAGCCGCCGTTGCTTGCCGGGCTAACAGGCGGAGGCGAAGGGACATTGATGGCGTGGCCCCCCGAGACTGATACCTCAGAGGAGGAGGAGGTTTTTCTTGTGCGCCCTTGGCGAAGAGGGTCCCAGAGGAAGATTTCTTCATCTTGCACCTCCTCAGGCGACAGTGTATGTTATTTCTTGTGACGGGCTTCTTGCAAGGCGGTGGTTCCAACGGAATTCCTGCCGAGGGAAGTCGAGGCCAATATCATGTCGACCTCGTAATAATCTTCTACTGAGAAACCCAGTCCTGGGTGCCTGGTGATTTGCAGGAGCCTCCGGTCCAGGTTCGGTGGGTTCCACATTTGCTCAAACATTTTCTTCTGACTGGCGGACTGGTAGAGGGGGATCCTTTGTCTCCTGACCACTCCGACTGCACGCTTGGCCATATAAGGGAGTCCCGAGATCGGGACGTGGGGGTCATGAAGGTCGTCAGGGAATTGGCAATCATCGTATTTGAGACCCACAAAAGCGCTCCGATAGCTCTCCAATTCAGATCTGAAGGATCTAGGGTATTACAACCTCCCCTCCTATAACAAATTTCATCCTCGAAAGTTAAGAAGCCAACGAGGGAAAAGGGAAGAACAACCCAAACAATGGCTACGCTCTCCAAGCACCAGCAAAATCTCGAACACAAAACACGAAATCACGATAGCATGATTTCTCGAAAACACAATGCAGAGGAGCACTGCCAGACCATGATCACTAGAAAGATCATCATGCTTCGAATCTCAAGGCACACCGATCCACAGAACAAGCAAGACACACAAAGGAACACAAGTCTAGCACCTCCGACAGGGCATCATCACTATCGTCTCACATGTTAAGGAGACACGACCCATGCCGCGAAAATAGCCACTGACAACTCATACTCGATAGACAACACAAGCATCAGCTCTCAAGAGGAAAACACCCATCTCAGCTGATAGCTCCAACCATCAGCTTCTGTGCCATAATAACAAGTGAAACTGGCACACAGAATGCCAATGACAACATTGGACCACAATCACAATCAAGTCAGTCCTCACTCAGACATTATATCCGATTCGAGTTGCATGCTAACCCTACCACGGTAGAAGAGTACATCACAACCAACTGACAAGATCATGGCCTACACAATGTCAAACTTAGACTCACAGGGAACTTCTCCCATGCTGACCATAAGCAACAAACCAACACACAACCTCAACAACACCTGTAAAATCTCTGGTTCCATACTCAACACAGAGCTACGGGACACAACTGCAAGCTGGGTCACATCAGGGCAAAATTACAGTTGACCACATGGCTGAAAGGGACTAGCCACGCACAGCTTACCAACAAGGACCCACAAGCACCTCTCGGGAATGCATGTCTAGGACCACGATCACATCTCAAGAGCACAACTTCCAAGAAACACAGACAAAGAAAGGGTACTCAATCAGCATATCTGCCAACATATTTCCCCAATTCTCAAAACCTACCAATGCCTACACCCACAATGCCACAAGTAATGGCACGGCAACCAACAACATCAAGGCACACATAGCCAAGATGAACTTACATCAAGGAAACAATCCTCTTGGTCGGTCAGAATCTTCCAACCTAACAATCCTCGACCTGTGGGTTACAAGCCCACACGCTTCTACTGCGCACTCTACACAACGCACATAGGCATCTCGAACAACTCGGCATCTGCATCTCAGCACACCTCTCGACGCCATCACAACTCACGAAACTATAATGTGCCACGCCTTGAGTACCGATCCTACTAATAGCCAATCACAAGTTGCCATAGTGCAAACCATCATGCCAAGAGCCACAGCACAAGCCACAAAGAACACCAATCTCAGCTTATCCTCACATCCTAAAACAATTACTAAACCTTCACAGCACAATAGCCGCCAAACACGACACACTGAAAATGGTGCACAATAGCCCCAAACTCACAAACTAGGTCCAAATCTAGGCTACTATCGAAACAAGAGTAGATGAGGTTCAAAACTATCACAGTCCACACATAAGTAGACACGGGATGAAGGCCTTACTAAGACAGCACTTCCAAGGCTCAACTCAGAACGAGGCCATAAGACAAGATGAGAAAGATCAAGCTCGTCTAACCGCAGCTCACCAGGAAGGAAATCCTAGGTTCACCCAAGCACTCTCTCAATCAAGGCATCCAGCTCTGTTGCATTTCATTGATGCAGAGATCTGGTTTCTCAGAAGATCATGTCATTGCTCTGCCAGATTATGGCATATTCTCTAATTTTCACTGAAATCTCTTAAGGATGTTCATAGACAGTATATGCAAGAAATTCTTTTTCCAAGGATGTTTACTTTACTCATCATTTTAAAAATCCAGAGATAGTTAAGGCAGATTCTTCTTTAGAATATTTTGACCAATCAAAAATGCATTAGGGATCAGTTCAGAATGAGTTAGATTGGATTTCATGTGTATGAATGATAAACCATCATAGTGTAAGAGGTTGGACAGATCTGACCAAAAGTCCTCTTGAAGAAGGGATGACTCAGTGATTTCCCTACATATAGTAGATACAGCAGATTCAAGGAGTTGAGAGCATCTCTAAATTGATCACAAAAGTGAGAATAGAAGAATAGTTTAGGAAGAGAATGAAAGATTTCAAGATTGTATAGAGAAGAGTGAAATGGGACACTGACTCGAGGTATGGAATGATCGCATCGAGGCACAAGGGTAGCAACCAAACTAATAGACATCCTCATATGCACTGCTTTGACTTTTAATGTTGATGCTTCGACCTCTCAAGCTCAACCAAGCAAGAGGACATAAGCAATCTTTGCCAAATGCATCGAGGCATCGAACTGATGCATCGACCTATCAAGATCAACTAAACAACCATTACCAGCTGCGTTGAGGGATTGAACTGATGCATCGACCTATCAAGGCTATATCTTTCCAGCTCATTCTGTGAGTCTACCATTGGCATAGCTAATGGAATAGTAATGCAGCAATCAAGAATACTAGTCACAGCAACAAACCTCTAACAAATCCTTGGGTAGCAGATCTTTTTTTTTAACTCCAAGCAATACCTAAGAGACAGGACAAGAGGGAGCGATCAACCCTAAAATGATAGGGAAGGAGCGCTCCACCCCTGACCGTCAGACAGGAAATTTTCATTCATAAGCAAAAGAGTGGTTACAAAATATGATTAAGGATGAAGCGAGGGGTAGCCTATCTTATCAAGATGATAGGGCCCTTTGACAATAGTGGGAAGCTCCTCCCAAGATGACCAAAAAGAAATAGATGACAAGAAGCAACCATAATTAGGCAGCAGATCTTAGTCTCATAGACAGACTCCCCCTCAAACATAGCTCAACTGCTTCTCATCAACGGATCAGTGTCAAGCTCCCCCTTACTTAATGAACTGACAAATTTAGTAGACCATGCAATAAACTCAACTCCCCCTTACTCAATACACTTGGATACCAGCATTGATGAAAATGAAACGCAAATTCAACAAATATGTACTCATGGAAGTCTAAGTTATTCTAAATGTAATTTGACCCATGGTACTCGACAGGGAACACAGGTCCGAAGACAACCATCACGCATGATGATAGTTTTCAGACAGGCTTAACCTGACCTTCCACATATCGCCATTTGATATACCATAGAGGTCATGTAAGACATTATAGTGCAAATGCAATCCTATGTGCATCTCAATTTTTGATGACAGTCTATCACGCCCATATGCATGCAGACAACAATTTATGCAATAGATATTCAATGAATGTTAGATGTGCATTAATAGACTGCTCTATATGATGAACTAGATTTATGGTACTTAGCGGAGGACTAGCTTCTACGCATAAGGTGAGTTTCCAAACAGAAATGATCTGCTCTATGACATTGTCGAGTGCTACGTCGATGACTTGGTTGTCAAGTCTAAGAGGCAGGACAACCACCTAGCTAGCTGATCTACGTCGGGGCTTTGAGAGACTTCGGCAATACCAGCTCAAGATGAACCCGATGAAGTGCGACTTCGGCGTCTCCAGCGGCAAATTCCTGGGCTTCGTCATCGGGTATCGAGGAATAGAGATAGATCCTGACAAAATCAAGGCCATCAGGGACTTACCCCTGCCCAGAAATATAACAGAGCTCATATCGCTCCAGGGAAGGCTCGCCTATATTAGGCGGTTTATCTCTAATCTCTCCGGGAGGTGCATGCCCTTCGGTAAACTGATGAAAAAGGAGGCACCTTTCGTATGGGATGAAGACTGTCAGAGAGCCTTTGAGCAGATCAAGGAGTATCTCCTGGCTCCACCTGTTCTCGGGGCGCCGATCAAAGAAAAGCCTATCATTCTTTATATTGCTGCTATGGATGCTTCCCTCGGGGCGCTCTTGGCCCAGATCAATGAAGAGGGCAAGGAGCAGCCTCTTTACTACCTCAGCCGAAAGTTGGTCGGCCCCGAGCATCGCTACTCGCCCATGGAGAAGATGTGCCTGGCCTTGGTGTTCGTTGTTAAAAAGTTGAGACACTACCTGTTGGCACATCGAGTGGAGCTCATTTCAAAATGGGACCCGCTCGAATTCCTCCTCGACCAACCTGTCCTCTCTAGAAGGTTGGGAAAATGGGCACTCATCCTTATGGAATTTGACATCACTTTTGTCCCGCGCAAGGCAATTAAGGGGCAAGGGATGGCGGAGTTTCTCACCGCACACCCTGTGCCAGAGGACTCTCCTCTTAATATTGAGTTGCCAAATGAAGAAAGTTTGGTGCAACCGCTTGACGAGGAGGGACGTGAAACAGATGTCCCATCCCAGATCGAACACAATGTGCTGTCCCTCAATGCTCCTTCCTGGGAACTATACTTTGACGGCGCATCCAGAAATATCAAGAGACCTGGCGACCTCACAGACTTTGCGGCAGGCGCTGGCATAGTCTTTGTATCTCCTCAGGGAGGTATACTTCACAACTCCTGTGCCCTTATGAAGTCATTAACCAACAATGAGGCAGAATATGAGGCACTGATCATCGGGCTTCAGCTAGCACTAGAGATGGAGATTAAGTGCATCAAGGTGTACGGGGACTCCCAACTCGTCATTCGTCAAGTACTGGGTGACTATGACGTACGGAAAAAAGAGTTGATCCCCTACCATGAGTCCGTTATTAGGCTCAAAGAGAAATTCTATCTATTTGAGATAGATCATGTACCAAGAAGCAGTAACTCCCAGGCAGACGCTCTGGCGAAACTTGCAGCAGCTTTGAAACTCCAACCAGAGGGAGAGCTGAATATAACCGTCAGATACCAGAGGCTCATGCCCAGTGTGCTTGACGAAGACTCTGGCCTCACTATTTACGAGGTCAACAACATTCAGGAGGATAACGCTCCCGAAGAAGAAGATCGGCGCGAGCCAATTATACAAATCAAGAAGGGGTGGCTTCCCCCTGAGCGAGCCCGAAGGGTGCAACTGTTACGCAAGGCTACATCATATCAGCTGGTCGATGGCATTCTTGTTGTCCTCCTGATTTTGATGATGACCACCATGATGTGACAGACTGGTCTTGATGATGACAACAATGATGTGACAGATTCAATTGTTATT